>UYYA01003942.1:105262-233265 GCA_900624975.1 Angiostrongylus costaricensis
AACGTCAGCAATTGTGTTCTAATAAATTCTATATTAACAACCTCGTGTCTACTTGTTGAAGAAAAGCATTGAATTATCAATTAATGCCGAGGTTAACAGAAAGTCGGTCTTGGTAACTACTTGAATAGTTCAAAAACCTTAGTAGCAAGAAGGCGACGAAGAGCAAATTCGAAATAGCATACATAGAAGAGAAATAGCAGATCTTTTTGCTGTGTAGAAACTATGGTTTTTTCATTGGAAAACAGTTAGTCAGTGAGTGAAAATAGTACTCACTCATTGGTATGAAGGCATCTAAACTTATGGAAATCATTGAAAGGCATAACTGATTTCACGACTATGATATCTTCTTGAAATTTTAGGGGTCTGGGTTGTTTTCCATTGTTGTAATAGAACGAGTTCACTTTTGAAGTTATGGGATATGTTTCGACCCTTTTGCCACTGTTAAAAAGTTCATTCTATTGTATGCAAAGTTTTATTTTTACAGTTCTGTTGGTGTTTGCTGTTTTGCCACGTAGTGCAGTTCTTTTTGATGCCCTTACTTTCAAAATTTTAGGCGCGTAGTTCGAATAAATTTGGTCTAGTAGCCCATATGGGTGTCCAAAAATGCAACTTTGGAGTTTTCTTTCAGCTGAAGGATTGGGTTTGAAATCCTGCAGTCTTAAACTTCGATCCTTGTGCTTTGAAATTTTTAAATCTAGTCAATTTTAAAGTCTAGGGGTTATTTTATAAGACAGTGAGATAAACTAATCACCATTGAGCGAAACCTTTTCCACTAGTTTGTGAAGCTGTTAACTTCTCAACCTGATTTAGTGGTCAAAGAACTTTTGTCGGTTGTCTGAAAAGCGGCATCATAGCGAATGTACATTAAAGATTATTTACAGAAGTGATTGTAAATTACTAGCAGAATGTGTTTTCAGTTTCGTGATTCGTGTTTGGACGTTTGTTCAGAGTTTGCAAAAATCGATTTACAATGGCAAATTGATCACCCAGAGGAAGTTTATGAAGATGTATGTTATTGACTAAAACAGTAGACTTTTTTATAGAGGGTCTATTTCCACATGCATTTTAGGAAATAAAAGGCCTAGATGATGCTCTAATTCGTCAAGAAACTTTGCTTGCAAGGGCACATGGGATCCTTGATAAGCGTTGCAAAGAATTTTTTGTTTGAGTTCGATCACCGTTTACTATGATCATTATCATTTCAGTTTTGCAGTTCTGTTCTCGTCTTGTTACAGTTGTGTTGAGACCTACATAGTCAAAGGGAATAAACTATCAGATATTCAAAATACCACTGATGATGTTTTGACCCGTAGTACTTTTCGGGAGTTCGTTTATCTCTGTTTGGATCTTCATTAATATGAAATGCATCGCTGTAAATAACACATCACGTTGGAGTTTGTTACGATGTGGCATGAGGCTCGTCGTCAGGAGAAGATCATGCGGGCAAGGATCGTTGACTGCTCGAAAAGAGCCGAGAAGCGTAGGAGATTCTACGATAGTGTGGTGAGTTTCCAGTTATTGAGATTTTCTACTGGTACCAGTCTAATCACTTCCTTTAATTGTATGGAATTGGTATCGAATTTGAGTGGTATCGATTCGCTGTATATCAGTAACGAGCTTGTGAGTACTCTTTTTTAGGTCTATTCTGCGTGATTACTTTCTATTTGCTGTCTATTACGTAGGTAGTTAGTAAATAGTAGTTATAGTAGGCAGCAAATAAAAAGTTAACATTGTGGTTTCAACTCTAGCCTCAGCTCATTTGGGTTTATTGTCGATTTGTGCTCGCCAAATCAGTCCCGTTGGCAGTTGATTGCTGATAGCACTGGTAAACAGAACTAGCTGAGAGACAGGCAAACTGCGTGTTGTGGTGGTGAGCGCGTTAAAGGGTAATAGCGTGTGCGATCCTCACTGCAGAGCGGTCCGAAGTTTTGCAAATGTCTCAGCATCATGGTGGTTCTGTTTTGTATATTCCTGATTTTAGCGTAAAGATCCCGAACAGTTTATGCAATTGCATGGCCGCAAGTGTATAATACACACTGATAGAAGTATCGCAAAAGCTGCAGAGGACAAGAATATATTGTTAGTCTTTCTTTTATCCTCCGTTAATTAAACTTTGTGTAGTTTCTAAATTGTTGTGCTCCTAGACGAAAATGGCAGGGTGACCCTACTGTACTAATAGATCGCTTTGATGTACGGGCTCATCTTGATTTCATCTCACCTGTAAAGAAGAAAAGTGTCGAGCCGGACAGGTTGGGTATTTGGGTATATCGTTCGATATCTTACTGGTGTAAAGTTAGCTATTCCTCGTTTTAGTGAGGATGAGAAACAAGAACTAATATGTGATTTCGAACGGTACAGAGTGTTAATAATTAATGAATTTCGCGACGTCTCAGAGAAGGTATTTTTTCCTTAATTCCCCCTTAGCTTCTTAACTCATTGTTTCTGCATTTGTTTATGCACAAATGCTGTTTGCTTCGGGAAATCACTTCCGCGTATTCCTTCAGGACTACTTGCGCAAAATAGCGGAGAAGGAGTTTTGGAGAATTCCTAAGGATGAACAGCTCAAGTCAGAACACGACAAAAAGAAGTAGCTTATTTATTATCGGCCACATTTGCTTCTTCTACGCCAACTGTAAAATTCGAATAAATCGGGTTAGGTTGTAGTAAACGTCTTTGTTTTCTAGAAAGTCCGCTGAATCGAAAGCTTCGATTGGATTCACATACGAAAACTCAGTTGTGGTGAAAAAGGAAGCTGAAGACACTGAAATGAGTGACGATGAAACTGACATCGAGCAACCAGAAGACATTGGTAAGTTTCAAAGTATACCGATGGTTAAGGATAACGTTCACTGATAACAGTCATCACACCAAACCATGCCGTGAAAATTATGGTAGGCAGCAAATAAGAGTTAACATTGTGATTTCGACTACAGCCTCGGCTTAATGCGTTCAATGCCGATTTGTGCTCCCCAGATCTATGCCGCCGATGAGTGATTGCCGAAGGCAGCGTTAAATAGAAAACTAGCTGAGAAAAAAACAGAGTGAGATCCTCAGTGGTGCAGTGCGTAACGCGCCAGCCACCGGAAAGGATAATCGTGGTTCGATCTGGCCTGTGGTTCAAGTTTTGCAAATATCTCACCATCGTTGTGGTTGGTTGTATCTCACATCATACTCTTCCGTGAAAATTGTTGTAGGCACCAAATAAAAGGTTTGTAGTCATTAAGATTACGTCTTGCACTCGTTAGATCCAGGAGAAAATGAATTTCTTTCAGATGTGGAGCTTGATCTTCGTGGCGCCGATGCGGAATCCCAGAGAAGAGTGAATTGCATTGGAGAAGCTTATGGTGTTCGTCGTGGCAGTTTTGCGGGACTTCTGAAAGCAGATGCTGTCGCGCGTGCCGAGACAGCCGAGCTGCGTCGCATCGACCGTGAAAAAGCAGCTCTCGCTGTCCGTTTACAACCCTG
This sequence comes from Angiostrongylus costaricensis, assembly GCA_900624975.1. NCBI lineage: Eukaryota > Metazoa > Nematoda > Chromadorea > Rhabditida > Metastrongylidae > Angiostrongylus > Angiostrongylus costaricensis. The sequence goes on from UYYA01003942.1 coordinate 108,728, forward strand.
TAATTAATCATCAGAGTTCTGTTGACAAAGGAAAAAAGTTATCGAAAAGAACTGCATATCTTGAAGCATCAAATAATCAAAGATCTGCTTTACATTTGTTTTGTTCATGAGAACTTCCAGAAGCGAAATGTTTTAGTTGATGGAAGAGTTTAAGGTTTTGATTGACATTGTAACGTTGTTCCATCTTCAGTAGTGATATCTGCGAAATGGTTTCAGGGCAGAGATTCTAAACATGAGCGGTTGCTCCTGAAAAAACAAAGAGCACTAATTGTTGGCAAAGGATGTCCAGATGAAGCCACAGTTTCACTGCTCAGGTTAATTTTCTGGTTCTTTTGTAACAAATTTGATTTTACTCTTTATTTTTTTAGACCACGTAAGCATCTATGTTTAGTTTTGTCGAAAAATCGACGGCTCTAAAAAAATCCATTATGGAATCGAGTTCATCAAGCGAATCTGAAGGTGATGCTCGACCACAATTTATAACTACGTTCGGTGGTGATGAAAGGAAAGGTTAGTTATAACAAATCAGTTGGGAGCCACTCGCCAATCTATAATGAGAGTTTAAGGTTTTTCACGTTGCTCTTATATCTTCCATTTTATGCCCTATACCTCTCTATTCTAAATGAGTTGTTTGTTTACTTAATGGAATTCCGTTATCTATAATATATCACTACCCACTGACCTAAATTTTGCTGAATTCAGAAGTACTGAGGTGCACTATATTTTATGCGTTTTCTTTTCGTCCATCTGTTTTTCCTCATCCTCTCAAAGGTTTATCGCGTAATTGTGGCTGGGAGGTGTTCCTGAGTGTCGGGCTGCTATGTACAGAGTGCGGTTCATCTGTCCAAGCTGAGAAGAAGTCCGACATATCCATCCGAAAGCTCATCTAAGAATAAACCAATACGAGGAATCACCACCGTCCTGGTACCAAACTAGTCGCGTGCTGGGCAAACTCTCTCTGGTCTACAAAGCCGATTGACTGGGGTGGTGACGACCTGAAGAAGGCTTCGGCTAGGCTGACATTGAGACTCCAGGGAACCATAATGGCTAAATCAACAAATATGCGGGATTGAAATTATACTGGTATACGCACAACCAGTAAACACGGATTACTCAAGTATCCAAGTAAGTGTTTTTCCGCATACAACGGACGTAGGTCGATTTGTGGAATGGAATCCATGCCTATGGTATGCTCGATTGACATGTGGCTTTCGTATATAAGCAGACATAACCATTCATACGTATATGGGTATGCTTGAATGTATACGAGATCTATCTTGCACGATGGTTCGGAAATAAGTTTTCCGAAGCGAACTGTCTCAGAAATTCGTGGGAATGGTATGGGTTTGCTTTCGAACAATAATCCGCGCTTCAACGTGGAAGCCGTGTGTAATCTAGCGAAGCCTCTGCCGTAGTAAATCTGCAAAAGATGAAAAAACTGGAATATTGGTTCTCAATTGAAGAATTCAAAGCTTACGATTGAGAGATCTGACTAGATCTCTCTGGAGAATTACTTTCTGGCATATAAATATGTATATATATATATATATGTATAATACACATGTATACATATATAAACATGTGTATTCGTGTGTGTATGTATACAAGCGTGCATTTGTATATATATACATATATGCATGTATATATGGTTACGTGTGTACATATATAAATATATACATATATATATATATATAAATATATGTAATACACATGTATTCATGCGTGCGTATGTACATATATATATATGCATATATGCATGTATATATATATGTATATGGTTACATGGTTCCATTGATTCAAGCGTGGAGGCTGGTATTAGTAATAGAAGTTGGCCAAATATTGCGGGATTTTTTGTTTGAAAATCACGTGAATCAGTCGGGAGATATCACAAGTAAAGGGATCTGTTATAAAAATTGGTGGGAATTCACACTTACAATTTTAGAATCAAATTTGGTTTTAATTTTTTCCTCTACCAGTGTTACATTCTAACCTTTCGAAACTTATAGATGACGACGAAGATGAGGAAAAACCACTAACAGTGAGTGTGCTTGGTCCTCAGTTACCAACCAAAGAATATCGCCGAATTTTGTAAGTTCTTGTTTAACTTGTGCATCAGGATATTGAATATATAGTGACGTTGGGACAATGTTACAAGTGAAAACTCCTTTTTGTCGTCTAAAACATACAATTCTCTTAAAATACTCTTTGATAACGCATATAAACGTGTAATACATACTTCTACTGACAATTCAATTTCGTTCCCTTCTTGTCGTTGTCACCTCACATTTGGTCTACTTTGTATAAAAAAGGGTAAAGCTTACGGCATTGACCAATCCATGAGGAATGCGCCATACATTCGATTTCATTAAGGATCTATTCCTTGAATATTTCCGACTCGTAAAAGAAGTCCTGTCATTAAAGATCGTTAGTTGTGATTGAATGCATTTCTGGCTAGCCTATGTGCAATGACTTGCGGTCGCCTAGCAATGTGTCGAGCTAGTGGTACTGTCTCCCAGACAAGTATGGTACCAATTTACCGAGTTCGGAGGGATGGAAGGTTTGATGAGCCTGGGGCACGGTGATCGATCCCGTCTGTATTGCAGGGCACCTAAAATCACTGTTCTACACGCGTCTTCTGCTCTGTATATCAATACCATAGTGCTTTCTCCGGTTTTCTACTGTGATATGGCGAACTCTATCATTTTATATAGCATCTGAAGGCGTGCAGTTGTTGGTTAACTCTTACGCGCCTTGAATACTATTGGATAATTCGGAAACTATCTCACGTTGTGCAGTTTTCTTTCTCCGTTCATGTTTTCGCAACGTTATTTTTTGAATACTCTGCTATTCTTTATCATTGCAAAGCATATTTTATGCAGTTTAGCTCTGTTTAGTACAGTTAAAATGTAAACAGTGTTCTTAACAACTTTTAAACATTAAAAATCCTTATGTCAAAACAACGGTTTCGACAAATCTACTTTTATGAATTCAAATTCAACGTAATATAGCGGAAATAGCCGGAAGCGTGAGTGAGATATGGGGCGAAAGAAGTGCCAACGATCGCACAATGTAATGTTGCTGCCAGAAACTTAATCACAATCTTAACCTTTTTTTATTTACTGCCTGTTCTTTTTAACGGCAGGGTATTTTGCGAAATATAACTATTTGCTGAGAGACATGTGCGAGTAATTAAGCACACTTTCTCTCATCTAATAGGCAAGCAACAAGAATTTGTCTTCTCGTCCTGTTATACCAGTTATGTTGATATCGTTTTCTACACTGTGATCACCACAACACACTGGTACTTCTTGCCTCGGTAAGATAGCATAGCAAAAAACAAGTTACAGCATAACAGAAAAATTATGATTAAATTGGTTCCTAACATAGTCGTGGGAAAGGATTTATATACTGAGGAACTACCGTACAATGCCGCTATTGATTAAAGGATAAAAAGGATAAAGCTCTCGGCATTGGTCGATCCCTGAGGGTACCGCCATGCATTCGATTTGATTAAGCATCGCTGGAGGTAGTTGAATGCATATCTGGCCTTTACAGTGACTCGCGGTGGCCCACCGACGTATCGAGCCGCACGGGGATAGTTCCAGTGTGGCCGTTTTTACTGGTTAGGCGTAGCATTCGAACAAGTTAACGTCATAAGCATTCGCGTTTTTTACTGGTGAATGGTTTCTCGTGGACGAGGCCTATTGTCAAATGACATAGGTACAGCAAGATGATTTTTACGCTTATTTCGGTCGTTATGCCCATTCAGCCTGAGTTGAACTTGAGTCTTTGGCAAGGAATTTAATGAAGTGCTCCATCGTGGATCAGTATCTGACTTGTTATGTGTATAAGTAAAATTTTAATTTGACAATTCCAACAAAAGTGGCTTTTTCGATCGTATCTGTACTTGATGATGTGTACTTATTTTCCTTTCCAGGCACCTAACCAAACGGGATGATAGTCCAGAACACATGTCCAATTATGAAGGGAGATCACAGGATTCTAAAGAAAGCAGAAGTAGATTGCGTGATAGGAAAAGGTTACTAGTTGCACGATGATTTGAATACCAAGGATCATAATCGTGATTGTTGTTGGAATATGGCCGTATCCCACAGTTTCAGATCACGCTCAAAAAGCGTTAGTTCTTCAAGACGTTGGTCTCGCTCTCGATCGCATGAAAGGCGCCGGTCTCGTTATTCCAGAAGCCGCAGTAGGGATCGTAATCATAGACGACGAAGTCGTTCACGATCTCGTGATGGATACAGGATACGCGCGACAAGTCCTGACAGGTGGTAATACTAATCTTCATTTGTAAATTGAATGATCTATCCAATCTGTTCAACTGTTCGATTTCCTGTCGACTTCTGGTTTTGTTCTTTCAGGCCTATATTTCGGGATCGTCGAGAGGATCCTGTACGCGGGACGTCTACACTTCGGCACGAATCTCCCACAAGATCGAGATCGTCTGGCGGTGATGATGACGATATGTTGGAAATAAGGTACTTCTTTTTCCCTTAACCCGTCTTTCACATCTATTCTGCGGATCCCAGCATTTCTTTCATTCGATTCTTTTCCTCGCATTTGTATTAGTTGAGTAGTATATAGGTATTTGAGTCACTGTTCGACCCAGAATAATTACTAGTTCGAATTAAATTGCTCGACTTTGTAAAAATTTAAGACGAGGTATTTTTGATGTTGTCACAAAGCACATTCTCAAGCTTGCGTTATAACCGTTTATAGGAGTAATAGAAATACAATATTAAAATATTTCTGTGCGGTTGGTCTCTACGTGACATACTTAGTGGAAACCTCATAGGAAGCGGCTCTGAGGAAGGCGAAATCCGCCGAAACGTCAGCTTAATCGTGAACAAAGAATAATAACACCTCGCGTTTGCTCAACAAAAATACGAAGAAAATTACTTGATCAATGCCGAGGTTAATAGAAAGTCGGTCGTGGCGGTTACAATATTAAAAATCTGGCGGTATCTATTTAAGCGAACGGGCTCTCGAAATTGAGCGATGCGCGAGCGAAACACTAACGAAACGCTGACTGGATGACTACGCTCCTTGTATTGCTTCTATAGGGGAGTTTGACAGAACGAACAAGAGACAGTAGAATGTTTATGAGCTATAGGGCTGCTTGCACAGAGTGTTGGTGAAGGCTATACAAAAACTTTTACAGCGACGCAGCAGCTTATACAAAAAGCAAACTATAACGCCAGGTGCCGAATAGCACTTGCAGCTGGCAGCTGCTTCTTCAGTGACCGAACTTTCGGACAAAGAAGAACAGTTGTTAAAAAGAGGTTACAGAATTCCATTCCACCCAGCTGCGAGGCAGGTGCATGAGGTGGTCGCTAGGAAACAATTTTCAGAATGTGCAAGACAGGTGTAGGACGTAGTAAAATGCTAATATGGGAAACATACGACGGTATAGAAAAGTTGAGCTATTCAGGGAATATTTACTATGGCATCCACCATCCATGATGGTCTTCACTCCTTTCACATGTTGGTTTGGGTGCTGCTTGAGCATTGTTGTCTTCTTTATAAATGTCGTAGAAAGCTAGTCGAGACGATTCTTCCTATGTCCTGGTGTAGCAGTTCAAGACCGTTCTTAACTTGGATTGCAGGGATAGGACTGTTCCAGAAAAGTCTTGTACGACTTTCTCGACCCTGAAGGGATGAGAGGTTTGGTGAGTCCGGTGCCGGATAGAACCGGCACCGTGCTTATGATAATACTACAGAGCTACCCGTCCCTTAATAAAGTACTAGTGGTGATAATTATCACAAGAATCTTTCCAACACTGTGTAGATGCGCCGTTAAAGGTGACGGTAAATCTAGTTTTCCAATGAGGTTCTGGTAATATCACCCATCATTTGGTTATTTTTACAATGAAAAACAATACGGTTATAGCATTGGTATATTAGTACATCAGTTTAACTAACATAAAGGGTAGAAAGGTAAAGCAATGATCGTTGACCAATCCCACAGAGATGCACCTTGCATTGGTTTAATTATACATCGTCGAGGTGACTACATGCATATTTTGCCTCTATTATGACCTATTCTGACAAAGTATTCTAGTTTTTCTTTTGTGTTGATACCCCAAATGAAAGGTTTATTTGTAGGGATAACTTTCAATATTTCCTTATTCAACCAACCTTTTTCTTTGGTAGTCCTTTGTTTTGCTCCTTTGATCTATACCTGAGGGTTCAAAAACTTGGTCCGAATGTCAGATAAGAAATAATATATTACTAGAGAACAACGCAGCAGAATAAATAAAGTGTTGTCAAAAAATGAAGTTGAGTATGGAAAAATTGGAGGTTATTTCTGCAAATCTTTCATTTGAACTATTAACACAAGAGAAATAACTAGAATACTGCGTAAAACCTTTACACTTATTGAAACTGCTTGGCATAGCAACTGTGATAATAATGAGAAAATGTCTAGATTTCGCGATATTTGCAAAAATCCGAACCACAGGTGTGTGCGGTGGGAATCGGACACGATATACCTTTTCCGGCGGCTAACGCGTTCATTTCCAGTACGGACCTTTCATTTTGTCTGTCTCCCAGCTAGTGTTCTATCTACCATTACATAATATGGTTTTGAATGCCTTAGCCCCAAAAAGGGTAACAGAGTTCTCGATCCCCATCACAGACACCTACGGTCCAGAATTTTGAAAATATCTCAGTACCATTTTGGTTATATTTAACAGCATATCCTGCTATTAAAAAAAAAGAAGGGACTAAATAAAAAGTGACGATATTGTAACTCCTACCACAACTTCAGCTTAACTCTTGGTTCGATACCGATTTGTACTCCCTAGATCAATCCCGCTGACGAGTAATTGCAGTTAAGAACTATAGGTTAGTAACACTGCTGAGAGACAGGCGAAACGAAGGACCCGCATGGTGTGGTGATAAACGCGTTAGACATCGGAAAGGTTAATAGCGTGTTCGTTCCCCACCGCAGACATCTGCGGTCCAGAGTTTTGTCAATATCTCACCATCACCGTGGTTGTATTTCATCTAATACCCTGGAATGAAAAATTGTAGTAGGTAGAAAATAAATGGTTCACATTGTCTAAATTTCGTTTTCCACCTATGAAACGTAAGCTTAACGGTTTTTTTTTCTAGATCTAGTATGTCTGAATCCGAGAAGGAACGCATCGAGATAGAGAACCGAAAACGACGAATAAATCGAACAAAAAGGATGGTGCGGTACGTGCTGTTTTTGCCACTTTAACGTTTTTTGAAATATATGCGTTTATTTTTGAACTTATGCCTTGTTTAACACGACGGCACCACAACTAACTAGTGATACTTTAGAGAAAATCGAACTATCGGTGTAAAGGAAGGGAATATAGATTCAGACGAAGAAGAGAAGGTAAAGGTCCACTGCCTACCTCTTTTTCTATCAGCTATGTTTACGTCGAGATTCACTAGTTTTCAGAAAGAGATTGCCCGTAAGATAAAGCTTAAAATGAAAAAAGCTCTTCGTCAGACTGTTGAGGAATTAAAGGAAGAAGAAGAAGAGAAAAGAAAAGAAATGGAAAAAGAAAGACGTGTGAGTCGTCATAATCATAAATAACCGTTCACTGTTGTTTCCCTCTTGCGCCGACACAATCCAATCTCACCATCACTTGTGACTACAGAGTGTTAAGGAACTTGAAGCACCAATGGCTCCAAAACCATCTACATGAATCAACTGCACTTTTCTTGATCAAATTCCCGTCTTTTTTAGTTTACCATTAAATCATTGATAATTAGATAGAGAATAGACCTTCACGTGACTTGCATTTGAAGATTAACATATAAGAATCTTCCAACGTCAAATTAATGATGGAATGAGGAAAAAGGCATCCTTTGGCAAATTTTGATCTGAAGCTGTTAAATGGGTTCTTGACCAAGAGATAGCATCTGAGGTCTTGAAGATGTAAACTTTCGCAAGACTACTTTAGTCAAAAAACGTTCATATTTCATCCGATCAACGGACCTTCGTTATTGGTATTGTGCACTTTTGTTCTAGATACGTGATGAAATCCTTTACGTGGAGGAGATGGAACGCAGAGAAAGGGAACGCGAACGTAGACGAGAAAGAAGGAAGCAGGAAGACTCACTAGAAGACGAAAGGGACAAGAGACGAAAACGCAGCCGAAGTCGTGGCGACAGGAGAAGAGACAGCGACCGTTCATCGCGAAGAGGACGCGAATACAGATAGTAATGTTTGCTAATATTAATAAATGATGTTGCTCTGTTATGTGCGGGTAACTGTGTTCTACATAGGAACAGGAAACTAGCTGAGAGATAGGCGAAACGAAGGACCCTCATGGTGTTGTGATGGACGCGCTAGCCCCGGGAAAGAGTGGCAGCGCGTTCCTTCCCCACCACAAATATCTGCGGTCCAGAGTTTTGGAAATATCTCAGCGTCATTATGGTTACATGTTCTAAATCTTGGTGTGCAACAAAGAACAGTTCAAAGTTAGGGCACTAGGAATTTATACAATCACGAAGCCAAGTAACTCGTGAAACAACACTGGTAGCAAGTGTACAATCAATATTTCTCTTCAAATATCAGGGCAACATGGCATTTTCGAAATGTGGTAATTTGGTGATGAGTGCCGGCTACTTCTAAAAATGCGTAACGATAAAAACGGTCCACCACATTAATGAGAAGTGACCCCTATTATCGTTCGCCTTAATCGGTGTGTACGGACACGCTCCACACTGTTAATAATCATTTTAAATCCTAACTCTAGTTTAAAGCTCTTAAAGAACAGATGAGACTATAAGCGATGAGATGCGATACATCTGAAGCATTTCAAGGGAGAGAGAGAAGGAAAAAAACAACAAACAACTGAACTCAATCATCAACATTAACCAGACGTGAAGAGACATGTTGGAAAACGGACTTCAAAACAAATTCTGTACCCATTCTAGGAAGCGATCAAATCAATCCATGCTTTGTGAACTAGTTGAAAGAGCAATATCATGCCGAGATGGGATACGTATTGACATCGTCCACCATTGGCATAATATCATAATAGTAAAAGTAAGTTATGAAAACAAAAACCTCGTTTAAAATGCTGTACGAACAAATTACGTCATAATATGAAGAAAACGTAACATTGATTGAACAGCAGAATAATCGAAATGAAAATAGTGACATTTACCTACTAATAATGCTCAGTTTATTTCGAATGAGAACAACAACATCCAAAAGCCTTCAAATGCCTACAGTTGTCGTAGTAGTCGGTGAGCAGCTTGACGATCCACTAGCGCTTGTCACTGCCGGAACGCCGGCAGTCAGATTTGCATCTCGACGTACTGTGTTCGATGAAAAACCCGGCAACGTTGGGAAACGTATACCAATATCGCGAGATAACTTCACTGGCACCTATAAACATAAATGAACGAGCAAATGATTTTCAAAAAAGGCGAAGCTCTTGAGAGAAACAAAAGAGAAAAAAAACGTGCAACTGCAGTTGAAAATGATGAACCGAACCATGCGTGGACAAAGTGTACAAGAAAGCTAACTGATGAGAATACGCACAGAGTGAACAAGCCTATGCGTCGATTTCCGTAGTGAATCACTGCTGAGGAGGCGCAAGAAGGCATGGAGAGCTGTGGATGGCGGGCATAGTGACAGTGGAGTTCGCAGCAGCTTTCCGCGATAGCTTACGAGAAGCTGCACGGACTAGCAACGAGGAAAATGTGTTCTAAAAAAACAAATCAACACAATCACACGCAAGATGCGTACTAAGGATAAAAGCTTATCCCATTTCGAATGCTTGGCCGGTTGCAAACAGTAATTGAGGTTCCAGATCGTGAAATCCTTTCACGACTCTCAAACAGAATTTTATTCATGGAAATGAGAACTATAAGAATCTACATAATATTGCCTACAAAGTAAAGTTTATTTTTGCCGGTTTCACGGAATTGCGTACTTCTCGAGGTGTTCTCCAAAAGCATTTGCAGACCGTCGCTAAGAAGGCTCTGGGACTTTTTGCGCAGTAAAAACCACGACATGTTGATTACAATGTGATGTGCGACGAAAAGTGTACAACAGGCGGTAGCGGAGTGGTTAGACCTCCTAGTGACTCCTCTTAAGATTTTCTCAAGCTAAATTTGCACCAGAAATATAGCGACAACGTTTGGTGAGCTATGAAACAATCCACTACAGTTTCTTGAATCTTAACGAAATCAATGAAGGAGATAGGTACTGTCGAAAAATTATCAAAACGCACGAATTACTGGAGGATTTGTAACCATTCTATGGATTCTATGGTGCAACGACGTCCAACTACACGTCGCACAACTAGATCTCTCCGCCAATCAACCATCACTTTTTTGAAGCATCTTAACAACTACTAGGTTCTCACTTAGAAAACCTTCGCACACTAAGCTGCTGCTTGAAATATCCTGGAAGAATTAGTCGCTTTGAGAACACTAAAAATCTGTTCTGCCGAAATAAATCAAATTGTACCTCGTAGCAAAAATGTATAGATTCGAACTATTTTTAATAATAATAATGTCATGCTTGAGCCTTTCTATATACAGCTGTTTAAAACTCACAGCCCAAAAAGGCTTTCTTATCGACCTAAAATTTGAAGGTAATAGTCATTACTAATGACTAATTCAACCATCCAGAAGCGTTACAAGAACCCTAAACATATGATTTTAACTAGTTCTGAAAGCAATTTTTGGCGGCAATTTGCATATGAATCGGACCAATGATGCAACAAAAAACATACATTTTCAACTGAACGAATAAAATTGAAGCATGCAAACAGTGCACTAGCAAACATGCGAAATGGGTGTGTTGAATGAAATGTCAAGAACAGAACGTACCTTTTTCTTTGATTGAATAAGGAGATCTTTGTAAATGTCAGAGCGAAGAAAACGTTGATAGCTGTCGTTTTTCATTAAACAAAATATGTGATCCTGAAAATTTTGATTCAGACCATTTGATAAGATATAGCACAGAAAATGCATTTATATAGCACGTACCGCTGCTTCATCAAAACTCCATCGATTTGGATTCTTGAGATTTTCCTCCGTTATTTCCATCACCTAGAAAACAGGAGTATGCCGAACCAAAAGAAAAACGGCAACAAGCGAAATGATCTTTTCACAGTAACACAAAAAACGATCGAATTGACTTAAACAACCTTGCAGTCCACATTTACAGGAGATGTGGCATTTGAATCAATGAACTCATTGTAGATTTCCGTCACCAGTACCGGTACCATTCTGCAGCTACACTTTCGCAATTTTTGAACCTTCAATTTCTCTGACAGTTGTAATAAACTAAGAGTTGAAAGCTTTTCTGAACGTACAACTCACTTCCCACCAGAAACGAAGATTTTCGCCAGAGTACTCCTTATCGAGAAATTTCTGCAAAGTTTCCCTTCCTAGTTGGTCGGCCAAAAGTTCCTCGAAGCATTCTTCCCAAAGTTTAAGACGACGAGTAGAAATATCACCAGTTCTTGAAAAAAAAATGTTTGAAACGCTCAGAGACTTAGACATAAGAGTAAACAGACATTTTGTCATGTTGCCAGAAATCAACAGTATCATTGATCCAAGGATTCGGTTGGCTTTGAAACGGGTCGGAGACTGAGCCCAATGGTGTAAGGAATGGATCAAATACTCTGCGATGCTCGTGATACGCCAAGTAACTGAAGGAAGCATTTAATCACAATCTCTCAAAGCGTAAAGAAAAAAAAAGGAGGGAATAACTCCTGAGAAAGAGTCGTATAGACTAGATTTCCACGGAAATAATGCAGAGAAGTTCTTAGAAACAATGGTATAAGATTTTACCCACTTTTCAACAACTTTGGACGTCCGTAACACATTCTTCGACAATCGACTATTGAGTTGGTTAATCTGAAAGTCAACAATTATTAAAAAATTAAGTCAGGAATAGCATTAATTGGCCAATAAATTCAAAACGTTTCACTGTACTCCAACGATACGATAAGCTAGTCAGAGGTTGTTATCAAAAATTTATTCGGTTAACGTTTCGACATCAGCGCCTATGACCCGATTCGATGGCCCACAGTCGTTCATCTTTTCCATGTGGTGTCTTCGCCATCGTATATACTCGGATGTTCTTCAGTGGAGCACCTCTGGAATGAGGCACCCTCACCCGGCAGCGTTCTTTTATACAGAACAGTTGTTGTTGATGATGAATATCCTTTGATAATGATGTTTTTCAACGGATAATCCATTTTGCAGCAGTCGGTATTAGGCAAGTTTGCACGTAGCCAAGTAATACCATTGTAAACTGACTTTTATTTAACCTCGTTGCCAAAAAGTACCCAAAGCTAAACACTAGGCTGATAAGTCCCAAGCCAATTGAACAACTGGTTACAGTGCAGAGAAAAAAAGAGGAGAAAATTAGAAACGTCATCCAAATGAAATATGTTCTTGTTAGAGTTTCTAAGATAGTTTAGCTTGCTCCTAGTAAAATTTCAGTCCTCGAGAAAATAATCTTTCACGCAAATACAAGGCTTTCACAATGAAATTCTTCCTCTTAAAACATTTCCAAAGCCTCTATCAATAAGATGGTTTGTGGTCGCGTAAGAAATTTTGACCCGAACACACTTCCTGGTGATCGACTACCGAGCTCTCCAATCATAAAAAAATAAAGTTACATCGGATTCATGAAATGAAGAGAGTAGCACTGAACAGAAAGCTCCATCACAGTAGAACATCGAAGCATTTGTTTTACTCATTTCACTGTTTATAATGCGTATGATAACTTCTCCATAATCATTAGGTATGACTGATTGGATTGTACAAGTTCCTACAAGCTGTGCAAAAAAGACAGTTTCTGACCCAAAACAGCAAACTTTATATGACCTAGCACACAGTGAATCCGTTATTATCCCTTTTATGGTTTCTAGAAAGGAAAAAAGCCGAAAAAAAATAACTAGGAAGAAAAAACTTGCACTACAACGACTGCTTCTAAATTTATTTGTGGATGGCAGAGACTGGAAAAGAGTCGAATGCAAGTCCTAGGATCACCACAATATGATACATATGCTATGTCGGCAGATGTAATAACAATAAAAGAACAACAAATATTGGGTCTCGTTGTATCAGTCTTAAGCTGTCAGCTCACTATTTCCAAAATTCCTTTCCATCCTGGGATCGACCGCTGTCCAATCCGGGATCTCTCCGGAACAGGGTATTGAACTCCTTCGGCTTAATCACTTCTGAAGAGAAATTCCCACGAGTTTCATGTTTTCACAGCGTCCACTTCTATAACCTCAATGCATTTTTTCACTCAAGTCGACGTAAGCCCATCTTCCCTACCATGCTCCTTTGAACTTGAAGCATATACACTATATACCACCTGTAGTCTAAATGAAACCAAATTTGTAAAACGCACATTTATGTAACTGATATGTGAGTTGTTTTCGCAGGCACACATATATTATTGATAAATAAAGTAATTTGGGAATTGAGAACCTTAAACTGTGAAAAGGACTTCTATCTCAACCTCTTTCACTCCAGAGGTACAAATAGATCTTCTTAAATCCCGTTTTGAATTTGTTCGAAGTCCATATATTTCAAATTGAAGAGGATAACGGAATTCTTAATCAAGAACTTTAACATATGCGCTATGTACTTGAGAATACCAGCTGAATAAAATCCGCCTGTGTACTCGCTATTCTATACAAAATACAGGTCATGTCAGAAAACCAAAAAAACCGTTCCCGGGTTTCAAAATATGAAAACTCCAACGTCATGGAGGGAAATTTGTCATCGTGGCAATGGTCGGCGAATTTTAATGACATTTAGATTAACGAACTTCACCATGTGTTGAGATATTCCAGTTTAAATCACTGGCAGAAAATCGTAAGGACCGACACGAGTTGTGTTTAACTCATCTAAGTTCTCATTTGTTAAAGGACTTTATAACAAAACCAATGAGAGTGAACGCCCGAATGTTGTAGTTTACGTACCTCAAGTTTCAAAGTATCTTGCACTTGTGTGCACCTTCTTAACCCTGGTCTCGCATAGTAATTGCTCCTGAATGAACCTCCACTAGTAGATGGATTACTCGCGCTGAAACACTTAAACATAGCTTCTAAACACAGAACGAAAACGTTGACATCATCGTAAATGAATAGACGTCCGGCTTAAGAAGATTGTACTTTAGCAACCATGTACGCAATTCTTGGTATCTGAGCATAAACAACGTTGCAAAATCAAATTAAGCAACACATATTAGAACTATATCGTATACATCCCTAAAAGACTTAAAGAATGAAGCGCTTTATGTTTAATATGTTTTCTGTGCAACTGTAATATATTATAACAAATTGAAAAAACACCAACTAAAAGCATATCGACAATAAATTGTCATGCTGGGTGAAAGAGTGCCAAGCACTCTATACTACCTGGATTGAGAAGTTTGCTGGGTTGTTGCCGGTGCTCCATTCGAAGTCGAAGGTAGACTCGCATGCGCAGCTGCAGCACTGGTTGAGTAAGGACTACACACAGGTGAAGCAGTGCTATTCAGTACTGCGTGGCCTCCACTGCTATACTTCGGACGACCCGATCGAGACAACTTCCGAAAATCGACCTCAAGAAAGGAGTCTTCTACTCTTGTGCATTAGTATCACTTTTTTTTCTTTATTGGTGAAAGTCGCGAAAACTGCTAACCGTCATCCTTCCTTGTTATTAGATCCAATATATCCTTCAGAACAATGAACGACGACCATTTTGGAGATAACGCATAAAAAAAAATGAGGGATAAAAATACCTCAGTGGTGTTGACACACCCCGGAACGGGTCGGTGCACATCCCAAAACGCTCGTTCTTGACTGTCCAGAATTTGACGCTCTAACCGATCCCTTTTTTTGTCTACCCTGCAAAATAAAAAAAGGTTAATAGAAAAATGGAGAGTAAATAACGGAGAGTTAATAGACAAACTGTAAGCGTTCTTACTTGTACTGAGCTTCGGCCTGCATAAATACAAACTCCCATTTCCTACTAAACATCTTCTGCAATTTAGCCAAGTTTTCGGCCTCAAAGTCTTCCAACTCGAGATGAGCCTTGTTTTGCATCGTACGTTTGCATAAATAGACAGCTGCAAAAAAGATATTTATTCATCAAATATAAACATAAACAGTGCAATATTGGCGTAATTTCACGACAACCATTGCATTCGCATACCGTAGTCGGTGTTTTCTGGTTCCCAACAATTCGACGGCCAGAAATACGGGGTTTGGAATCGGTAAAAAGTGCCGTCATTTTTTACCGTTAGAACATGGTCATCAATTTGAAAAAGGTATCCATGTGAAGCAATAAGATGAGCTAGATGCAGGGCATCCGCTGAAATAATGTACTGGCAGTGAAAAAAGCTTGGTAATAAAACAGCTGAGCATAGAATTATAAATATGCATACATATATGTATGTATATATGAACATAACCTCCCAACAGGTTACCATCTCATCGTGATTGGGAGGTGTTTCTGAGTCCCTGGGTGCGATGTACAGGGGAGGGATTCATCCTCCTAGCAGGATCTTCCAAGCTGAGAAAAAGTCCGGCGCTTCCATCAGGAAGTCCAGCTAAGAGTTAAACAATAGCAATACCAGGATCCAATACCGTCCTGGTATCAAACCATTCGCATGGTGGCAAATCTCGCTCTGGTCCACAAGAGTGCCGATTGCATATGGTGGTGACGATCTGGGGCAGACTTTGACCAGGCTGAGCTCAAGACTCCAGCGAACCACAATAGCTAAACCAGCAGATCTCCGAAGAATGGAGATTATGCTAAGGCCAGCACAACCAGTGAAGACAGGAGATCCAAGCATTCAAGTATATGAACGTAAATACTGAAGAAATCATTAAATATGCATGCACACTAGAATGGTAATAACGGAACTTACATAGATCCGATATATCCAGACTTTTCATAATCCATGCAATGAGATCTTGACCAGTGAATACTGATGGCACCTTAGAAAGAAAACTTTTTACGGTCTTTATAGGAACACCAGATTCCGCATCAAGCATGTGATTCACTAGCGCTTCGATTTTCTGATAGACCATGTGGTTCGGATGAACCAGCTTTTCCTCTGAGTTGGCATTCACCCTGAAACAAAACAGGACACTGAAATGAAGCACAGTTTGCAATGCCTCACTTAAAGAAAATCTCTAGTGCCTATAAATAGAAAACTTAATATTAATTCCCATTATCCTGGAACTTCTCTGAGCGACTCTGTTCGTAGGAAACCAAGGCGAAGTTCTTACAAGCAAATTTCCACTGTGATAAGCATTGCGATGAAAAGCACTACAACAAAATTCCTACGCTGTGATGATTGGAGATTTCTGTGCCAGGTCTCGATCTATACTTCATAGTCATAAATTTCGGGTCTTATTCACAATATCACGGCTCCGTGGAAGGCAAAATCGCCGAAACATCAGCCATCGACTAAGACAACAACAACACCCACAACCAAAGCAACCATGCTGAAGACGCCAACAACAACAACAACGACTTATATCCGCCTCGGAATAGCTCAACAAGATCAGTTCACAAAAAAATATAAATTTCGAATTCGGAAAATCTACCTTAACCTCGGCAAGGCCATTTTCCTTCTAATACCACGTTTCCCCAACTGCTATTCCATGACCGCCATGTGTCTGAAAAAATGTTTAGAAAGAAACTATGAATACAAACACTACCAGGCTTCAACATTGCTTGGATAAAGAGGGTTTTGATAAAGAGTAACAATCTTCGATGAATATGAGGATTCTTATAAAGCCACATCACGGTGACACAAAGTAGGTCATAGACCTCCCAGAATTCAGAACGTGCATTTCAAAAAATTGGGAGGATGAACTTAGGTGTGAAAGAAAACAAGCAAGTGAGCAAATAATCACGCAAACGGAGAACTGCTGGAGTAAAATCCGATGACTTGCAGAAAGACTCGGATTTTGGGTTAGGGATTTCGGAAGAACTAAATATGTCCGGACCATAGAATTACTATGGTTAAAAACGTATGAAAAAACCAGACAAACAACCGGGAAGGAGACCTGGACCAAGTCATTCTGGATCGAAGAAATCCACTAAAAGACTGTACCATTCAATGTGTGAGCACATTGCCTAGATAGAAGGATTAAGCGCTGAATTGATTAAAGTAGAAGAGGGGTGCGGGCTGAATCGATGGTCCGCGGCGGCAGCGGCCATGCGCCGAATTGCGCTAGCGGCGCACGCTTGCGTCGCGACCTCGGCTCCTCCCCGCAACCAGCTGGCGCGCGCCCAGCACAACTCGCGCTATACGACACCGAACGGTCTCGCGCATCGCGTAGTGGGAGCTCCCAGGTACACCATTCGGGCGAAGAGCGTCGACTCTGGCACTACGAGACGGCCACACACAGCCGCCGTGCATTGCGGCCAATTCGTCCGATGTCGCCATCGGCACCGTCGTCTCCGACACCGACACCGAAACCGAACACCAACTCCCTGAGCACATGTCGATCAAGTTCTTTTCAGGACTTCAGGTATGACTCTGAGTAGTATTCGCTTATTCAAAAACACATTTGCTTCTAATATTTCTACACTATAAATTTGATGACGAACAGGACTTTAAGAAGTGTAGTTGTAAATGTATACTTCAGAATTGGGCGGGGTTAGGTTTTCTAGGGACTTGTTATGGTTCGAGCTTTTTCCTTCCGCTTCACATGAAGTTTTTTTTACCTAGGAGGATGCAAATTTTGTTTACTTTAAATCTTAGTAATCATATGTTTACTCCTTCCAACAGTTTACCGTCTTATCGTGGCTGTGAGGTGTTGCTGGATGTCGGACTGCGATATACTGCGGGGCATTCATTGCTTGGCATGGTCTCCCAAGCTGAGGAGTCCGGCGTTTCCATTAGGAAACCTAGCTAACAATAAACCAATACCAGGATCAACAACCGTCCTGCTGTCAAACCAGTCGCATGGTGGCAAATCTTCCTCTGATCCACAAGGTCGACGGTTTCCTGTGGTAGTGACAACCTGGAGCAGACTTTGACCAGACTTACCTCGGAACTCCAAGCAAACACAGTGGCTGAACCAACAGAGCTCCGAAAAATGGAAATTATGCTAGGACCCGCACAAACACTGAAGATAAGGCATCCAAGTATCCAAGTACGTAAGTATATGTTTACTCTGTGCTGTGTCAAGTTTTAGATATCACTCATCACCCCCTAGAAATGACGGTTAGATTTTGCAATTTTTATGGACTTCATAATTTTGCACTGTATTTGTTTTAAATTCCACTAAATGCCCCATTAAACCTCCGTTACTTAATCACATTGCAGGATCTACTCGGTTTGTACGATTCATCGATAGCGTCCACTAGTCACCCATCATCACCACTTCCATCTAGTAATGGGTTATTCTCGCCTACTTTGGATAAGCCATTTGTATCCTCTCGTCGTAAAAGTGTTCCTGGATGCAGCCACGTGTATAGTGATGCAGGTAAATATTTTATTTCCACGGAGACATGTACGCTTTCATGGATTTCGTTGGGCTTCTTTTACTATGTAGAAACTTGTTAGTGATTCCAACCTAACAAGCGCAGGATCTCACGAGTTTCGAGATCATTTTTAATGTTAGGTTGTCCTCAAAGCAGTACTCAGGGGAGGTTGGAGATAGAGGAGGTCCTGAAGCTCCTGCTGACGAGAATGAATTGAGGAGTTTGGTTTTAAGCAAATGAATTGAAGGAAACTCGGAGTGTCTCGTAACTGCTTCGAAGCATCTGGGAAGTCGAAGGAACTCGATGAATGGGTTCCATACAAATTCAATGACGATCAAAGACATAGCCGTTTTAAGATATCATCTGCACTTCATTCGCGCAACCAGAATAACGAGCATCTCTTTACAATATTGCAATATGTCACCAGAAATGGATGCTATGTGGTAGCTGGCGACGTTTGGCTCAGTAGTTGGACCATGGTGAATTCCCGAAGTGCTTCCCAAAGCGGATATTCCATTAAGAGAAGGTCGTAGTGACCGTTTGGTGGTCTGCCACTGGTTTAGTTTACCACAATTTCCTGAATCAGGGAGAAGTGGTTACGGGCGAGGAGCTACGTCTAGCAACTCGCCAAATTCACCAGAAACTGTAACGGACCGGCAATGCTGAATATGGCGGCACCAATCTTTTTCCACGATAACATATGGCCAAATATCGTACTGCAGACGCTGAGAAGTTGAACAAACTATTGTTTGGATGTACGCCACATCCACCATTCTGGTCAGATCTTTAGCCTACCGGATTGAAATTGTTTGACAACGTGAATAACTTTTTGTAAGAAAAATCCTTCAGAAACCAAACCGAGGCCTAAAGTGCTTTCAGTGACTTCATCGCCTCCAGAAGTTCAGAATTTCAAGAAACAAAAAATGATAGAGCTGTTTCTCGTTGGCAAGTGTAGATTCTAATGGTTTTTATTTTGGTAGATAAAATCCATTCTGAGCTCTCATTTACCTCTATGGATGCGGATTCAATATCCTACATTAATCTCCGGAAAGCATAATATATTTCGAAACATCAATTGCATGGAACTAATCACAGCTGCGTTGTACCAAAGGTTCTTTTAAGAATATCTTTGCTGGTTTTCAAAATATTTGTCTCTCCGTTTCGTTAAATCAATGGAATTTTGAAAATTTTGTTTCATTAGCAACATTTCAAGAGATGTTGCAAGAGAGCTAAGATTTAACTTCCACAGAAGTTGTGGAAATATGATTGATAACACGTTAATAACCCATGGGGTACGTGTAGCGCAGTGTTCGCTGTGCAATACACATGGGATCGATCCCCGCGCTCTAGGCCTCCAAACTCTCCATCTTTCTGGGTTCGCCAAATTGGTACCAAACTTGTCTGGGAGGTTAGCAGCACTGGTTCGATACATCGGAAGACCACCGCGAGTCATTGTAAAGACCAGATTTGCATTCAGTCACCCCCAAAAATGTTTAGTGAAGTCGAATGCATGGCGCATGCATCAGGGGTTGATCAACGCCAACAGCTTTGTCGTTTATGTACGCTTTATCAGGGTATAGCTCTCTCTTACGATTATGAGTCTGTTGTTTTAGAGCACATAAAACTAATGAAATAATTGCAACGAGGATTCCTGTTGTAATAACCTGAAATAATGTAATCATACAGAACTAAAATTGAGAAGTATAGTGTGTTGTCGAAAGGAAACAAGCGATATCATAACGAACTGCACAGTTTTTTTGGACTAAAACATAGTCGACATGGTGAGGAAAGCATAGTTCTCTAATACTCGTGCTTAATTCATGGTTCTTTCGTTAGCGGTCAAGTTTTTCTTTTCACTTTAAGATTCGGGACTATCAGATGAAATCAGCACATGTGAATGTCTTAGCGAATTGTTTTTGCATTGTTTACAGTTTTGAACGATCTTGGAATGTCGTGAGCCTTTTTTTTATACGACAGTTACATGAGTCTTGAACTAGAATTGTTTAATAGAAGTAAGTATTTGAGAAGGCAGTATTTGAATTCCTTCCCAATACCTTTTTGAAAGGGGTACGCGAACGTTATGTCATCGAACATCGTGATTTTGCGAAATGTACGCGTCATGTTAATGGTGCAGCCATGGGATTAGTGGCAGTTGTCTGTCTTTCTGCATAGGTGAATGGTATCGACGGACCATAAAAATGCCGGTTGTTGAAGGTGTCCTTTGAGGTCTGAAGATGTCACCATAACACTTACGGCGTAGTATTGGTTGATTTCAACTCATACATGCGTGGCAAACTGGCCGATCGGAATTGATTTCCACCTCTAGTGGTTTCTAGATCCTTGACATCTAGTTGCCGAAAAGATTTCGGCCTTTCAACTTTGAACAGAAATATTTCAACTCGAAGTGAACTTTAGCTGTTAAAATTGAAGCAATTGAAACCTTCTCCTATTTGCAAAGAAGTCACAGGTTTTATGATCACATAGTGATGAAGTTATGTTCTTTTCTCCTTTCTTTTTTTCTTGTTACATGCAGGGCGTTTTCTTCCGCTTTTTTTTGCATAACTTGTATAAAGTTCTTAACTTCCTCAAGTACTGTATCGAAAACTATAAGTGTGTCAGAAAATATCAGGCTTATCAAGCGTGAAGCTCCCGGGAATGTTAGGTCTTGGGCTTATGTGTAGAAGATTACTTACTCGACCCGATACTACTTGGATATTTGGATGACCCGTGTTCACAAGTTGTACGGACTCGAGAATATTCCCCACTTTTCGGAGTTCAGCTGGTTTAACCATTATGTTTCTCTTTAGTTCTGAAGTCAGCCCAAACAAAATCTGACCCAGGTCGTCATCACCACAGGCACTTTCCGTCCTTGTGGATCAGAGTGAGATTTGCCACCATACAACTAATTTGATACCAGGACGGTGGTGGATCCTAATATCGGTTTAATCTCACTTGGGCTTCCTGGTGGAAAAGTCGAACTCCTCAGTTTGGGAGACTCCGCCCGGGGGGATGAATATCCCCGCTGTACATGGCAGACTGATTCCCAGGAACACCTCCCTGCTACGCTGAACCGTTAAACCGTTGGGAAGTGTGTCGAATGTTATGAAATGATCACTTACGCAAAACTTTTTTTATTGCTTTTATCATTAGTATTGAGTATCCAAAGAATAATTGCAAAATGGCGCAATACATTGTTCTTTTTCTCACTTAGTAGAGAACATTATCTTTATTATCTTTTCCATAAGAAGCGTTTTTGTACACTGTTGTAAACTGATGTATTGAATCGTCCTAATTCATTTCTTAGGAATACTGCTTCGCCGCCAACAATTTTCCATCTATGTTTGGATGCCTAAAGTATGCATAAATGTCAAAAATAATATATCAAGTGGTGTTTAACTAAATCTTAAGTGAACTTATGTTCTTCTAAGATCTCATATACACTTATCATAGGAAAAGATTTTGTAAGCCCGTTTACTTCATAGGGCAAAAATGCGTGGCAAATGAGTATTAGGTAACAAAACAGTGAAGGCGCAGATATTGTGGCAGGAAAATGTGAGAAAAATTGCCGATCTACTAAAACCGTAGTGGTCGGAGGCGCTCTGCAAAACACGTGGAATTGATCCACGCTCCCAAGACTCACCAAGCCTTCCATTCCTCCGATTTCGGCAAATTGGTACCAAAGTTGTCTGGAAGTATAGCAGCACTGGCTCGGTACGTTGGTAGACTATTACGAGTCATTGTGAAAGCCAGACATGAATTCAATCGCTTCAACTATGCCTATTGAAGTCGAATGCATGGGGCGCTCCTCAACTACTGATCAACGAGCTTTCTTCTGTTTTTTAACTGAGAGGACATTTTATTCGCTCCATTTTGTTCTACTGACGGAGTTTTGAATAAAAAGTTTACTGAATGCGCTTGAAAATCGTGAAATTCCACTTGATTTCAGCGAGTAGTTCACATAATTCTATGTGTCGTTTCTGCTATCACTTTTTTTCGTTTTCAGAAGATAATGAGCAAATAAGGAAGTGTTCTCATGAACGCAAAGTTTGGTTTGACGACGAACGCTTAATTTCTGGTTATTGTGAAGCTTCCACTCC
This sequence comes from Angiostrongylus costaricensis, assembly GCA_900624975.1. Lineage (NCBI taxonomy): Eukaryota > Metazoa > Nematoda > Chromadorea > Rhabditida > Metastrongylidae > Angiostrongylus > Angiostrongylus costaricensis. Next base: position 131,308 of record UYYA01003942.1, read on the forward strand.
GTTGTTTATTTCTTCGGATGAAAAATCTCAAGGTTGTCGCGGTTAGTTGTAGATTATCTTCTTTCAGAAATGTCAGCAAGTAGTTTAAAAAATTACTGGGATTCCTACTTTTTAGATACTGTATGTAATAGGAAGAAGTGTGCAGCAAATAATTTGTGGTAATGACGCCTTTATTTGCAAAATTGCCTAAAGCTTACAGTCTTACGATAGCCTTTAGGTGTTCTTTGGTGTTACAATCCGATATACAGCAGAGTATTGATGTCTTTGAAAGCGTTACCTAAGATGAAGAAGTCAAAATATTCATCCGGAAGTCTAGCTAAAATTTGATCAGTGGGATGGCGGTCATTCTGAAAAATTTCGTATTCAAGATTTCAAAATTTGTCATATCCACAAACAGCGGCTAACAACAGGTTGTATTTACAACTGAGGAACTGCTTCACTTAGTTTTCTAGAGATTCTAAGTGATAGTTAGCAACATATCTATCAGAGGGAGATTTTGTTAGCGACGCTGTAACTTTTTATGATAACCAATCATTCACCAAATATCTATCAAGTGTTGCAAGAAATGCTGTGTTGATGACTACATCGTGAAGTTTTCGTTATTGAGCGAATGTTCTGCCACGTGATAGAACAAGGCGTAAAGGAGAGTTTCAGTTTTATTCGTTTTGTTTTAGCTATCTGAGCCAAATGCCCAAAAACATGTTGACCAATAGGCAATAAATATGTATATATTCTTTAACTTCCTTGAGGACTAGTCGTAACAACATCCTAGAGAAATAACACAAACTAAGTGATACCGTTAAGACCGCGACTGTTACAACGTCACATTTTTGGAACTTATAACTAGTGCTTCTGGTAAGGAAATGCTAACTTGATTTTTATTGGGCTCGCCATTTCGTCTACAAAGCGAGAGTTAATAATAACTAGACAAAAGATAGTCTTACCTTAATTGATTTTCCACTGTTGCTAAGCTTCGCAGTTCCGCTAAGATATTCTTGTGTAGAGTTCATTAGTTGAGATCATATTAGTAGTATAACACTTCGAGAAATCACCATCTATCTAAATTGTTGAGTTTACACAAGGTTTATATACAGATTTATTCGGCTAACGTTTCGACGTCTTCGTCTTCACCAGAGCCGATGAAGCTCTCATGTATTTTTTTTCTTTACAACTTGGATCAACGCCTCTGATGAAGATGAAGCCATCGAAACGTAAGGCGAGTAAATCTGCAAATCTACCTCGTGTAAGCTCAACAATTTAAATACATGTTGATTATTTTGCTCCCGAGGTTAAATGATTGTCGGTTTAAGAACTGTTTCCCTTCGAAAAATGTTGAAAAAATGAAATACATCAATACATCATTAGTGTTGATGCTGTAATAATTGTCTTGACAAGGTGTTTCGCAATGGCTGATCGCGAAACAGGGGATTATTTACTACAATCTAAAGTATTTGGCACACCTTGGAGTGCAGGTCTTGGTAATCCCTTTCCTCGCATTCGTTTCCCTATGTCAAACTATTGAAGAAATGCTGCTCCTTTTATCATGAATAGCAACATTGCCATTCTTATGTCGTTATGGAATTTTGCCTCGGAATAGTACAAACTTGGTCATGAAATCCAAGAATTAGCTGCTTGTGAAGCGCGACATGATAAGTGAAATATGTTGGGATCCAAATAATGGTGTTCCTATCCGAGGTTTTTATTATTTGTATTGTAGCAGTCGAGAAGTGTATAATATGTCATGTCTCTTTCTCTTCTGTGTATTTTGAGTCTAATTTTTTACGAATTTTTCTTTGTAATCACTTTTTATTTACTGACTATCCTTTTTTCGTGGCAGGCCATGGTGAAACAAAATCACAATAATGTTGAGATATTTGCAAAACTCCGGACCAGAGCTGTCTGCGAGGGGTAATACTCCCTTTCCGCGGCTAGCATGTTCACCACCACACGCATGCCCTTTCCTTTGATTCTGTAGAAAACATTGATGTGATATTGTTAAATTCATTTATTACTGAAACAAGGTGCTATTAGTTTAGTTTAGTGTTGAAAAATTGTCGATTATAAAATGATCACGAATGTCTTTTCTTCTGCAGACGGAGTCGATGTCGTTGGAATTTTAGTGAATTATCGTAATGCATGTAAAAATTTGGGAATACCGACCATTGTCTCCGTTGAGCGTCAAATCGAGGTACGTGAAAGTCGTCCTTATCAGCTCCATTATCCATTTTTTAGAATATCGATCTTTTTAACCAAAAAAGTTCTTTATCTAAAATCTACACTTTATTTCCTATTTACCTTTTAAAAAAGTCTTTTTATAGCGTTTTCACCAGTCTCCCTATAGTCGACAAGACTTGCTTTCTCTCAAGGGCGAGACAGTATCTTCAGCTCAAATGGAGGCTCTTGAGGAAATTTTTCGTAGAGTTCAATTCGATATTTTGGATTTCGAGTATACGTTCTTGGACGACGATGTATGGTTCCCTTATTTTTTGAGTGCTTTTGCTGATAACTGGCTTGGAGTTGCATGTTAGAATTTCGTTTAAGGCCGCCATTGCATTGAGTGAAATGCTGGAGTTCTACGATTCTGCTCAAAAGTTGAATCTTTCGTTTAATAAACGGATAACCATTAGGGGATGGACCGATATATTCAAGGCTGTAAAAAATGTATGTTTTGTAACAAATATATGTTTTTCGTAGATTCATAGATGAAGGTCCACCTACTCATATGCCTTTCTTCGAACACATTGCCGTTCCAGTGTAATTCACTTCAAACGCTAAATCTACGATATACTTCTGTTTCGGACAAGTCGTTGTCCACGCTATGTCGAACACTTCGAGGAACCCCTCAACCCGTTCTTGGTTGCCTTCATCTGGAGAATGTGAATTTATATGGAAGAAATTTATACAGTCTCGTATGTGCCTTGAAGTTCAACACTGTGCTCAGAGTAGGTTTACTTTCGTGATCACGCTTAAGAATGATTGAAATTAGAAATACCACAGTTATTTGTTTTTTGAAGGAATTGTATCTTGGTGAAAATAACTTGCAAAGTGCCGATGGAGCTCATTTATATCAGTTGCTAACGAATAACTTCACTTTACAAATGCTCGATTTAAGGAACAATCAATTAACGGTGAACATTTTAAATATTGGAATTTTTTCAAACAATCTGCGTAGAAGTCGCAGTGTTGACCCATTACTTTTTAATTTTAATTTTGGAAGGTTATGGTAGGCAGTAAATAAAATTTCAACACTGTAATTTCGACTACAGCTTCAACTTGGTTGGGTTCAATGCCAATTTGGACTCCCCAAATCAATCCCGCTGACGGGTGATTGCTGATGGCAACATTAGGTAGAAAACTAGTTGAGAGAAATGCAGAGCAAGGACCTCTGTGGTGCAATGTGTAATACGCGAGTCCCCGGAAACAGTAAACGTGGTTCGATCTGGTCCGAGGTCCAAAATTTGCGAATATCTCAGCATCGTTGTAGTTGTATCTGCGTAGACTTTTCGGGAAATGATGTTACCCGGCGTTTTGTTTCAAATCAGCTTATTTTTTGAAAGAATTTAGGATGCTGGAATTGTGAAAGTATGTGAAGCTTTGCGAAATCCGGAGGTAGTAAAGAATTCTTCTCTTACGGCACTTGTACTTTGGAACAACAAGATAACTGCCAGTAGCATGAATGCTATTGCAGGGGCATTAGTGAGTTATTGCAAGTTCAGTAGTTTTCTTGATATTGAAACACTGTTGTAGGACTCACCTTGGTTCGAGGAGAATTAGTCGATGTTATGCTTTAGTGTGAAAACTTCCACATTGAAACAATTAATATTGGAAACAACTTTATCGGTGAAGTTGGCGTTCAACGATTGAAACCTGCACTTGCTTGTAATGGCAGTAATCTCCGCCGACTTGGACTTCAAAATACCCACATGACTTGCCAGAGTACGTTTTTCTTTATGAAAATCTGTTATGGAAAAAGCATTTCGCAAACGGTATCAGTATAAATTATTCAGGTGCGATACTATTGGCAGAATGTCTTGCAGATAATACTACTATGGTACGCGTTGATTTGCGAGACAATCCAGGGATCGGTCAGTGCCCATCTATGTCTTTATTCTATAGACAAACGAAACAAAGGGCCCACATGGTGTGGTGGTGAACACGTTAGGCTCCGGAAAGGGTAATAGCACGTTCGTTCCCTCACCGTAGATACCTGCGGTCCGAAGTTTTGCAAATATCTCAGCATCATCATAGTTATATCTTTAGTTTTATCTCACTGGTTTTCTATGGCATCCAAGCAATTTTCAGGTTAAATTAAAACCTATTATTTCTACCAACTGTGATTGTTTGGTCGATTTCTCGATTCGAGCGTTTACTTTTCTCATTTATTCAGTCTTTGAAGGGTCGTATTTTAAATTACTACTAGGTTACATAAGAAGGATGCTTTGTGCGTGCTCGTCTTTTTTTTATTGCATCGTACCCGTTTCAGGCTCAGCGGGTTTGCTCGCTCTTCACTCAGCTATGAAAATCAACACATCTATCTCACTGTTAAACTTGGATCAAAGCTGTGTTGTTGCTTCAAGTGTTAAAGTGAGTTTATTTCATAAATTACGTTAAGAAAATTACTGCTTTAGTTCTTTTACTAAGCAAAATTTCTGCAGTAAAACAGTGCTTGCCTTACTTGTAATAAAATTATCTCGTTGGGAAAGTATGGCGTCACTGCATTTAAGAATTGTCATTGTTCATTCTTGGCTATAAAAGTGGCTGTTGTCCTCATTCCGATTTTCTGAAACACCTGCCCAAATTGGGAATTAGTAATGTAATACTAGAGCTTGTGAATGCTCAGTTGTACAGGTACGACCATATCAGGAGAATTTCCGGCGATACTATGATGATATCAAAAGGTATTGCGAGCGGAATAAACTCGCTGTTCAACAGAAAGCTGAGATCGGTCCAGTTGACACGAAGGCTGCAATGTCTTCAAAGATTGACGAGCCAAGAATGGAGGATGAGGACAAATCTGAACACGGTACTACAGGTGAGATTTTGTTTCTGCGATTCTTATGGTTGATAAGAGTATACTTATTTGGAATGACATTGAAACGTGATGATTCATTTGGCATTTTATTGTTAATAGTAGATTGCGCTGGTTAACAAAAAGGATAACCGAACTTTTGTATCCATCTATGGCACTAATCTGATGTAGTTATGCGTTTGCTGTGCTCCTCTCCAGTACATCATCAATAGTTCATATGGCGACTTCCATTCTTCTTTCAAGTAAAAGTTGTTTTGATTCGTATATGAGATCCAAATGAAAAAATTTCACTCGTTAATATCGCCGTTTTTTTATTTGGGTTCCGCATGGGGTGACTTCTAGATTTTCGCATCGACCAGAGCGCAGTGAACCCGCTTAAGATGGTCGAATTCCCTCAAAGCAGTTAGACCACAGCATCATCTTCATCAACACCATTCTTTATCGTCTCTGCATTAAGCCGACAAATCATTCAACTCACTGGATAAATCGCCACTTGTTACTGTTTTTTTCTTTGTAAATTGTAATATATGGGGAGCTTGTTTCAGTCAGGCTACACCTTGTGCATTGGAATTAATGCGAATTGTCCGAAATGCCCTATCGCATGCCCATCCCGATGAGTGTATCAAGTGTTAACAATTTACTCTGCTATAGAAAAGCATTCTGTCTGTAGGGAATCCTGCGTTGATAAACAGCAGGGTTCAGCATTCGTAATGTTTTATACAGTTCCTCATAAGACTTTAACATCGGAAACTTTGCTGTGATGTAAGTATGAAATTGTCAGCAACGAAACTTGTTTCTGTTATTGCAAACATTTTATGATTATAACTACAATGAGAAGATTTATTTCAGTGAACATTACTATGAATGTCGAAATGTCGCCACCACATGAACAACCAACTCCACTAGTGACGAGTTCTGGATCCAAAGGAAAATTCATTCGAACTTCATCACTGACGTGTGCTGAGACAGTTTCTGATATCCATGTAGGCTTGATTAGACACCATTTTATCAGTTTCGCGACTCAATGTATGCTCCAATTTTTACCCTAGTTACTACTTGAACTTGTTATGCTACACAAGAGAGAGTTTTGCTCTGTGTTCCGCTCATCGCTTTCTAGTCCCATCACCACGCCACGAAGAACCAACTTATCAATAAGCGATTACTCCATCAACTACTCGAATTAAGTTAATATGGTGCAACTTTTTAGCGATTAGTTGGAGATTTGTCAGTGCGTTAAGCACTATTTATTTATAACCATAATGACGCTGAGATGTTTGCAAAACTCTGGACTGCAGGTGTCTGCGGTGGGAATCGAGCACTTTATTACTCTTTCCGGGGGTTAGCGCGTTCACCACCATGCCGGGTGCGTGCTTTGCTTCGCCTTTCTCTCAGCTATTTTTCTATCTACCAATGGTGTGGTGGTCTCAACACGTTAGTCTCCGGAAGGAGTAAAAATGTGTTCGATCCCCACCGCATACACCAGACGTCCGGAGTTTTGCAAATATCTCAACATCATTGTGGTTGACTTCACATAATACCCTGTCTTGATAATTGCAGTAGGCTGCAAGTAAAGAATTTAACTATTTATTTATTTTAGTTGAATAACAGGATAGTTTAAATAAGCATATAGTTGCCGCCCTTGTGTAATTGTTTTGTAGGAGCGTATTCGTGTCATGGGTGGCTCAACACATTCTTTGGATGAGACCAACAATGATTCTACAAAGACAATTAAGAAGTTTTCTGTGTCTCCCCACAATTCTGTAGGACTTGGTGAGCGTCATTCCACAAATAAATTGTGATTCCTCTTCTATTACTCCTAACTTCTGCATGGTTTTTTAAAAGGTTTGTTCTACAAATTACAAAAAGAATGCTATTTGCAAAATTTGCAGCCGAATGGAGTTCTTTACCTGCCATTCCACAAGCAGATTTATCTGCAAAGCCGACTGTTCGAAAGCTTCGTCGTTTTTCCGTCTCGCCCTCTTCTTCAAGTTTTAACGTCGCAACCACCCAACAATCCTCTGTATGTGCACCATTTATTCGACCAATTATTTGCTCTTAGGAATTTTTTTACGCATTTCCGACGACATAACTTCACATGGAGTCGTGCGAAGTGAAAAGAAAGATGCATTTCAATTTTGAACAACATATCCAAGCTCGTAGTGGACATTATGAGTTGAGTAGAGATCATGTGAATTTATAAATATTTGCCAATAAGATGCAATATGTGCCCTTACTTTCTGAGGTTGAAGACCTTAGTTCTGATTGGAAATATGGAAATTTTCAACTTTTTACGTGTTGCGACTCGTATTTCGAACTGCAAAGCAATTGAACGAGCGAGATATATTAGCAGAACATTCCGTGTTCCCTAATACGTTAATTATGCTTGCAGTTGCTGGGTTTGCACGGAGATTTTTGTAAACTTGGATCTCGTTTTCGATTTCTAGAAAATATCATTTGTAAACAAATTTCTTTTCGCAGTTGAAATTTAAACATTCTGCAAAGACTATACATATACTACGATTTTTGCAAAGCTACATAATACCAATTAAGATTATATATATGTATTTGTATATATACATATTGTTAGGACGGTCTGCTCTAAAAACGTTCATGCCTCTCAACTCCTTAAATGCTCTTCTGCCCGATAAATCAAATTATGTTTTAGAGTGCACCACTTCACGAGAATCAATCTCGACCGAAAACTTTAGCATTAGATGTTCCATGTACAAAGTTAACTCGTGAATACTCACCGTCAACTTCAGTGGTGTCGTCTCTCCCTGATTCACTCGAGTCATCGCATACAACAGTCAAAGGTCTGTGTTTTCTCCTCATTTTTCGTTTTATACTCTCATACCTTGTTTATTTCAGCAACTGATGATTCGATTTTACCAAAACAAGAAAATACGGCAAGCATATTTTTGGAGGAGTCAGTGAATGCGACTGAGGGGTATTCAAACCAACAAGAGTGTTCAGGAAGTGAAGATGCTGGAACATCAAAAGAGAGGTGTTCTGCTGAAGAAGTTTTGCATCAAGACGTTGAAGATCTCGGTGTTGCTAGTGAAGATTCTGTGAAGGATGTCAGGACTGTAGTTAGCGACTTAGTGAACTATGTGGTGAGCTCATTTTCGCCTTTAAGGAACGAATTTAAACTTTTCCTTTGCCCTCTCAATCACCCAGCAGCAGTGTAAATGTAAATTGCATCGATAAAAAAGGTATAGCGTTCGGCACTGACCATTCCTTGCGGGAAGCGCCATGCACTCGACTTAATCAAGGATCGTTACAGAAGACAATGCATATCTGACCTATACAGTGATAGAGGATGGGGTACCAATCTATCAAGTTAGTAGTGTTTTCATCTTCCCAAACAGGTCTGGTAATCAATCCGCCCAACGGTTTACCGCCTCATCGTGGCTGAGAAGTAATCCTGGGTGTTGGGCTACGATGTACATCGGGAGGCTTCATCCTCCCAGCAGGATCTCCTAAGCTGTCGAGTTTGGTATTTCTATCACGAAGCCCAGCTAGGAGTAGTCCAATACCAGGGTTCACCACCGTCCTGGTATCGGACTAAATCTCCCTGGGGGCCGCACAACCAGTGAAGACGGGCCATCCAAGTATCCGCGTAACTAATAATCAATACTTCTTTGGATTGTTAAACTAACACGTTGGTGTCTTTATAAAGCTTAGCAATGATGCTGAGATATTTCTTAGTTTGACAATCCAAGAACGTAATAATGGGATGATATTTGAACAGTGATCATAACTTTGTAAAATTTCTGCGGATGTTTTCAGGTGTATGAGGAAACATCTGTGATCGAGCGGAAACGCTCACTGTTGCTGCAGAATATTTCGTTTCCAGATAGTGAGCTAGCCTCCATAAAAGAAAGTCGCAGTGAAGATTTCATGCAGAGTAGGAATAGTGGGGCATCATCGAGGTTTGTTATATATAATGGAATAGACGTGCTTAAAGTTGCTACACCATATTCGATAACATTTAGAATGGGTAACATCGCTGAACCTGCCGAAGAGTCAGATGATATTATTGTTACACACGTGGTCCGCAGACTAGTTCGCGAGGTTTTAAGACAAGAGAAAGAAGATTTAAGAAATACACTCGACAGACGACGAAGACGTCCTGGTGTTGTTCAGTCGAGCAGTCCGATTTAGCAATAATGACTGGTTTTTCTTATCACTTCTTCTCCGTTATCCTGGCTCAGGTTCTGTTACTACAGTAAAAGGCAAGCTTTATAGTAAAATATTTATGAATCCTCGTTATATTGTTGGACTATGTGGTACTATTATCAAGCTTTACTTCAGTAATCAACTACGCATTACCTCATTATGTATGCGTCATTGTTACATTGTCACGAGATCTTCCTTATACATATTTGTAACTCTGTGGTATCCTTGAGGTCGTCGTGCCAAATTGTTGTCTGCTCAGCGGTAGTTTCCTTCTAGGTATTACCACCTTCCACGTTAGAAACGTATTTTTCGTAGGTTTAGGTTCCACCTTTGCTGTACTAGACAAGTTGTGATCTCATCACTGCTTAGTACGCGCTTATTAGATTTCATTACTGTTTATTGGGATGTTTAGACGAGGTGTTTTGTCAAGGTCCCGATCCCCACACTTTTTTTTATAGTCACATGTCCACTTAATTTGTATATAGTGGGAACAGAACACATAGTTTGTCGTTTTATTTTTCTGTGATTTTCTTCGCAGTTCAAATTGTTAGAGGTCATCTGATTCAGCTTTGTTTATTTACAGATACTGAAAGCTCTCATGACATTCTACATCGTTCAAAGTTTTAGACATTCAATTATATTTGCGCGAATTGTTGGTTTTTATACAGTTCTTTTTCTCATGTATAAACGTAGACAATGACATAAATGCAGACATAGTGTTTAGCAGTTATCAAGTGGTTAGAACTCTCAATTATTCTCTCTAGAATTAATTCTACTCGAGGCGCTTGTGGGGCAGTGCTCCTTGCAATACATATGGGATTGATCCCCGCGCTCAAAGGTCACCGAGCCCTCCACCCCTCCGAAGGTGGCGAATTGGTGTCATACTTCTCTGGGAGCCTAGTAGCACTGGCTCAATAATCGGCAGGCCACCGCGAGTTATTGTAAAGGCCAGATGTGAATTCAATCACCTCCAACTGTACTTAATGAAGTGGAATGCATGGCGCATCAAGGATTGATCAACGTCGAGAACTTCATCCTTTGTCAACTCTATTTCTCATCAGCATACGGTTTCCTTCACAAGGATCAAGTAAGTGGTATAATGACAACTTCTGAATAACAAAGGACAGATAGACAACGCAACCACTGCGCTTTGCTGCATTAGAACGGGTACAACAGCCCTTCAAGTGGAAGGGCAACAGATGCATCCAGCGACCAGTACATGAGAAAAGCAATAAGGAGACGTCGGGTTTGGGAACAGAGACATTGTGTGACGCGATTATTAGAAAAATTCAATAACTGCACAATTTTATAGCTCCAAAGCTGACCTTTCCAGAATATGGCATAATATATTTGATGTGCCACGAAAGTCTCTCTTATGAGGGATCTCGAGCTGGTTAGTCGAGAGGCTACGTGGCACGTCCCCAGGCGGCGGATACGGAGTTAATCGTAGACCAAAAGCGACCTCTGCTCTACCCCGAAAGATCCTCATTTCGGAGCGTTGGCTAGGACGAGTACGGAGAGGCTGCTAAAATCTCAGGGCCAATGGAAGCTGCCTGGATTTCAAAGAACTATGGTGACGATCTGTACCTACAATGCACGTACTATTGCATTCGAGTCCTCGATAGAAAACTTGCTCATGCAAGCAAGAAGAATAAATTACGACGTCATCGACCTCGCCGAGACGAGACGACGTCACCCATTCAACGCCGTCTATGACACCGGAGAACTGTTCCTCGGAACATGCAGCAGTAGAGTCGGCGTTCTCGTCAACACGAGTTCAGCCATGAACACTGATTCATTCGAACAACTTATAACGCGAATCGGACGTTTACGATTAAAAAGACGTGGATCAATTCCGGCTTTGACAATCTTCGTCGTTTACGCGCCGACATCAAACTATGACGAAGTCGAAGCGTTCTATATGGACTTGGAGAAGTTCTACAGAGAAGACCATACATTCTTCAAGGTCATCATTGGAGATTTCAACGCCAGGATTGGACCAAGAAAAGCGTCTGAAGAACGTCACATTGGAACCCACGGATTGGAATGGAACGAGAAGTGTGAGCGGCTTTCTGAGTTTATCACGATGATGAAGACCATCCGTGGTAACTCTCATTTCTAGAAGTCCCACCCTTAACGCTGGACATGGGAGACTCCCAATGGAGAGTACCATAACGAAATAGACCACATCATAGTAAATAGAAGGACCAACGTCTCCTTCATACGAAATTCTATTCCTCGCGTAAAGGACAAAAGCCGCTAAATTCAAAAACCGAAGTCCTAGAACCACCGTAAACTGGGACCTATTCAAGTCACTGGTCTGCTGCTGGGAAGATGCCGTCGTCGATAACATCGACGAAGAATACGATCAGCCCGTTCAACATCTTCACGTTAGCGCTATGAAAGCTGAGAGTTCAAAAGTCACCAAGAGACGTCTGCCTCCAGCAACACGCGAGCTGATACACCAGCGTGGAATCGCACGAGCTGCAGGTAAGCGCAAACCAACGTCCGAACTTACAAAACAATGCAGACAGGCGATGAAAGAAGATCTTAAAGAGAGAAGAGCAGCAGTAATGGTCGAAGCCGCAGAGGCTGTGAAAAGCATTCGCAAAGCTCACCAAAGCTTCGGCAATTAGAAGACCAAAACGATTGCACTCCGGCGTCCAGATGGAACAGTTACAGCGTCCAGAAAGGTAATGAAGAAAATCATTCACGAATACTACTCAGATCTCTTCAATAGCCTCGTCCACCTTCCGTTATATGAAATAAAGGAGAATGTATATGTTGCACCACCGGTTCTCCCTTCCAAAGTCCGACTTGCCATTGCGTCGGTGAAACATCGAACAGCAGCAGGTCCGATCAGGAGAAGATCAGAACACCTGAAGAACCTTCCGCCAGTTCTCGTAAACACACTGGCTCTGCTCTTCACGCGTTACCTGCCTGATTTACCTACTTAGTACCTGTCTGAATGCAACGCTCCTATTCGTTGAAGACCAGCAAGACCGTCTTATTGTTCAAGTGTGACCTACACGATATCGACAACTATCGCCAAATCTGCTTGCTGTCTGTCGCCTACAAACTTTTCACTCGAGTCATCCTAAAAAGGATTGATGAGAATGAAGAGTGTTGACAGAACATTGAACGAAGGACAGCCATGTGAGCAAGCGGGCTTTCGAAAAGATCTAGTACTGTGGACCACACCCACACAATAACAAAGCTCACTGAAGTATCGCGAAAGTACAAAAGACCGCTCTGTCCCAATTTCATCGATTTACAGAAGGCCTCTGATTTAACTGAGATAGCATTCATGGAAGTCCTTGATAGTCAAGGAGTCCCTACTCAGTACACAAAGGTTTTTTGCGGGTTGTACAAAAACTTCACAACCAAGATATCACCATTCTACAACGGTATTAACATTGATTTCAAAAGAAGAGTTAGGCAAGGCGATACCACCTCGCCAAAATTATTTGCCACCACCCTCCAGAACGTCATGCGAACATTAGAATGGGATAACATGGGAGTGAAAATCGATGGCTGCTGGTTACACCATCTTCGTTTTGCTGATAACATCGTCGTTTTAACACCAAACATTAACCAAGCGGAACGTATGCTTGCCGACTTTGATAAAGCCTGTGGAAAGATTGGTCTTCGATTAGATCTCACAAAAACGATGTTCATGAAGAAGGGATTGGTTTCCCATGCTCCATTCACGCTCAAAGGAACGAATATCTCCTAATGCTCCAGTTTTGTCTATCTAGGTCGGAAAAGCAACATATTGAACGACTTAGCTCCAGAGTTGAGCAGAAGCAAACAAACGGCTAGGGGAGCTTTCAACAGCATCGAAGATTTAGTGAAGAGTACAAAGAATACTCGACTTCGTGCCCACCTTTTCGACTCAGCGGTACTTCCAGTCCTAGCGTATGCGTCAGAAACCTGGTCGCTGCGTAAGCAGAATGAAAGGTCTCTCAGCGTTATCGAATGCGCAGTCAAAAAAACGATGCTAGGAGTATCCCGTTCCACATATGTAAGGGATGGGATCCGAAGCTCCGACCTGCGTCAACGATCAAAAAACAAAAATACCGTTCTATACGCCAAACAATCGAAGATAAGGTGGGCGGGACACGTAATGCGTATGAATAATAACCGATGGACAAGAGCCGTTAGTGACTGGATTCCTCGGGATGTCAAACGTACTGCAGGAAGACCACCGACCCAATGGTCGGAGTTCTTCACGAAAAGCCTAGAAAAAGGATACGATGCTCGACGAGTCCCTAGAGCGAGCAGAACCCACTGGGCTACTCTTGCACACGACAGGGAAAAATGGAAGATTTACTGGCGCCGGCTCCAGTCCCTCGACGATCAACGGGACTACAGGTGATACAGGTAATATCTGATGTGATACAATGGATTATATCAACATGACTGTTATACAACGATGACCTGTGGAACAAGATTACTTTTCACTTTTATTTTTCTTTTTTTATGATGAGATCTACGTATGAGTGTTGACTTCGATAGTGTACAGAGAAAAACAATACGAGGAAGAAATATGCTGAATAGAAAGCATCACATGAGATACTCATAGTGCTCACAAAGAAATGTAAATGTAGAGAAAGCCAGAACAAAAAAAAGGACATATGACTAGGATGACTAAACAATACGTGCTGAAGAAAAAGGAAACTATAAATCATTATTGTTTATTAAGAGATAGCTACAATATACAAATCACTTCCATGACGAACAAAAACTGTCTAGATGTCTAGATGATACTTACTGTAAAGGAGTAGCCTCGTGTCCAGTAAGAAGACAGATGTCATACTTTTCACAGCTGTACAACGGATGCGATTTAAGCGTAATAACTCTAAAGAAATAAAACAGTTAATTCTATGCATGGATATGCACTGAGTACAATCAAAGAGCTACTGAATCATTTTCATTGATGTAAAATTTCTTGTGCAGCAATAATTCCAGAGAATATGAATTCTTATGTTCTACAAAGTACTTAGAAGATCGGACAAAATTAGATTCGGAGTGAAATACAACCGCAACGATGCTAAGATATTCACAAAAGTTGGACCCCTGGCCACAGAGAACTACGATTACCCTTTCAGGAAACTTGCGTATTATACACTGAACTACTGAGGCCCTTGCTCTGCGTTTCTCTCAGCTAGTTTTCTACCTAACGCTGCCATCAGCAATCGCCGTTAGCGAGTTATTCACAGCCTTTCAACTTCTATTTACTGTTTATTCTTTCTTCACTGAGATATTATGTGAAATACAACCACATTACCCACATAAAATCATTGGATTTGTACTTCACATAAAATCAGATCCATTGAAATAAGCCATGAGAGCAGGAGTAAATAAAGTAGTAAAAATACCTACGGAATTGGTTCACCAACGGAAAAGTTACCTGTCATTCCCAATCACACGGTAGATTCTAGACACATCCGAAATATCCTGAGTTACTGTATTGTTCGAAAGACATCTTCCCTAAATTATACTATAACAGTTAGAATTGACCTTTCGTTGTTGCCGGTTAACTACTCACCTGTACACCGTGGGAATGGAATGCTAGTATTGAATCCGACATACAATGGACGTACTGTATGTGAAAATTGAAAGTAAAGACGGCTAGTTTTGTTTTTTCATATCCCTCCAAGTTTGTGATGACTACCTAAACAATAAGGATAAAGATAAAGGATAAAGCTCTCGGCGTTCATCAATCTCCGTGGGATACGCCATGCAATCCACTTCATCAAGCATCGTTGGATGTGAATGAATGCATAAGTCATTTTTACAATGACTCGTGGTGGCCTACCGGGGTATCGAAAGTGCTACTATCCTCACAGACAAGTCTGGTATCAATTTTCTCACCCCGGAGAGACGGAAGGCTTGGTGAGTTTAGGGCGCGGAGATCGAATCCATGTGTATTACAGGGCTCCTGCGACCGCTACGCCACACGAAACACTAAGGAAAATGAAGAAGAATTATTAAGTGTACATATATAACGGCGAACCTTATTACGATATGCAAACAACACGGAATCCCTGCCTATTTGCAACATAGCAGCTACAGTCAACTTTAGGCCATCAAATTGCGTAATGTCTGGTGTCTGCTTGACATTCGCTATCTCCTGTTAAAAACACTGGTTACTGGTGAAATGGTGATATTAAAAGTATAGACATATAACTATCATCGCACCTACCCCAAAAAGAAAATAAGCACCTTGGCGCGAAAATTAAGCACTTTTTTTGCTTACGTTACTCAACAGAAAATGATAAGAAAACGTGCGAGTTTAGGCCCATGTACCTATCAGTGCCCTCCCTTGTTGGAGTCTTCCAGCTGTTCTCTAATAGTACGAAAGGTTAAGAAAATTTTGATGAAAGAATGGAACCTCACCAACTATATTATAAGGCCATAAGGTTATAAATAAAGAAAATATTGTAGGGCTTTGAGAATGGACTACCTTTCTATCTCCAAATTTAATCCAATTAAAATCATATTTGTCAGTAGAGTCGGTTGTTTGTATTCCAATGCACAATTGTGGAAAATCTGTACGAGTGTTGATTAGCTAAAAAGGCTATCCATTATCCCTAGAGTAACCACTCCTAGAAATATTTTCTTTTCCACTGATGAAATATGAAGTAACAATAACTAAATAATTAACAAAATTGCAACAGAAAAACAATCATAAAGAGCGAAACTGACTCAGCCAGATCTACGTCGACCGGCTCAGTCAGATCCATACACTAAATAGCGAACATAATGAAATATTGATTGAAACTGAAATAAATGAACACCTTGAAAGGACTAAGAGGAAAACGAGTCTCCGCATCAAGCTCAGCTGACCTCACCAACAGGAACTTATTGAGAGGTTCATACCTGAAATATAAATAAATGCAAAGTGAAGGCATTATAACAGTCTCATAATAAAGAATATATGGATGTACGACACTAATGCCACCATTTTTTCCAGTTTAAATTAATGGTTAACGACAGAAATATGGAATATGGTAGCTAACACCTTGTTATTAACGCGGCCATCTTACAACGGCAGTTCTTACTACATATTCCTTAAATACAGAGGACAAAGCGTTTGACGTTGACCAATCCCTGAAGTATGGACCATAAGTTCAACTTCATCAATCGTTGTAAAGGTGATTAACACTCTCGCGACGCCTAATTTTTCACCGTGCTCACTGTGACACCTACAGGTATCAAACATGCCAATACAGCCGGTTTTATGTAGCCCGTCGCCTTTTTGTAGTTATTTCCGTTCAATATCTAGGCTGCACGCTCTCTTCATCAGCAACGACCTTCCACCGCGAGGTAAGAAATAATCAGGAAGACATTCTTCCATGGACGACGCTCACCATAATAACTGTTTTAGATAACTATCGATTGACTGGAATAAGTGTAAGAAAAAACTATTTTCCACCAAAATAAATCACTGCAGAGAAAATGACACTTGCACGTGTCTTATTTGCACTCCACAAAACCGATATGAAACCTATAGGCGTCTGTCATTCGTCGCCAGAGTGTTAAAATGCTGATTTATCAATTACACAGTTTAGTAATTAAACACCTTCTAACGGTCTATCTCCTCATCGTGGCTGGGAGGTGAACCTGTGTGTCGGACTGCGATGTACAGAAGAGGATTCGTCCCCCGGTAGGGTCCCCCAAGCTGAGGAGTCCGGCATTTCCATCAGGGAGCCTACCTAAGAGTAAACAAGTACCAGGATACGCCATCGTCCTGCTATCAAAGTGGCATGGTGGCAAATCTCCCTCTGATCCACAAGCGCTGCGACTGCTTGTGGTGGTGAAAACCTAGGGCAGACTTTGGGCAAGCTGATGTTGGGATTCCAGGAAGCCATAATGGCTTAACCAGCACATCTCCGAAAATAGGGATTATGCTGGGGCCAGCACAACCAGTGAGGACGGGCCGTTCAAGTATCAAGTATCAAGCAAGTAATTAAATAACCAACTAAACATTCAGACACCTATTTCTAACGACGATCGTCGTAAACGTGTACGTTATGATAAAGCGCTCGGGTAAAAGGAATGGCTAAGAGAAAGTAACAAGGGTCTCAGCGGTCCCGTGAGTCACATGTGAGCCACCGGAAAGAGTAGTCGCGGTTAGACCTGGACGGATGCCCAAATTTTGCAAATACCTCAGAATTATTTTGGTTGCATTTCACATAATACCCAGCCGTGAATAAAAGTTATTGGCAGTAGATGGAAATTATACACACGTGTGTTATTTCAAATATTTCCCTACGCAACATTTCAATAACACTGCAAGAAGATAATGCATCACCTAAGGAGTAAAAATGAAAAAGATGCTGTGTCACAACATTTTTCCCTTCTACTTTTCTTTCAATTTCCCTTTTAATTTTAAAGATTTCTATTCATAATTCTCACCACTGAAACAATAACACGGACGATGGAATGCAGCAACAAAGGAATGTTGTACTAGCTTGAGTCCCTTCACCACGTGACGTTGTACATTGGAGTGCACCTCTGAGCAGTTATGGTAGCAAATAGTAAATGTAAAGAGTACTAATAAATAGTGTAATAAACAGTAAACTAATAAAAATAAGTAGTTATAAATCCATAATGTTCACTTTTTATTTACTGCCTATTACCAGTTTCCACGGCAGGGTAATATTTGTGAAACAACCACAGTGATGCTGAGATATTTGCAAAACTCCGGACCGCAGGTGGCTGCGGTGGGGAACGAACGCGCTATTGCCTTTTCCGGGGAGTAACGCGTTCACCACCACACCATGCGGGTCATTCGTTTCGCCTTTCTCTCAGCTAGTTCTCTTCCACGGCAAGGTATTATTTGTGAAACAACCACAATGATGCTGAGATATTTGCAAAACTCTGGACCGCAGCTCGTGGAAACTTATAAAAGGCAGTAAATAAAAAATGAACATTGTGAATTTCAACTATAGCCTCAGCTCAACTGAGTTCAATGCCGATTTGGGCTCCCCAGATCAATCCCGTTGACGAGTGATTGCTGATGGCACTGACCGACAAAACTAGCTGAGACAGGCGAAACGAAGAACCCGCATGGTGTGATGGTGAGCGCGTTACTCACCGGAAAGGATAACAGCGCGTTCCTTCCCACTGCAGATACCTGTGGTCCGGAGTTTTGCAAATATCTCAGCATCACTGTGGTTGCTTCACAAATAATACCCTGCCGTGGAAACTTGCAAAAGGCAGTAAATAGAAAATGAACATTGTAAATAGTTACAGTATAGTATATGTAATAACATAATATAATAATATAAAATATAACATAATAGTGTAATGACACCAAATGATAGTGATTGAATGGTAGGTAATAAAATAGCTGCTGATGACAGCGTAGGACTTACTTTGTTTCCGGCAGACGTAATGTGATCGCAAACTTCTTGGGTATATATCTCTCCGGCATTTTATTGATAGGTTTGCTTATACGCAATGTTAGATTTTTTTGAGATAATGCAATCAAATCATGCCTGTAACGCCTTTATAATAATTGTATAAAAATAATGTCGAACATGGTTACAACAGAAATCAACAACTACGGAAATGGGAACTAGTCATTGCAACCAAAAATTGGATAGTTGAACGAATTTCCTGCGCTTTGCCTTAAAGATTTAAAGTGTTGGACTACCATGGCCGAATGGTCATTGCAATTTCAGTGCTACTTATCCACAGATCTCTTCATTTCCAAGTTATGTCGTGATACAGATTTGAAGAGTAGACTACCATCCATTTTGCCAACAATTCGAGCTATATTTGGCGTGATAAGTTTCTACGAAATTAAATCACATATAGAATTCGTCAGCGGAAACTCTCGAGATCTACACTTCGGGCAAAAACGTGTATATCGAAGAGTTCTCTATGTGTTTAAAAGGCGAGTTGCGTTACTCAGCATATTCCATATTGCGAGGAACAATCAAGGATTGAAGGATTGAACTCATTAAAAATGTACGGCAAAAACAGATGCTTCCACAGAATTATTGTATGTTCTGACAGGGTTGACACTGGACGAAGACATTTTTGATACGACACACCACGCGGACATTTCAAACGCAAGTTGATGAAGGCTACAACCAGATGAAACAACACTTTTGAGTACCCGCGGTCTAAACAGATAGCTTTAAACTCCAAAGCTTATTACACATACACAACTCTTCTCTTACCTAGTCGTGCAGACTTACTTGATGATGGTATGTAATACTCAAGGCAACAATACGCAGGAAATCGAAATGCATTTTTTTATCTTGCACTGCTCGCATATTATGTGGATCTCAGCACCTCATGCATTCGATTTGTTCCCCCATAGTTCCACGGAAATCTTCGAACTTGTGAGCGTGGATTTGGATGCTGTTGAGTGATTTCTTGCATTCTTTTTAAGTGTCGCTAAATACTGATAAAATCGATTCACCCTGAGATTTCCTGATAATCGTGTTAAAGCGTTTCCAGACCTTCACTGTAGCCAGTCGCCAGTTCTTCCGGATTGCAGAGCTCGAATTCTAACAATTTAGATAGATCTAGTATCAATCTCGCGACTCAGAAGAGATGGCGCTTAACTCAGTACGGGCTCCAGCCAGCGCCTCGTACATACCAAACGACATCACTACCACTGGGCCACACGCAGAATAGAAAGCATGGTAAAAAAAAAACGATATTACAATCCACTACAAAGATTGGTGGAAATCGGATTATACCAGTCAGTGTATCCCAACTACCTCTTTCACAAACGAGCGAGCTGAGGTCAACTCACTTCGTCCCATGTTAACTATCACCCAACATACAATACAGTCACGTAAACAAACTCTTGGGCACTAACCGATACAAGTAGGATGTCCTGCCTTGTAGGGCCATTAAAACGTCTTGATGTACATGAAGCCAGGAGCATCGCCGATGATGTATCTTCAAAATGAATTAACACGAATAAACAAGATTTCGTAGTACACAACATAATGACTAACGTGCAAGTTGACGAAAAAACTTCGGAATAAAACATAAATTTATGTTAGGCACAAACAAAAACGATTATTTTTACATTTGCTTGTTTCAATAATTCCATCCGACAAAAAAATCGACTGACTGTTGACTATGTTAAGTAAAGCTCTAAAAAACCTCTCGACGTTGATAAATTCATGAGCGATGTCATGCATTCATTCATTAAGCATCGTTTGGAGGTGATTGAATGCATACCTGGTTTTTACAATGACTCGCGGTGGCCTACCGATGTATCGGGTCAGTGCTGCTATCATCCCAGAAAAGTGTGGTACCAATTTTCTGACCCCATAGGAATGGAAGGCTTGGTGGGGTAAGGGCGGGAATTGATCCCATGTGTATTGTAGGGCGGCTCCGGCCACCACGCCACACGCGCCTTGTTAAGTACTTGAAAATATCATTAGAACGCTACTACGCATCTTTCGCAGCAGCAATTTTGTTCTGCAAACAGCTACAACCAGTAAAACAATAGAAAATGCAGACCTTAGTCAACTCCCCATCGTGCAGCTTATTAGTGTCGACAGCATAGATACCCTCTTCACAACCCAGAAGAATGAGCTGGGCGCCTGTTCCACGGTGTATCCATGAAGCGGCACAGTTAATTCGTAAGGTGCATTCATGTACCATCTTAGTGAAACACGCTCCCATTACGACCTGAAAAGTCCTTAATTAAGCAAGAAACAACATAATGTAACAACTATATGGTGACAAACAATTGTAACAACATTGTGACCTTAGGAGTGACCGGCAATCCAAAATATGTTTTTGGTCGCTCAATTTCACAATCGGGAATAGAACGTAGTCGTACTGTACCACTTTGTTCTAGTGATGACGAACGCTTTTGCACTGAACCCTGAGCGGCGCGGAGAGTTCGAGGTGGTGCATAAGGTGCTATAAACACAATACGCAGTTTTGTCCAAAGTTGTCACAACATAACCATAATGATGCTGAGATATTTGCAAAACTCTGGACCGCTGGTGTCTGCGGTGAAGATCGAACGCATTACCACCTTTTGCAGAGGTTAACGTGTTCACCATCACACCAAACGAGTCCTTCGTTTCGCCATTCTCTCAAAGGCTCTCACAATACTTCAGCCATTTTTACTGCGAATTACAAACTTAAATTTAAATCAATCAAACAATTTACCTACTAACGTTCCACAATCGTCTTCAATGACTCCGTTATTGTCGTGAAGCAAAGCATCACCAGACACCACATCGGGCAAGGGTGGTAGATCCTGAGATTTTTTTGGCATTATGAACCGAGAGTGGCAAAATAACAACACAACCTACAAAGTATGAAAATGTTAGGCAAACGTTTTGCACCTTTTCACTTACAAAACCGAAAAAAAAGCTAAGGTGCTGCTAAAGAGACGCGCAACTAACCTATGTGTGTAATTTGAGATACGCAAGATTTGCTTGTTGCACTGATCAACTACATGATCACAAAGAATGCAAACGAGAATAGAAAAAAAAAAGAGGTTCAGCTCAACCCTGACAATTTACACATACATACTCACCCTAGCTGGTAACGTCCTATCAGAATGAAAAGCGCCACCACGTGAGGAAATTGACGAGCATGACGACGCAGAAGACGGAGTCATATCACGACTCTGACATACACTATCTCTTGAACGAGGACCGTCGAAGCGATCTGAGAGACTCGCGCGTATTGAAGGCACATCTTGTGGATATAACTTTGCCTGGAACAGAACAGTTGTGAAAAACCCTTTTCACATACGATGAAATTGATTTCTCGAAAACTAGCGATAGTTTTCCGATAATTACAATCTTTGTAGACTTCTAGTATGGATAGTGGATAGAAGAGACTTTCCCTTATCGTCTTATGGATATGACTTTTAAACATGTCGCTCTCTTTTCACCTTTAAGGTTTAAATTTACAAAAAAAATTCAAAACGAAAGATGTATTTTTAACTCTCAACATAAGCTTCGCAAAGACAAACACCAAACTGCAATATATCAGTGCGTTCCGTCTATGAAGTACTGTTCAATTACCTTGATGTTAAAAACGCTAAAAGAGCAAACAAAAAGCACCATGTGGCCTCCAGAAATTTTAACGTCGTCACCACTAAAAAATAAAGTAAAAGAAAAAAAAACAGTCGCGTTTGCTTGAGAAAAATTTGCAGATTGCAATGGTTTTTACTTCAATTAATCAAGTTCAACTGCGAGATTCCGCTAATACGTAGACGAGACTTGAAATGAAGGTGTAAATTTGCCCAGCAGGAGGTATAGGACCAGTGATCATTTACACGAGAATTGCACTTATTGTACTTCGTTCTCCTCTTAATAGTCACTATCTACCTTTATTACCTTACCACATTTTTACTTACTTAGTTAGACATTTGGATAGCCCGTCCTCACTGATTGTGCGGGCCCCAGCATAGCTTCCATTTTTTCTGAGTTTTGCTGGTACAGTCACAGTGGTTCCTTAGAGTCACCACATCAGCATAGCAAAAGTCGGTCCCAGGTCATCGCCACCACAAGCAGTCGCCGGCTTTTGTGGATCAGAGGGAATTTGCTACCTTGTGACTAGTTTCATACCGGTACGGTGGTGGATCCTGGTATTCGTTTACTATTAGCTAGAGTTTCTGATGAAAATGCCGGACTCCTCAGTTCGGGTGGCTCTGCCGGTGGAATTAATTCCCTGGTGTATATCGACTTGTCCTAAAACACTATATTAAGCGAGTAGTTCTCTAGGCTCTGCAGTGCCGCATCAACCCGTCTTTGCCGAAACAGGTAGACCGCCGAGTGTCCGTATAAAAGAATACTTAGTCGGTAGATTTAAAGTTAAAGCAAATACTCCACTAGGCGTGTACAGAACGGAGGAACATAACATGTAAGATTTTGAAGCAAAAGTCACTATCCTTGTACAGGAATCCCAAACAACTACTCGAAAAACTCTTGAACTATTTCCAATAAAGTCCAAAAGTCCGAAAATGGACAGCAATGAGAAGCGTTTTGTAATTATACGTGACCTCGCGCAATACCCCAGCGCGATTCCTTGACCTGAGCCAAGGACTTTTCTGTCCCATATAGTACTCAGTGCGGCTGGTCTCCATCAAACAAATGGAAGAATTACAACGATCAAAACGGTTAGTATTTAAAAAAATGTTCATAACAAAAAAGAAAAATCTACGTATTAAGTTTTATCTGCAGAGGTTTTGAAAGTGTTTGGCTGAGTAAACTGCGCTTCAATTCAATCTTTCAGGACTCTAAAAAAGGTGAGACCGCAAAAACACCAGCTATTGTGAACTAATAAATGCTGTAGTAACAAGTTCGTGTTTTCTCATCAAGAAAATAATGGGTCATATCTCAACCCATATTACACTTTATTTATTTGGGTAAGAACCATTAGAATCTACAGTTTTTTGCCAACAAGATACAACGGTTCTGATTCTACCGCGATAAAAACCCGATTTTTTTCTTGAAAACCAAAGAACATAATTTTTCCATTTTTTACCCATGGCTCTCGCAAATCGAAGCGATTTAGCAGGTGGGATTTGGCATTACAAGATTCAATGACCACCCACAATGTATTCCTAACGTTTTCAGCAATCACGCTTGAGCAAAAAACTGAAAATTTAAACTTTGTTTTCCATTTATCTGAAAACCTTGGTTTCAAACAAATTTATACATAAAGCAAGATTTAAAAACTATTTGTACCATCACTAATTAAATTCCGCCCTGAGCCCCCACTTTCTCGATGGTCTTCCATCTAAATGTCATAACAAATGTCAACACATCGTTCACTTTTAGCTTCGGTTCAATAACGAAAGTACTAAGAAGCTCTCAAGAAACGGATGAGAGCGATTTTAAGGTTACCAATCAATACAAATGCAACGATTCTGAGATATCTGCAAAACTCCGGAGAGTAGGTGTCTGCGGTGGCGAACGGACGCGCTATTACTCTTTCCGGGGGCCAACGCGTTCACCACACCATGCGGGTCACTCGTCTCGCCTATCTCTCAGCTAGTTTTCCAGTCAGTATAAGTAGTATTTCGAGTATCCAAGTCAAGACACCATCTTTACCGTATAATAATGAAATATTCGGACTATCCGCTAATCGTTTAAATGTTAGCCGAATAAAGATTATTTATCAACCTCGTGTAAACTTATCAAAGAAAAATACATGCTGACTAGTCACACCGAGGTTAAAGGAATGTCGGTATGAAATATTCGGTATTAATCCTTTTTCTTTTCTACCGAAGCAAAAAGCAAGACCTTGGAGCAAGATACGAATCCAGAATTATACTGTGTTATCTTTTACCTCCTCTTCCTCGCCACTATCCTTATCATCGTCGTCTTGAACACGTCGTTGAATCAGTCGAGCTGATGAACCATTATTTACCTAGAAACACTCAAGGAATAGTTGATAAAATGTTCACGTTAGTTATTAATTCTTCATAGTTTTTCATGGTTGTATTTTATGTAGTAAAAGGAAACAAAAACGATTTATGTACACTACGTCGTATAGAGCGCATGTGGTGCGGTGGTCGGAGGCGCCCTGCACCACACAGGTGGAATCGATCCCGAGCCTATGGCCCACCAAGCCTTCCATCCCTCCGGGATCAGCAAATTGGTACCAGATTTATCTGGGAGAACAGCAGCATTAGCTCGATGCATCGGTAGGCCACTGCCAGTCATTATAAAGACCAGATATGCATTCAATCACCTCCGACCGCTGCTTAACGAAGTCAAATGCATGGCGCATCCCTCAAGTATTGATCAATGCCAAGGGCACTACTATTATTATTATTATTATTATTCCTCCCAACGATTTACCGCCTCATCCTGGCGGGGAGATGTTTCTGGGTGTCGGACTGCGATGTGCAGCGAGGGGATTCGTCCCCTGGCAAGGTCTCCCAAGAAGAGGAGTCCGACGTTTCCATCAGGAAGCTTAGATAAGATTAAACCAATACCAGGATCCACCCCCGTCTTAGAATCAAAGTAGCATGATGGTAAATCTCCCTCTGATCCACAAGGGCTACGACTGCCTGTGGTTGTGGCGACTTGAGGCAGACTTTGGACAGGCTGTCGTCGGGATTCCAGGGAACCATAATGGCTTAACCAGAAAATCTCCGAAAAGTGGTGATTATGCTGGGGCCCGCACAACTAGTAATGACGCGCCGTTCAAGTATCAAGTAAGTAAGTATTATTATTCTTATTATCATTATCATTATTGTTATCCTGCCATGACCTCATTAATTATAGCAACTACTCCAAGGCCCTCCATCATGCAAAGATTTCGAGTAAGTTACTTTCAATGCTATGCAATAGGTCCCAAGACAAAAGCCCGCATTTACTAAAGGATTTCCATGGACAGTCTTGCTACGAATATCGTGGAAATAAAGAGTAGGGAAAAATGTCACTAGTTCAACGCTATGAGAGAGAAAATGAAATTCTGACAAATGACAGTCACCAGAGCTGCTCGCAACTCAAACACACTAGCATGGGAAAGTTGTATTCACAATTTGATGACAAGCTAAGTCGACCAATTATAGCATCACTGTACTAACCTACTGAAAGCACAGTTCGTTAAGCAGCGTTAGTAAATAAATAACTGCACCCACGTAAATTTGATGGTAGGGGACTTAGCGAATTTCTTCTACTCACGGGATCGAGTTCATCTACGAATATTGATTTCTCCGGACAACTGACGACTGGAATTGATCTATATTCCAGCGAAGCAAAACTGGTTTCGACAGCTTCACTATCTACATAAAATTAGGATGAAGATGAAACCGAGGTATTTTTTCTAATAACAAAGGAGAAAGACCAGATTAAGATGTACGTCAAGACCATCCAAAGTGATTCACTACCCCAGAAGCTCTAGCCCAAATTTAAAAATGGGGCAACTCCGAAAAAGTGTGTCGTGATTAGATTAATCACATATTAAACAGGTTTCTCCCCTCGTATGTCGCTTTTGTCCCACAATTCTAAGCGGAATTCGAACATTGTTTTCGTGAAAAAGGAAAAATAGCGAGCCACAAAGAACGGAAGCGAAATCCCAATGAGAGTGCAAATTGAGATGTCTTTAACTTTTCGACTGGATTTTAAGAGATACTGCTGTTACAAAATCGATGGGAAATTTAGTTGGCTCATTGAACGCTACAATAACGTTGGCAAAAGTAACAGGTTGAATTTCACCCAGCTAAATCTCTCTCCAGAAACTCCTAAGTTAACACGACAATGTGCAGCAAACAACATTCAGGAGGCAACAGACCGTACTCCTGAGTTTTCCGCAGTTTAAATACTCTATAGGAAAGGACTTAATTAAAAAGAGAAGACAGGTGGATAAAACAGAAGGGCCCATAAAAACGCCATAAAACCAACCGCTGTTTGTAAAATTCACCAAGTTATAGATTCTGCCGAGATCACACAAATTGGTACGGAGATACTACAAAAACCCAAGACAATTAAAACGTTATGAAAAACCGCCAACCTGCATCATTACTGCCAATAAAATGGGAAAGGGAATGAAAGAAGGCGATATTATCACGTCGAAACTGATAAGCTCTATCCATAAAGACGTTTGTGAGAACGCTGAATGGGATAACATGGAAGTAAAAGTCGACAGTTGGAAATTGTCCTCAAAACATCAAATGTTAACACATGTTGTTGATACCCGTTTCACGCTCAATGGAACGAATGCCTCTGAAAGCTCCTGACGCATAAACCTTTCTCAGAATAAGGAATAGTTAGTTCCACATATAAAAACCAAAAAACAGGAGTATCATGAATGCACTAAAGAAGAACGGACCGTTGTCTAACAATATTTTCGAATTCAAGGTCCTTAGTGCTCTAAAGTGCAAAAGTGCATTGTTTGGATTGATCAACGTCTTGATGAATGTGTCATGCCTTCGTCTTCATCAAGCATAATAGAAGTGGTTGAATTAATATTTGCACTATAAATGATTTGCAGGAACCACCGATATATGAAGTCACGATTTTTATCACCTAGATGAAATCTGTCAGCGATTTTCCGACTCCGGAGCGATGGAAACCTTTGTGAGACTGGTCGGGAGAACGAACCAACAACTAATCAAATGTGTATTGCACTCAAGCATTTTTAACCACTGCACCAAACGCGTCTAACCATAATGTACAATTGGTAAGTCGGCACGCAGCGTAATCACGAGAGGCCCGATTCTAAGCAAATGAAAAATAAATTCCAGAGTTCTGTCCTTCATTGACGATTACATTAGGGATGCTGTCGTTGACGTATTGCCAAAAACCACTATGTGTAAAGCACATGTCTCTGAGTGATAACCACTAGAGATAACACGTCAATAATTAGATCCCAGAGAATTTCAAACAAACATCGAAAAGAATCAGAAAGAACACCGAACTGTTAGCTAGATTTCCTCACAAGGAACCCTAAAGATCTCAACTTTGTCATGGAACAGCCACTTAAGTGGGCACGCTCACCAATTACTCGACGACCAAACAGCCACATTGTACCATAATTACCACTACCAAAATGGCCACTGTTTATTTTAAGTACTGGAGGGCTTGTGTAGCGCAAAAGTTGGAGGTGACCAGCAATTTACACATAGTCATTGACTCTATCCCGAGTACAGGGCCTATCAAGCTTTATATTAGTCCGGGATCGGCAAATTGCTACCAGATTCGTCCAAACATACTCTACTACAACATGATGATAACCTCAAATAAACAAACCTAGCATTCCATTCAAAATCTATAACTTCACACTGCATCTCTTTGTACAAATGATACATGTAACTGACAGTGATTTTCGAAATGTATTGATTTCCACTAATAATAAACGAATAAAATAATAAAGTTTGAGCGCTGGTCAATCGCTAAGGGATGCACCAGGAACTAGACTTCATCAGCTATCCTTAGCTGTGATTGAATGGATGTGTGGCCTTTACAATGACTTGCGGTGACCCACCGATGTATTGTCAGTGCTGCTATCCACCAGACATGTCTGGTAAGAATTTTGCCTACACCGGAGGTATGGATGGCTTGGTGAACATAGGACGCAAGAACGAACTCATATGCATTGCAGGGCAGCCACTGCCCTATACAAGCAATTTTTCCACTCATACGGAGCAAAAATAATGTCCGCACTCAACTTTGAAACAACACTTCTCAGCTCATAAGCAACTGCATTGAAATAAAAATCAATCGAAAAAATAGAGACCACTGTCAATAAGACGCATGTTTTCTTATTCTCCTACGATGAAATTCTGATTTCATGGAGATTAAAAACCATAATTTTGTCGCTTTCCCTGTCAAGAATCTTAGTTCTAACACGAATGCAAAGAAGCAACAGGATTTCGCCCAGCAAAACACGACTTGCAAATTTATACTCATTTATTTAGATAAAGAGAAGTCACTTCAATGAATGTATTTTCCACTTATCAAGCCTATTCATCGAAAAACTATCGGCAGTTGTCAAAAAACCATATTTGGTTCCTAAAAGTTGGTTGGACTGTGAAAAAATTAAAACAAAAAAGAACCTTGTCGAGCAAGTCTCTCGTCATTCTTGAACTAAGTGCGCCCAGAACGAAGTGATGCGCCTGAAACAATAATAGTAAGATAGGATGATTAGCGAAATGAATGGACCAGAAATTCCAAAATCTGTGCCCCCTTACATCTAGTATATCTTAAACAAATATATGAAAAGCATAGTTAAAAATAAAACCTATGAAACATGCTAATTGTAAATTTGTTTGGAAATTCTTCCAATAAAATCCGCACAAAAACTTTCTGCAAAACAAAGAAGATCGATTTTCTATAAACCTCGGCATAATAATCGATTCGACTATATAACCATGATGCTGAGATATTTGTAAAACTCCGGACCACTGATCTTTGCGATGGGAACCGAACACGCTATTACCCTCTGTGGAGACTAACGCGTTCACCACCACACAATTAGAAAAAAGTGACAAAATATATCTCCATATATGTCCTAGTTCCAGCTAGACCTTTGCTTTGTTCAGCTAAACGAGGGCAGTCCGTAAGGACATATATGTAGATATATCGAATTCTACAAGACAACTGGATGCATGTTCTGTAAAACCAACCATATCGGCTACAACCATGACGAAAACGCTCGGTAACTCCAGAAGGAATTGTTTAATAGCAAATAAATCACTAAAAACTTTACGCGTAGCCATGTGACACGTCTAATAAACACATAAACTTCGCATAGAATCGATGGCCATGAATACTACTTGCAAAGAATTGGGAAGAGAAAGGGAGAGAATGTGTTCCAACAACATTACCCTACAAAGTCTCTTATCTGAGCAGAAACGAGGTAGTTAACACGCATTTTGATGTTCGCTGGATAATGATCCGCCGAACTCGCTTTCTTCAGAGACTAGACGTATTGTTATAAAAACAAGGATAAACCTCCCGGCGTTGATCGATCGCTGAGGAACGCGCCATGCATGCTGTTTCACTGATCATCGTTAGAGGCCAATGAATGCGTATCTGGCCTTTACAATGACTCGTAGTGGCCTACCGATGTATCGAACCAGTGCTGCTATCCTCCTAGACAAATCTGGTACCAACCTGACCCAGGATGGATGGAGTCCTTGGTGAACCTGGAGAGCGAGGATCGATCCCATATGTATTGTATGTGTATTTTATTGTTCGGGGGAAACTCAACGGAAATGAAAACCTCACTAATTAGCAAAACCAAATATTTGACTATTAGAAAGGCTTCACCGCTTTCTTTCTCCAGACTGAAGCTTCCTGTAGTTCACATATTACTGGAAAAAAAACCGTCCAGTACTCAACAAATAATAAAAAACACCCATATAACAATATTTCCAGGCTCGGAAAAAGGTTAACACTGAAACAGACACATTGAAACACTAGCCATCGAACATTAAAATACATCTGAACAACTTCATATCAGTTTCAAGAAAAGCGAGTTCGTAGGATAGTACAAGTTAAGCGCTGAGCTTAATTCAAAACTCCTGTTTCGAATTGTTCTAGCAACAGTTTTTGTGCTCTACGTTACTAATATCCACTCACCGATAACAATTTATCGGGAGTAGGTCGTTTTTTCGGGTTTTTCGTGAGACACTGTCGAACAAAGTCGTGAAAAAGGGGCGACCTGGAAAGAACCAGCTTGCTTATTTGTGATAGCTTAAGCTGATTAAACCGTTAGCGATAGCTGACTTGCAACGAGATAACCCCACTGAGTATAAAGTTTACTCATTACAGCTACTTCCTTTGCAAGTTCTCGTTCTCCACAACTGTTAAAACAGCACAACAAAGGCAGCAAAGCTTTCCAAAACAGTTCTCACTTAAACAAAATTCATCGTAATAACCGCTGTAATATTTGCTACAACAAGCACGATGTTAGGTGCTACCTTAACTTTGTCAGAAATACTGTCTTATTAACAATGTAACGACGAAAATCTGCGTTGCACCAGAAAACTTCACGGGGTCTAACTCTAGCCAACAGCTCAGTTGAAGCCAGCATACCAACAATTGTGATTACTGCAACCACACAATGCCCATATAAGCAAATATTCCAGCAAAAAACTCGACTCAAAAAGTTTAAAATAGGCGAAAAATCAGCCAAGGGACTAACCAGCGGTGTTTCTCCTTAAGGTGTGGAGGTTTGTAACTGCTTCTGGTCATCAAATATAAGACCTATAAATTTTACGAAGTTCAAGAAAGACGAGGAACAGATATTATGCCCTTACAAAAAATGAATGAATTTGACTAAATAGTGGACCTGCATTGGATGAAGGTCAAATGATGGTGGCTGGCATTCAGCTAACTCTATAGCAGTAATGCCAACAGCCCAAACGTCGCACTGAACTCCATAGCCACCACGACGCTCCACACAAGCAACTTCAGGGGCCATCCTACAGCAATGAAATTACCAGTAAAAACATAGAAAACCACTTTGTCTCACAAAAAAAGTTGAAAATTGAGAGCAACGTGCCAGTACGGCGTTCCTATGAATGATTTCCGCTTTCCTATCGTTGCAGTTATTTGAGCAGCAACTCCAAAGTCTGCTAAAACATTGACACTTATGTTTGAAACATGAAAGGGAAACTCGGGCCTAAGTAATAAAAGCAAAACGAGCCCAGTTTTACATCTCCAGCATGAGTGAGAAGGATATTCGCTCCTTTGATATCGCGATGAACCTGAAGTTCAGTGGAAAGAATAGAGACTATGAAGAACAGCTACGAAGGAATTTTCGACGTTCAGGCCTTACC
This sequence comes from Angiostrongylus costaricensis, assembly GCA_900624975.1. Lineage (NCBI taxonomy): Eukaryota > Metazoa > Nematoda > Chromadorea > Rhabditida > Metastrongylidae > Angiostrongylus > Angiostrongylus costaricensis. The sequence continues at coordinate 162,774 of UYYA01003942.1, forward strand.
TTTCCCATCTTATGAAGGTAGTCAAGACCTTTGAGTGTTTCTCGACAAACGAACGCAATCTGCAGTTCGGAAAGTGGTCCAGTCACTAAAAACATAAAGATTTTCTTTAAACTTCATATGGAACAACTGGTAGAACACTTGATACTTGAATGGCCTGTCATTGGTTAAGCCATTGTGGTTCGCTGGAACCCTGAGGTCAGCCTGGGCAAAGTGTGCCTCAGTTCTTCACCACAACAGGGAGTCGCAGCTCTTGTGGATCAGAGGGAGATTTGCCACTATGCGACTTTGATACCAGGATGGTGGTGGAACCTGGTATTGGTTGCTATATTCTCCATTCGTGTGTTGTGCTATCGCAATGTTTGATAGTGGAAAAGGAGGCAAAGGACTCGGAAGAGGAGGGTGAAACGCCATCAAAAAGTGCTCACGAACAAGTGGTTGAACGTATATGCATAAATGGAAGAAAAACGTTAAAAAGGTACTTGGCGAAATAAATATATACACGTATTCATCATTAAAAACGCACTCCAAACTTTTCACTGCGTTATGGGAAACGGATTTGGCCATGTTAAATGTTAGTCAGTCATTCCTGCGTTGTTATGAAAACATAAATTTATTCAGTGAAAAGGATAAAAGATAAAGCTCTCAGCATTGATCTATCCCTGAAGGATGAGTCATGCATTCAACTTCACTAGGCATCGTTGGATGTGAATGAATGCGTACCTGATCTTTACAATGATTTGCGGTGGTTTACCGATGTATCAAGCCAGTGATGCTATCCTCCCAGACAAGTATGGCACTAATTTGCAGAACCCGGAGGGATGGAAGCCTTTGCGGGCCACGGTTGCGGGGATCGATCCCATTTTTACTGCAGAGCGCCTTCGGTCATTGCGTTACACGCTCCCTGGTTTATTTATATGTTATAATATGTTGTATACGTTGACGACTATTGAGACAAAATAAATTCGTCATTAAACAATGCGATTCGTCTCTTTAACAAATTTTGATTCAGGGTCCGTTCTAAAAATTTATAGGTTCCACGTATGTGTTTTCATTACTACACCATCTGCATATTCACCTAAGAAAAATCATCCCTCATTGAAGAATAATATGAAAGCAGCTCAATTGTTCGACGTCAATGTTGATTAAGCCGAGTGAGACCTTTTTAACCTCGTATAAAAATCAGGAAAAAGAACCAAAATGAAAAAAAATCTGTCAAATTAGATGTTAAACCAAAATAAGCCACAAATCGGATAGAGGATTTTACTCCTTTGTCGTACCAACTGCCTCTATAAAACAGTAACCAACGAACAAAACTTAACTGCACACTCAATTCACAACTACGTCATGATTCATATTACTATAAATCATAAAAATAATTAAATCGTGTTGCCCAGTTATCCAAACAGATACCCACATAACCACAATGGCAAGGGCCACAGTGGTGCACCATTTAACACGCGAGTCCCAGGAAAGGGTGATCCGGGTTCGACCTGGCATGGGGTAGAAGTTTTGCAAATATCTTAGGAACATTATGGCTGTATTCCACATAATACTCTGCTGTCAGAACTTAGAGTGGCCAGTAAATAAAGAGGTTATCATTGAGATACAGACATACTTACTAGTATGTATGGCCCTTCTTCGCCAGTTGTGTTGGCCCAAGCAAAACTTCTATTTTATCGGAGTTTTCCTGGTTGAGCTACTGCGGTTCCCCGGAGCCCCGAGATCAGGCAGGCCAAAGTCTGCCCCAGGTCGTCTCCACCGCAGGCAGTCGTAGCCCTTGTGGATCGGAGGAAGGTTTGGCACCACGCGAGTAGTTTGGTGCCAGGACGGTGGTGAATCCAGGTATTGGTTAACTCTTAGTTAAGCTTCCTGATGGAAAAACCCGGCTCCTTCCCAGTTTAAGAGACCCTGCTAAGGGAATGAATCCGCCCACTGTACAATGAGGCGGTAAACCGTTGGAGAAAGTGAGGGAATAGACACATGGTCATATGAAAGCAAAAAAAACCTAAGTACGTGAGAAGCGTAAACATACTATGATAAATATCCTGTAAAGAACCTCCTCCACAATACTCCATCACAATCCATAACCGATCCCGACGTAAGTAACTGCCGTGGTATGCGATGATGTTAGCATGGGAGCATTCGCGAATCATCAGAATCTCCTGCTGGATTACGGCGAAATTATCACCAGCCTCAAGCTTTACAACTTTAACAGCAGCCAAATCACCACTCCTGAAACCCATGAAATATAAGACTTCAATGTAATCACTTTTAAACTATTGCCTACTCTTCTTCATAGCAAGGTTGATGCTGAGTTACTTGCAAAACTTCGGACAGTAGGTGTGTGCGGAGGGGATGGAACCTCGTTATTACCCTTTCCGGGGGCTAGCGTGTTCATCAGCACATTATTCGGGTCGTTCGTTCCGTTTTTCTTCCAGCCATGTTTTATAGGCGCTATCCGAAATCGCCCAATAAATACAAGATTGTAGACACTTGAGAAAAAGAACTGTGGAATCCATACCTTATGTGCCGCGCTTTGTAGACCTCACCATAGGTACCGGAACCAACACGTTGCAAAAGCTCATAGTCATCGGCGGGATTCGCCCGTTTTATTAACTCTGTGCTCATTCTTTTCCCTTAGCAGTTTAATACGAGCCGGATCATTCAGACATCCCCAGCCTGAAAAGAAAAACAGCTAATGGACTAGACAAGTAGAGCAGAACTAGTAAAAGAAACTGTTAAACAAATACAGGAACACGTAGTATGTCATTGCTTGTTAGGAAAAGAAGAAGTGATGGACTAGGTATATCACGTAAAGCGGTAACAATACGATGATTGGCGGCCTTATGTGAGCACACGACGATCGCTTGCCTGGACAACTCGTCCACGAGTCGGAAGCTCGTCCAGTCCACTTGCGGTACATTGCGTTCACATCAGTGAATGTAAAGGACAGGTTCACTTAGACCCGCATTTATCCTCACTAAAATCTCTGTTAGAACTCATCTTGTACTGACTCTTTCGCCATTACAAGTTAATGTCGTATTCCAAACCGTCTACTGATGTTGTAGTTTAGTAATGGTGTTGTAGACGCCATTGTCAAAATGTTATTTCAGGCCTTTCAGAGTTTTCTCTTTGCCTTTATCACTGAAGTGATCCGAGTAAAAGTGCTTTTCGCGTTACATATAACTGGTGTTTATCCTCTTGATACGTTTATCTCTTACGCTTTCTTCCTAAAGGGTTACCACCTCGTCGTGGCTGAGAGATGTTCCTAGAAGCGGTTGCGATGCACGCCGGTGGATTCCTCCTCCCAGCAGTCCCAAACTAAGAAGGAGTCCGGTATTCCCATCAGGAAGCCCGGCTAAAAGTGAACCAATACCAGGTTCCACCACTGATCTGTTATCAAACTATTCGCGTGGTATAGAGAACATTCTTCATAAATATTGAATATTATCTATCCATTCATACTGTATAAGCCTTGGTAAAAACTAAAAAGCTTTCAGCGTTGACCAATCCCTGAGAGATGCGCCATGCATTCGATTTCATTAAGCATCGTTGGAGGTGATTGAGTGCACATCTGGCCTTTACAATGACTCGCGGTAACCTACCGATGTATCGAGCCAGTACAGCTATCCTCCCGGACAAGTGTGGTGAAAATTTGCCGACCCGGAAGGGTTGGAAGGCTTGGTGAGCCACGGGCGTGGGGGATCGATCCCATGAATGTGTTGCAGGGCGCCTCCAACCACTGCGCCACACGCGCCTTTTTAAGCCTTGATACCGTTTGCAAACGTACTCTCTTTAAAATCCTTTGTACCAGTTATTCCATCGCTTTCATATAAATTTTTTGTATAAGCCTTTGTATCACCTTTCAGGTGAACTTTCAGTACGAGCAGTTGCGCGCCTTCACATGTACTTTCTGTATAGGCTGTTGTATGGACTTCACGAACCTTCTGTGCAATTTGCGCTATCAGTTTATACTAATTGAGGAAGTTTTAGAACCTCTCTCTAAGCGCTGTCCCTAGTTCCCTGTGTCAAAGCCCAGTCCACTACTTAATTAGTGCTCGTCCTAGTTTGTCCATTCCGTTCAACTCGTGCAACCAGTGCCCTTCCAATCCGCCTGGTGTACTTCGCCTCGCTGTTATTGTATTGTTATTATTGTTACTACAGTCATAAAGGTTATAACCCAGTGTCTCAAGACGTTCGACTCAGTGATTTACACACAGAAGTCTCGCGTGGAAACTACAAAGACTAATATTCCGAACTACTTGTTATTCATACAAAGTTGTGAACCTCACAACATATGGTGGCATATGTCTTTCTGATCCACAAGGTAGTGACGACCTGGCACGGACTTTAGCTAGGTTAACCTCGGAACTCCGAGGAAACACAACGGCTAAACCAGGAAAACTCCAAAAAAAATGGAAATTATGTTGGAGCCCGAACAATCAGTGAGGACGGACGGTCCAACTCTTCAAGTGAAATACGTTTTTTAGCAGTTATATAGTTGCAAGATTTTGCTAAATACCTTTAATAGTTATATAAAATGCTACCAAATGATGCTATTGGACCGTATATGCTCTATTAACTTGAACTAAATCGAATAGAAGTAGGTTATGAACTAGTGTATCTTGATTTTTTCATGCTTACTATAAAATTCGAGCTTAGAGTCATCTAGAACGATTTTTGGTTTTCACTGGGCGGAAAAGTTGCTCCCTGTGTTTTTGGAAGTTGAAATAAGTTCCCTTTTGTCTTTCTACTTGATTACTGTTCTACCGAACTGATTCTGTTGGTCATATGTATTGCAGAGCGCCTCTGACTGCTAGAGGCGCCCATATGCACCAATTTACCAAGGGTAAGAATCGTCTTACTGTAACACATTTCCAGTTCTACTAATTGTTTTTGAGAATATGGCCGATGTTTGCATGAGATGACTCTGTTTAGCAGCTGTCATAATGACCCATGTAGTGTCGGTCCTACTTTATTTTCGATGTTTTTTGTCCTTGAGGTTTGACGTAGGTCGAAATTCCGGGTTCTTTCCATTCGTCCCCTCCTCTCCTCTCTCAGTTGCGTGATGAATCCAGGCCTACGTTGTATGTTCAAAGCAGGAAAGATCTTTGCACCAAAGACGCATGCTGACCCGTGTGTGTGTTTTTTTTACTCTTTTTCTGTACATCATCGGTGTTTTTGCAAACTAATTTCTAAGCTACTAGACCTGCTCACATTCGGGACTCAGTCGTTCACACTGTTGGGTTCTTGGCTCAGGTACACACGTCTGCAGTGTAAGAAGACATTCATTCTGTTGAACGCATAGTTAGAAATGGATGTGGATCTGTTTATCTTTTTTCTTGAGGTTCAACCGAAGACCGATTCCGCCCTTCACTTATTCTTTCTGGCTAATGAATGATGATATAGAAACGACATAAACAATGTTGGTGTAGTGTAGTTACCAATCATAAAATTCCAATTCCTCGCTATCCTTTGTTCTTGATGGCGCTTTCGTTAGGCCAACCGCTCTTTCACTGGACTTTTTTAACATTCAGCTTTGGGTCGAACCTTCAAGCAGGAAAACGCATGAAACTGAAAAATTGGGACAGAGGACTCAGAGCTGTTGTTCTTTCTCTTCTACAACTTCGGTACTTTTGTTGTTTTGCTTCTAGGGTGCTTTTTTCCTTTGGTTTGGCGCTAGAGTTGAGCATAGAGTTGCAGCTTTGCAAGTATTTATCCCGTTAAGCGTGATTTGCTTTCGCCCAGGGACGGTCCATATACACGAGTTTTCGGAAGCTATTCTATTCCTTCCGGCCTGAATTTGTAAGTACGGTGTTATCAGCAAATCAAAGGTGATGTAGCTGCTGGTCATCGACTTTTACTCCCATTCCAATTCCCGTATGACATATGTAAGTCATGAAGTCATGGGATCACATCGTAAAACTCCCTTCCGTTTCTTCACTGGTGTGGACCTCTTTAATTTCATAAGTGTCCTTAACGCGAAGTTCTATTAATCCTCGTAAGGTTGTTTAAAGTAAAGGTATTGTAGATAGCATACAATTAGAAGATTGTCTGATGCCTACCGAGGTCATTCAGCTTCGTTCGTAAGGAAAGGTTTATAGACGTTTACCACATTTCTTCAATTGATTTTGACGAGAGAGAATGGTAGTTTAAGGAACTTCCTTTCTAATATTCCTGTTTTCGTTTCTCTTTTCGCTCCAAGGTTACCAATGATTGCTGATTCTTCTCCAGTCTTCTTATCTTCTCTGCAGGCATATATCTTCTCTCTTGAATCGATTTTGATGAAAGTGAACTGCCACTTTGAAGAACTGCTTTCGAAGTATTCCCGTCTCAGTCTTCTTCCAAATCTCTGACCTTGTGCTGTGTAGACAGAATTTTAAAGTGTTTTCCGAAGTTCTGTCTTGCCTGTGTTGGTATTTCTCTGGTTTTCCACAATTCATTGTGCTTCTCCATCTTTAGTCCTTCTGATCCTCTTCGGCTCAACAGAAATGACGAAGACAGACTTGAGCAATGTTGAGAATTTATTAATGATGTATATGAATGTTGATTCCACTACCGGAAAAGAAGGTAGGCAATCCTTATCGACACTTGATGGTGGTTTATTTTTAACTATTAAAAATTGCATGCGAACCAGAAAAGTAATTGAGGGAAGATCCATCGTACTGTAGAGTGGCTTGGGAGAATAGGCGGAGTTTTTTTCCACACCTAAAATTGTAGGAGAGATGGAAGAAATCTCTTAAAATGAGTTCTGCGTGGCCCGCTTGTGCAAATCCTGAAACGAAGTACTGAACAGAATTGGAATATTGACTTCACTCATTATTTGCTTCACATATTGCTTGAAAAAGGATAAGGGATAAAGCTAGGGGGAGAAATAGGATAAAGCTTTCAGTGTTGATCGATCCGTGAAGTATGCGTCATGCATTTCATCGATTTCATTAAGCATCGTTTGGAGAAGATTGAGTGTATATCTGGCCTTTGCAAATGACTCGCGGTGACCTACCGATGTATCGAGCCAGTGCTGCTATCCCTCCAAACAAGTCTGGTAGAAATTTTCCGACCCCGCAGGGTTGGAAGGCTTGGCGGGTCAAGGGCGCGGAGTTAATCCCATGTGTACTGCAGGGCGCCTCCGACCACTGTGCTACACACGGCCCAGAGATATTGTTTAAGCGTGGCAAAATTTGATAGCAATCAATTTGTTCATTCTTCTTTGTGAGAGGTGAAATTTATCATTGACGATTTCTACACAACTTTCGAAACGCGTCATAATCTTTTATGATTACTATATTATGGTCATTTTCATGGTTTCCCAATGACATCCACCGATTGATGCACAGGCCAATACTAAGTATGTGTTTGAGGACTTCTGTTAAAAATTAGTAGCTCAAGATGTTGGACTTGTGTTGACCTTTATTTGAACTATTGAGCTTACCTGAGTTTGATAAATAAGTTTATTCGGCTAACGTTTCGAGGTCTTCATCATCGTCAGAGCCGATGATCCGAATCGATGGTCCATTGTTCATCTTCTCGGTGTTTATTTTGCTACCGAGGTTAAATGGCAGCCGGTTTGAAAACTGTGTTGACTTGTGTTAATAACTCACTTGTGCTCCCATGGAACTGTTTGAAAAGTTTTGATTCACTAGTGTTATAAGAAGGGAACATCTATTAGGCAACCAGATGGAAGCGACCATTTTAAAATGGATCTGTAGAAGACCATAATGGACATGCTATCTACATCAGAGAATTCCACCGCGGTTGTTTTTCAATATGGTATTTTTAGGACGATTCCCTGGACCGACTGTCTGTTAACCTCTACCTTAATCCTTAAGTTAAAGTTTTATTCTAGAGTAGACAGGAGGTTGTTAATACATCGTTTATTCAGGAGTGGCTAAAGTCCCGGTGGTTTCACCTTTTTCAGAGCGCGGAAGGGTCAGATTGATACGCAATCTACTCAGCCAAACACTTTCATATCTGCAGCAGAAAAACTTTGCACCTAAGTTTTCGTCGCATGGGAAACAGTTTCTTTTAAACAGTCAATGTTTTCAATGTTTTTTTCTTCAATAAGCAGACATGAGGTTGTTAATATAGAATTTGTTAGAATACAATAGCTGACGTTTCGCCTTCTTCAGAGCTTGGAAAGGTCAAATTGAGATGTGACCTACTCAGCCAAACACTTTCATAACCATAGCAGATAAAACTTGACAAATCGATTTGCATTCGCATAAGAAACAGCTTCATTTAAACACCTACCGTTTATTTGTTGTAAGTGTTTAAGTCAGTTCATGGATAGCAGCCGCACAGAGTAATACATGGATGATAACTGTGCCTGTGTCAGGTCATTGGATTAGCCTGAGGTATGGCGCCAGGTCACGCGTGATCACAAGACACTCCTTGCGGTTCACTTTTGAATTTTTGGCATTGATCCAAAACGCTTCAAGAGTTTTACGCGCTGATGTTTTCGATTCGTGCGTGAGGATAGTGACTCCTACTTCAAAATCTTCTCCATTGCGTTCCTGTATCCTATGCGCGCCTAATGGAGTGTTTTGTTTCAATTTAGCTTTACCGACTAGGCGTTCTTTCATGCGGACGCAGAGCGGTCTACCCCGTTTCGCCAACGTATTTGTCCCCACACGCTTTGGAAGAGATTAGGTACACTGCGCCCGAACTCATGAAATCTCCGTCTCTACCTAGGGCAAATTATACAGTTTTTAACTACTATAATGCTGAGATATTTGCAAAACTCTGGACCGCAGGTATCTGCGGTGTGGAACGAACCCGCTGTTGTCCTTTCCGGTGAGTAACGCGTTCACCACCACACCATGCGGGTCCTTCGTTTTGCCCGTCTTTTTGAAATTTTCTAACATGCGTTAAGAGTTTTGCGCACTTATGTTTTACGTTTCTATACGAAAATCATGACTTTTCTTTCAAAATCTTTCTCTTATTTCTGGTCTGTGCATGCCTGATAAAGGATAAAGGATAAACCTCTAGACGTTGGTCAATCCCTAAGAGATGAGCCATGCATTCGACTTCATTGAGCATCATTTGGAGGTGATTGAATGCTTATCTGGCCTTTACAATGACTCGCAGTGCCTACCGATTTATCGAGTCAGTGCGGCTATCCTCCCAAACAAATTTGTTACCAATTTCCTAACCCCGGAGAGATGGAAGGCTTGGAGAGCCATGGGCTCGAAGGTCGATTCCACGTGTGTGTTGCAGGGCGCCCCCGACCACTACGCCACACGCGCCCTTCCTTATTCTCCACAATGAATAATCTTTACTTTCTTAATCGTTTTATTTACTGCCTACTCCTTTTTAATGGTAGAGTATCTTGCGAAATATAACTTTAATGAAGATAAGATATTGGCAAACCTCCGCACCGCAGGTGTCTGCGGTCGGGAACGAACGCGCTATTGTCCTTTACGGGGAGTAACGCGTTCCCCATCACACCATGCTGGTCCTTCGTTTCGCCTGTCTCTCAGCTAGTTCTCTTCCACGGCAGGGTATTATTTGTGAAACAACCACAACGATGCTGAGATATTTGCAAAACTCTGGACCTCAGGTCGTGGAAACGTGTAAAAGGCAGTAAATAAAAAGTGAACATTGTGAATTTCAACTATAGCCTCACCTTAACTGGGTTCAATGCCGATTTGGGCTTTCCAGATCAATCCCGTTGACTAGTGATTGCTGATGGCAATCATGTATGTAGAATAGTGATATCTTGGTTGCGAAATTTTCGCACAGCTCACGAAGAATGTTTATGTACTGAGTAGGCACTCCTTGACCATCAAGGGCTTGCGTGACTGCTTCAATCTCCATTGAATCAAAGGCCTTCTGTAAATTGATGAAAGTGAGACAGAGCGGTTTTTTGTACTCTTGCGATACTTCACTGAGCCTAGTTTACCGTGCAGATGTGGTCCATCGTACTAAATCGTTTTCGAAACCATGCTTGCTCACATGGCTGTCCTTCGTCCAATGTCCTGTCAATCCTCTTCATCCTCGTAAATCCTGTTTAGGATGACTCGAGTGAAAAGCTTGCAAGCGACGGACAGCAAGCAGATTGGGCGGTAGTTGCCGATATCGCGTAGGTCACCCTTCTTGAACAGCAACACAGTCTTGCTGATAACGTGTGAAGAGCAGAGCTAGTGTGTTTACGACGACTGGCGGAAGGTTCTTCAGGTGTTCTGGTCTTATCCTGTCTGGACCTGGTGGTGTTCGGTGTTTCACCGACGAAATAGCATGTCGGATTTCGGAAGGGAGAACCGCTGGTACAACATATCCATCCTCCTTTATTTCATATGATTTGATTTTCTCCATTACCTTTCTGGACGCTGTAACTGTTCCGTCTGGGCGTCAAAGTGCATTCATCTTGGTCCTGTAATTGGCGAAGCTTCGGTGGGCTTGGCGAATGCTTTTCCCAGCCTCTGCAGCTTCGAACATTGTTGCTGCTCTTCTCTCTTTAAGATCTTCTTTTATCGCCTATCCGCATTGTTTTGCAAGTTCGTACGTTAGTTCGGAGTTGCCTGTAGCTCGTACAATTCCACGCTGGCGTATTAGTTCGAGTGTTTCTGGAGACAGACGTCTCTTGGTGACTTTCGAACTATGAGCTTTCATAGGGCTAACGTGAAAATGTTGAATGAGCCGGTCGTATTCTCCGTCGATGTTATCGACAACGGCATCTTCCCAACAGTCGACTAATGAATTGAATAAGTTCCAGTTTACGGTGGTTCTGGGACTCCGGTTTTTGAATTCAGCGGCTTTTTCTCCTTTACGCGAGAAATAGAATCTTGCACGAAGGAGACGGTGGCCTGATCCCTTGTAGAATTTTGGGACAACGACAACATCGGTTAGGCAAAACTTTCTCCTATGATATGGTCTTTCTCGCTATGGTACTCTCTATTGGGAGACTCCCACGTCCAGCGTTGAGGGTGGGGCTTCTGGAATTGCGAGTTACCATGGACGGTCTTGGTCGCGATGATAAACTGAGAAAGCCGCTCACCCTGTTCATTCCATTCTAATCCATGAGTCCCAATGTGACGTTCTTCAGACGTTCTTCTTGGTCCAATCTTGGCGTTGAAATTTCCAGTGATGACTCTTCCAAGTCCGTATAGAACGCTTCGACTTCTTCGTCATGATTTAATGTCGGAGCGTAAACGTCGGATTCGGGTTGTAAATTGTTCGAATGAATCAGTGTTTATGGCTAAATTCATGTTGACGAGAACGCCGACGCCGCCGACTCCTCTGCTATCGTGTGTTCCGAAGAACAGTTCTTCTCCGGTGTCATGGACGGCGTTGAAAGACTGGTGTCTTCTCGTCTCGGCCAGGCCGATGACGTCGTACCTTAATCTTCCTGCTTGCATGAACAAATCTGCCGAGGACTCGGATGCAAGTGTACGTACATTGTGGGTGCAGATCGTCTCCATAGTTCTTTTTAATCCAGGCAGCTTCCATTGGCTCTGAGATTTTAGCAGCCTCTCCGTACTGGTCCTATCAACGCTCCGAAATAGGGGATCTTTCGAGGTCAAGGGAATGAGGCCCGTTTTTTTTTAAACTGTGTTTAGCACTTTTGATACCCACGTATAGCTTGCTGGGCTCTGAACGTGGGGGCTGGGTATACTCACGGGTGGCTTACCAGGCCCTCCCAGGGTGGACATGGAGCTTATTTGTTGGAGGTGACTTCTAACTGCCTCCCATAACTTCCCCGTCACTTGATTGCAGGCATTTAGTCGAATTGACTAGCAGAATACAATCCGCATAATCGAGAACGCACCCGCACACGCGTGTATGCATACTCCTCGTAAATACAGAAAGCATTTGTCAAGTTGGCGCAGCAGAAACAGGGGTTTCATCATCCTCTGGATCCACCTGCGTCTCAGGGAAGCAAAGGTCGCTTTTGGTCCTCGACTCGACTAGCTGGCTCGAGATCCCTCATATAAGGGAGATCCGTTGGTGTCCATTGATAACCTTACGTCTAACGACCCCTCAGTAGTCAAGGTTAGACCTGTCGTCACGTTTGTACGGGCCTAGGAACAGTACAGCTAGGTTCATGAACATAATACTCATTCAGTTATTTAAACATATTCCAGCCCATCTGACGAATACACAAATGTATCTGGATCTCCCACGTAAAGCGCGTCCTTACAGCATGAATGTGATGGAGTCCTTCAACGTAACTACCCTTTATACTAAGGTGTCGAATGGCTCCGTAATGCAAGCTGTTACCGAGAGCCTTGTGCACCAAGAAGGAGCAATAAACATGTTTGGCCTCTCGATTCAGCACCTGATGGTGCTTAAAAGAGCGCCTAAACTACTCAATCCTCAAATGGTCTGGGAAGTACTACTCACAAATTAGAGGTCAGGAATGAGATAACGACTGGCATCAAGCCTTGGTATTGGGTTCATGTCTAAAGTTCAATTCCTTATACTCGGTCCATTACTGTACTATAGGTATATCAGGACTGTTTTCTCATCTGCTCAACATGGGAGGAGATCGATAAATGTTTAGAATTGCTAAATCAGCAGCCAGAATGCATAAATTCCACCCGAAAATACCGAAGAAAGGCCGATTTCCATTTTTGAGCGTTCGAATTAACCTATCCAGAAACGTCTACACCACCAAGTGGTACCGACAGGCAAGTTATAAAATCGTACTAGTTGATTACCTCTCCTCTCACTTTTCACACGCTAAAAGGGTACATGTGAGAAAGGTGTTTTGTGAAGCCGCCATTGTGTCTACAAGAAGAGAGCAGAAGGAGGGATCTCTGGACTTGGCACAAAAATAGTAATTTGCAACTGCAACGACGTGATAGCCACTCGGGATAGGCTTAGGGGGAAAAATACGCTCTAAAACGACAAATGTAGTTAGGATAAGGTCCCGTTTATCCTGCATTTTATTTGAAATGAATTAAGCAGGGCCGTGGAGCATTGCCTTTTTTAGAGCACCTATAGGGGAGGTGTAAAGTCAAGTTAAGTACTCTACTGAGTGCGTACAGGAGCCACAGATATAACAGAGAAAATTTTGAAGTAGGAGTCATAATTATCGCACAGAAATCTTAAACTTTAGCTCGTAGAAGATTTGAAACGTCTTGGTAGACTCTAAAAAATCCGAAAATGAACCTTAAAGAGGAATGTCTTGTGATCATGTTTGATCTTGCTCCATATCTCAGATGGATTTTATGACCTGAGCCAAACACATTTCTCATCCATGTAGGGCTCCGTTAGGGTGGTCTCCAATAACAACCGAGGGTTCGAACCGAACTGCAAAACAGTGTTTAAGAGAAGCTGCTCACAGTGCGATTATTCATTTATTTATTGTTTTTTCTTCTGAGGTTTTATTAGTGTTTAACTGTGTGGATTGCGTGCCAGTGTAACTCTTCCAGGCTCTGAAGAAGGCGAAACCGCCGAAACGTCAGCCAGTATTGTAGTGAATAAATCTTGTGATTAACTGCCTCATTTTTGCTCCCCAAGAAAGCAGTGTATTATTGATCAATACCGGCGTTAAAAGAAAGTTGGTTTTGAGATTGTCATGATCATTTAATTGGGGAAGCTTGGCGATAGTTGCGCGTGTTCCCCAACTTCTGCAGGTTTCAAGTTTCCAGTGAAGAGCTTGGTGGAGACTTTTTTTTCTTAAAACTTTTTCCGTTATCTTCTAGACTCCATAGATTGTCAAAGCCACACCCACAAGACACCTGTCCGCACTTTTTCAACCGTAAACATCCGATTCGAGTGCGTTTGCGATTACACCAAAGCAGGCCGCTCCTCTATCATGGTTTTTATCGAGAAATAGTTCTTGTGAGGAGTTTCATTCCGTTTTTGCCGAGAGTTATCCACGGGAAGCTTGCTATGCTCTAGCGTGGGTTAGATATATCCACAGGTCCTATGTATTTCTCAACTAAGTTTGGTAGGCTTCTGACCGAATTAACGACACATGTATGTGCAAGCAGTTGTTCATGAATGCGTGTACATATAAAAGGATAACGCTCTCTGCGTTGACCATTCCCTGAGGGATGCGCCATGCATTCGATTTCGTTAAGCATCGTTTGGAAGTAAACCTGCCATTGTATCTAGCCAGTGTTGCTATCCTCCCAGACAAGTCTGGTACCAATTTGTTGACTCCGAGGGATGGAATGCTTAGTGGACTATGGGGGCAGAATCAATTCCACGTGTATGTTGCAGAGCGCCTCCGACCACTGCACTGTGCCACACGCGCCCACTACGTTCACATATAGGAACATGCAAAAAGTGAATATCAAGTCGAAACTGGGAATATATCGAGTGCATCTTAGAGTTTATCTGCGTCTCAGAATAAGTACAAAGTTGTTTTTGGTCCACGAATAACCCAAATTCACCACTTGTAGATGCTTCAAATAGCAACTCAATTAACTGGCTGGAGGTCTTTGACGAGGCTATTAATCTGTACTGTTAATGCGCATTCCTCTTTTTCTTATTTAACGTTTTCTCCCTACCAAAAGCGTTTATTGAACTAGGATTAGATATCTCCTCTCTACTAATAGTCCCTCTTGTTCTCAGTTATTCCATAGGTTTGAAATTATCCAACTGCGAGTTATTTCCAAGTATTAGGATCGTTTGGCAATTTGGTGAATGGGAGTCTTGTGGATAATGGATGGATTGTTGAGAAGCAACAGCTCGATGGTGATCCTAGTAGGTTCAACCTTCTTGCTACCCGTAAGCCATTGGCTGAAAAAGGTAGGTTTAGAGTTGCTTAGAGAAATTTCAATTGCTTAACTTACTTCAAGTGTACTCAGTACCGTTTAATTACTTTTGATGCAAGAAAACTTCACTTTTTCACTTGTAAAACACTTTTCTTTTTTAATACTTTTAGAGCAACTGTATTTTTTTAAAAATTGTGGAGTTGGATGTCAGTAAGCTATTGGAAATCGTAGTTGTTTCAGCTCCACTAATAGTATTTAATACACATCTCGACACAGTACCTCCGTATATTCCGCCTACAGAAGACAAAATGAATATCTACGGTCGTGGCTCGAATGATGCTAAAGGTCCGCATTGATCACTCTATGTGGTATATATAGTATTACACCACCACGTTAAGGACAGCTTGCTTGTATGATCTCCGCTGCGAAATTCTTAGTAGAATCTCATCCAGCTGTCGCAGATCGGTTAGCTCTACTGTTTGTCGTTGGTGAAGAAGTGGATCACATTGGAATGACGGTAAGGTTAGAACTACAGTAATCCACTCTCATGTTCATCTAGTCCCATTTTCTGCGTTGCTGAGTAACAGAAATAATGAATAAAAAATGTAAAGCAATAAGAATTTTGACACATACACTGACTATCATTATACGTCAAACTTTGTATTGTTCTGCAGTTGAGATATTTTTGACATAAAATTTGGAAAACCATTAGCTTTTTTAACACATGCCTCACGACATCCATTGATTTCAATACATAAGTCTTAGAATAATTTCGTCTTTTAACTTTGAAGAAATTAATTTGGATAAGAGCCATTAGACTCTGAAGATCTGGCGGAAAGGTAATTTTTTATATTCTACCGGAATTGGATCTTTGGCGTAGGAAGTGCAGTGCCTAGAGAAGCTGTTCAACAATTCATGCGTTTTCGCTGAGTCAGTCATACTGTGGGTTAAACAAGCACCCTATCTCTCGATACTTAGCAAGTCGGCACCAAACTTATCTGGGGAAAACTCCCTCCGCTACGTAGAGGTGGGCGATCCCAGGATTCCTAGGAGAGTCGACTTGGCTAGCATTCAGCGTCATTCACATTTGGAAGCTCAATCCATTCGCCAATCGGAAGACAACTGTGACTGACAAATACACGACATGAAGTTGAGTGATGGACATTGTAGGAGCCGCCAAATGTTGGGTTATATAAATAAATGAGCTTTAACTGTCTATTTGTTGATACAATCAAATAAATAGCCAGGTCTCAGATTTTCTGGATCTCTCGAGTCGTTTTTCTTTGCTCATGCTGCCTAGACCTCTCTCCCGAAGGCGCGATTGAACAAGCGAGATTATCCCTACCACTAAGTCGTCACTACGCACTCTGTGCGTCAAATTTTTAAAAAATATAAACTTTACCTTCAATTTTTTAACTTTTTGGACCCTAAATGTATTTAGTATTCAAGTAACATTTTGGAAAAGCACATATACCTTTATATCGATGGAGCAAATTTTCTTTCACTGTTCTATCAAGTTTTCATTTCCTCAGTTGTCCAGTTATGGAATAACTATTGCGCTTTTCGAACAACCACAATGCTCCTCAATGTCGTTAAAACCGACTTTCATTAAACCTCGGCGTAAATGATCAATATTTTTTTGCTTAATTGAGCTCACACGAGGTTGGTATGAAAGAAAAGATTTTTATTCGGCTAGCATTTCGGTGCTTTCGCTTTCTTCAGAGTTGCGTTGATCTGTGTCAATGGTGCATAGCTTGTCATTCTCGTGATGTGGATGTTCGTGGTCGCATCGAGTCGAATCCAGTGGAGAGAACACCACTTGAATGAAGGATAAGGTAATCTCGGGCTTGAATCTGCCCTGGCGTTCAAGTTTTCCAAATGTCTCAGAATCGCAGGTGTATGCGGTGGGGAACGAACGCGCTATTGTTCTTTCCGGGGAGTAGCGCACTTCACTACCACACCATCCGGGTCCTTCGTTTTGCCTGCCTCTCAGCTAGTCGTATTGATCTTTTGCCATCAGCAATCACCCGTCAACGGGATTGATCTGGGGAGCCCAAATCGGCATTGAACCCAGTTAAGCTGAGGCTTAGTTATAATCACAATCTTAACCCTTTTATTTACTGCCTTTTTCTTTTACTGCATTATATACGAGTTATATTTTGCAACATACCCTGCCATTAAAAATAAAAAGGCAGTAAATAAAAGGGTTAAGATTGTCTCAGAATCGTTGTGGTTGTGTTTCACAAAATACGCTTCAATGAAAAAAGAAATAGGGTAATAAAAAGTTAAGCATTATGGAAACTTCATGGAAGAGGTTCTCCCTCCAATGGTGGATTCGATTTGATGCGAGAAAGAGGTGCCAGAACTTTACCTGAATAAGAGCCTTTCATACCAACCTTATCTTATATCAACCACATGAAAAATATTCCTTGCTAATGTGTTGAAATTCGATTATCAAAAAATTGCTATTTATTGTGTAAGCCTGCAGAAGTACTACAACTTGTTTCAAGCAATTTTCTCAGTATCCGTAACTTTTTATTTACCGCCTATTATTTCTCTTTCACGGCAGAGTACTATGTGAAATACAACCACAATGATGCTAAGATATTTGAAACACTTGGACTCCAAGCCGGATTCGAACCTGCAATCACTCTTTCCAGGACTCACATGTTACACACTGAGACCCTTATCACTGATCAAAATCATCAGTGTTGTGGGCACATATTACTTGCTGTATATTAGCTATTGAATTCAGTAGTGCGGGAAATTTCTGAATAAGTTATTATTGGTTAATGTTCGATCATGTTCGAATGTTCGATGTTCGATTAGTATGGTTCTGCAACACACGTGGGATAGATCCCGCAACCGAGGCCCACCAAGCCTTCCATCCCTCCGGGGTCGGCAAATTGGTACCAGACTTGTTTGGGAGGATAGCAGCACTGGCTCGATACATCGGCGAGCCACTGCGAATCATTGTGAAGTGCGGATATGCATTCAATCACATCCAAACGGTACTTAGTAAAGTCGAATGCATGGTGCATCCCGCAGAGATTGATCAACGGTGAGAGCTTTTAGAGCGTTATGTTTGATTCCACACTCTGAAAGGATAGATACATTGATATCTTCAACTTTTATATACTACCTTTATTTTTTCATGACAGGGTATTAAGTGAAATACAGCCACAATTATGCTGAGGTTTGAGTATAACTCCCCAGACCAGCTTCGAACACACGATTGCTCTTTCCAGGGGATCACGCATTATCCACTACACCAACCTCGATTCTTGCTTTGCCTTCCACTCAGCCATTTTTTTTTACCTTAACGGCTCACCGTTGGCCAGTTTCAAGCTCACCTATGATTGCTAGTTTTGCTCATATTTCACCTTAATTGTGGTTGTATTCGCAGATTACCCTGCCATTTAAAAACTACAAGCAGTAAATTAGCGTTAAATATTGTAATTTCGAATGCAGCTTAGGCTTTACTGGATTGAATGGCGACTCGTGCTCTCCAAATCGTTCTCGTCTACGGGTGTTTGTTGATAGCACCATGAGGAGCTGGGGCCTCGGTGGTGCAAAAGATGCATCGATGGTTGAATACTCAGATAACCACATTGACAAATAGTTCTCTTTCCACTTTGTTACACTTATTTGTACCTATGGTCCATCCGATGGTCTGTTTCGTGGATGGCGATGTCTGAACAACATTACGCGTCCTTTGTATAATTCCTACCTTTGGACCATCAGAGTTGGTTTACGTGAGCTAGTGAGTTAGACTATGAAGTAGCGCCTGCCTCACTCCTTCCATTGCGTTGCCCTCAACTGGCTATTTTTTCTCAATCATCTCGATAAATAACAACTCGAAGATTTTTAAGAACAGACCCTTCGTCGCTTCCAGAACTTCAGGTTATGTTGTAGAAATAAACTTCACTCTTGCTGTCGAAAATATGTAGATTCTAGTATCTTGTTTAATCAGCCTTTATGAGTTGAGTTATGATAGTTCAAAATTTTCATGTACAAACAATCACAGTTTCTGCACTAACCTGGTAGTACTTACCCTTGCGGTGACTGAAATAATCTTTCTCACTGAATTATTTTGCGTTTCCACTTCGATAGTTCGCATTTACAGAAAGCGAATGACTTCGTTGGATTGAATCCCGATTACTTGATAGTGGGTGAGCCAACGGAAATGAAGTTTGCCACAATCCAGAAAGGCGCGCTAAAAGTGAGTCAACTTCCATAGCACATTTCCTCAATACTAGTGATAATCCACCTAATCATGGTTAGATAGTTTTTCTCCTACTGCATTACGGAAAAGTAATATAATCTACTGCACTACAGAAAAATTAAAAATTTCTAGAAAATACACATTTCAACGTGTTATTAAGGTGATAGTACGATGTAAGGGCATCGCCGGTCACTCTGGATATCCTTCCCAAGGAAAGAGTGCGATTCACATGCTTATACCAGTGTTGAACGATATCCTCAATTACGAATGGCCTAGTGATGCAGTTCTTGGTAAATTTTGGCATATCTTGACTGAATTTTATGGGTTTCGAAGTTGCTGGTTGTCCAAAAATGTACTGGTTAGCGTAGTGGTAAAACTAACTTTTCTTCTTACTTACACCCTTCATCTTTTCTTATTTTTTGAAGCGTATCGTCTCAGAAGTTCCTTTGGATCTATGTGATTTGTGTAAAACATGACGAAACCAAAGGTGAAATCTATTTATGTAAGATGGATAAATATGTGTAGTTCTACCGATTAATGTATAATGCGTTTCGACGAGATAAATCAGGAGAGTCGAATGAACACCGGTATTGTTCCTGCACTAAGGAAAGTATGAGCAAAGAAATAAAGTCTAAAAAAAAGTTAAAAAGCAAAAAGCTAGTATAGAAGAGCTTTTGGTGTTTGGAAATGGCCATCACTGATTCCATCCACTCTTCCAAGCTATCAAAAATCCCCGTCCTTCCAAGGCTGGTTAATTGGTATGTCACTGTTTTATTCTTTAGCAAACACAAGATTGTCAATAACAAGATCTATTCAATACAGTACTGGCTGACGTTTCAATGCTTTCTCCTTCTTCAGAGTCGTTCAATCCTCTATAAGTCTTTCAGTTTTTCTTGGAGAATAGCCGCACAGAGAGTGGAGAATGTCCACATCCATGTTAATGACAACCTCGTTTATCCTCAGGGATAAAACTCTGACACGTTGAACAATGCCGAGGTTAATAGAAAGGAGCTCCTGAAAATTGGTATGTCGCTAGTGGACGTGTCATTGCCTTCTCTACGTAACGACTGATCTACCTTTCAATGGCGCTGTATAGACTGAACTCGTGTTCCCTTTTTTAGGAACTTGAAAAAAAAGGAACTTTTTTAGAAATTTTCGGACCACAACGAGTACGTTTATGTACACCAATGGTACCACCCACCAAAGTCACCTCTCATTTTTTGAAATGGCGAAACTCCTTGAAATTCCTTATTTTTACCTACTACCGCGTATTTTTCGATAACTAGTGTAATCGAAGAGTCAAGAACATGATTATTTTATAGAAGATGATTTCGTCTGTGACCGTAATAGTACAAATAGTTTTGGCATAGATATATATAGCACATTGGCGCGTTCGTTCCCCACCATAGACACCTGCGGTCCAGAGTTTTGCAAATATCTCAGCAACGTTTTGGCATAGATAGTTGATATATCTATTTATATGATCTTATAAATTGATCTTTAGCTGATGCGAGGTTGCCATATGTCTTGGCTGTCGTTGTCGTTGTTGTTGATGTTGTTGGTCAATGGCTGACGTTTCGGCGACTTCACCTTTCTTAGGGTCTGGACATATTTTATATTAGAATACTTTAATTATTCGCTGGAAAAAAGGCTAAAGTATTAATGAAGATCAAACTTTCAAATAGACGCCATATTGAACAACAAGGCTACTTACCGTGATGTTACGAGTGGGACTGGCCCACGAGTTGTTCACGTGGAGTCGCGAGCAGGACACACCCCGGGGTCAAAATATCATTTTGAGATAGGGCGCCAGGTCACGCGTGATAGTGAGGCATTCTTCCTTCCGGTTCATCTTTGGATTTTTGAAATTTATCCAAAACGCCTCAAGAGTTTTTCGCGTTGATGTTTTTGATTCCTGCGCTAGGATCCGCACATTCACTTCAAAATCATCGCCGTTGTGCTTTTGTGCTTTATGCGTACCTAGAGGAGTTTTTAGATGGATTTTAGCTTTACCATCTAGATGTTCTTTAATGCGGACACAAAGTGATCTACCCGTTTCCCCAAAATATTCCTCACCGGATGCGTTACATAAGATCAAGTATATTATATCTGAACTCTTGCGATCCCCGTCTCTCCCGTTAGGACAGATCGTACAGTTTTCTTAGCTGCACAGACGATCATAGAGACGGTTGCGAACTAACTGACGGCGTAAGGTATTGCGTGAGATGACAATAATCGTTACGTAATTTTCAAGACCACTTCTTCTTAAGCACCTCTTGATGGCGTGACTTACTTCATTTGATATGAAGAGTAGCTTAAAACGGATCTTACTTACGTCCGAAACATTATTTTAGGTAACTACCCTAGCTATCCTAGGTTTTTCTCTAACCCGAGTGGCTTCTACTTCATAGCTATTGGAAATGGTTATTTTTCGTGCCAGGTTTTGTGATTCCTTCCTTTCCTCTTCTCCTGTGCACAAATTTTTAGCCGTGCGGTACATGTTTTTGATTAGTGCTTTTTTCATGTGTGAAGAATGAGAGGAGAGGTAATGAACTAGAATGTTTTGAAGGAAAGAGAAGAGGAAAGTTAGGAATGGCAAAATCTGGCACAAAAAATAGCCATTTCCAATGGCTACGAAGTAGAAGCCACTCGGGTTAAACAAAAACCTACGGTAGTTCCCCAAAATAATGTTTCGGACGTAAGTAAGATCCCTTTTAAGCTACCTTTCATATCAAATAAAGTAAGTTACGCCAATAAGAGATGCTTAAGAAAAAGTGGTCTTGAAAATTATGTAACGATTATTGACATCCCCCAATACCCTACGATGTCAGTTAGTTCGCAGCCGTTTCTATGATCGTCTGTGCAGCTCAGAAAACTGTACGATCTGTCCTAATGAGAAAGACGGGAATTGCAGGAGTTCAGGTATAACATACTTGATCTCATGTAATGCATGCGGCGAGGAATATATCGGGGAAACGGGTAGATCACTTTGTGTCCGCATTAAAGAACATCTAGATGGTAAAGCTAAAATCCATCTAAAGACTCCTCTAGGTACGCATAAAGCACAAAAGCACAACGGCGATGGTTTTGAAGTGAATGTGCAGATCCTAGCGCAGGAATCAAAAACATCAACGCGCGAAACTCTTGAGGCGTTTTGGATAAATTTCAAAAATCCAAAGATGAATCGGAAGAACGAATGCCTATCACGCGTGACCTGGCGCCCAATTTCAAAATGATATTTTAGACCCCGGGGCGTGTCTTGCTCGCGATTCCACGTGAACTACGTGTGGGCCGGTCCCGCACGTAACAACACGGTGAGTGGCCTTTCTGTTCAATATGGCGTCTATTTGAAGGTTTGATCTTCATTAATACTTTAACCTTCTTTTCCACCGAATAATGAAAATATTATTATATAAAATACGTCCAGGCTGTGAAGAAGGCGCAGTCGCCGAAACGTCAACCATTAACCAGCAACACCAACAACAACGACAACGACAATGAAGACCTATACGAACCTCGCATCAGCTAAAGAAGATCAGTTTATGAGGTTATATAAATAAATTCTTTGTATTCTTGTTTAGCAAACACGAAGTGTTATTTTACTTCTTTATTCACGTTAGAGCCTGGAAAGGTGAAGTTGACCGAACTCTACCCAGCCAAACACTTCCGTAACCAAGCAGAGAAAATGCTAAACCAAGAAGGTTTCAATCACGTTGAACGCAGAATAACCTATTTGCACACTCACCGCTTTCTATAAGTCTTCCACTGAATATTTCACGTGGAGGACAACCGCACAGTGCGATACTCATAGAAAGCGGTGGGTGTGCAAAGAAGTTATTCTGTGTTCAATGTTATTGAAATTTTCTTGGTTTAGCATTTTCTCTATTTGGTTATGGAGGTGTTTGGCTGGGTAGATGGCGGTCAACTTGTCTTTTCCGGACTCTGAGGAAGGAGAAATTCGTTTTTCTAAGGTTTTAGAGCAAGCATGGCAGATAAAAACATCAGCGATGCATTGTGGCACATCACCTCGTTTAGCTGTATGGGAACTCGCTTCCTGAATCTCTTCACGATCGCGAAAAAATCTAAATTTTAGCGCTGTTGAATAAACAAAGCTCATTTTGTTGGGAAATATGTGAAGAGTCTAAGGGCTTTCGCTTGAAATGATGAAGTTTGCTACGAGCCGATACGAATGTATAAACTTGTATAACTTGGATCTATTCTGCACCTGTTATAACTGCACAGTCCACACCATAGTTATGATTCATTGTAGCGATTGAGATCTAAATAACAGTCATTTTCCAGTTAGGTTATCGTCAAATGCATCTTTTTCCGAAAAATGTCTTTTGTACATTTCTAGATGCAGACCGCCATAGCTTCCGTCTTGAATTAGTTATCGACTTATTAGAAAAAAAGAGTTTCATGCGCGGAAATAAACTGTCAGAAGGAAAGTTACCACTGTAGAAGTTAAACCGACCATAATTTCCCCTTACCAGTGGCTCCTATAAGAGTCACATCGCAAATGTGTTTATAGTGTTTCATTGACATTCTTGCGAATTTTAATTGAAGGATCGACAACGGTGAACATTGGAATCATAGAAGGAGGACAAGCTCAAAATGCGTGGGCAGAGAACGCTCATGCGAGGATTTTCTTTCGTGTCACAACTTCCGTAGCAGATATTCAAGGGAAGCTTGAGTGCATTGTTGGAGGTATTTTCCTGCTTGTTTACAAAACTTGGATGTTAATTTAAACGCCATTCACATTGGGATAACATTTGTGTTCATTCATAAAAAGCTGCTTATAGCAGTAAAAGCTCTTTAAGAAAGCTTCCCTTGCTTCATAAGACTAAGAAATTGTTTTAAGTAAAGAATAGATGAAGGAAAAGGGTAAAGCGTTTGACATTGATCAATTCCTAAAGAATGCGCCATAAATTCGATTTCATGAAGCTTACCTAGTCATCTAAGCAGTGTTTTTATTTTCCTAGAAAGGTCTGGCACCAATTTTCCCACTGCGCAGCGATAGAGAGCATGTCGTTGTTGTTGGTGTTGTTGGTCGATGGCTGACATTTCGGCGATTTCGCCTTCCTCAGAGACGTGATGTTACGAGATAGGAAGCATGGTTGCTCCAAGTCGAGGGATCGAACCTGCGACGATCCAATGTGTGTTGCAGGGCTCCTATAACCACTCTGCTGCACGCATATTGCGAAATATCCAAAATCTAAAGAAAAATATCAAAGTTTATTGAGATCTCTATGTGTACATGGGAAAGAAAATCGTCGGATTTCTAGCAAACTTCATTTTATCATTCCTATGAACTTTATTGGATATTTCAACTAAACTACATATGTATTCCTTTATATTTCTGTTTAGCAAACGCGAGGTGTTATTTCATTTCTTTCTTTGCACGCAAGCTGACGTTCTGGCGCATTTCGCCTTCCTCAAAGCCTGAAAAGGTCAAGTTGACAGCAGTCTACCCAGAAACTTCCATAACCAACAGAGAAAACGCTAAACCAGGATTTCAATCACATCGAACACAGAATAGCTTCTTTGCACACTCACTGCTTGCTATGAGTCTTCCACTGAGCATTTCACGTGGAGACGTGGAGGTGAAGATTACTGTCAACTTGACCTTTCCAGACTCTGAGGAAGGCGAAATCCGCCGAAACGTCCACTTTCGTGCAAATAAAGAAATAAAGTAACACCTCGTGTTTGCTAAACAGAAATATAAAGAATTATTCAAGCAATGCCGATGTTAATAGAAAGTCGGTCGTAGGAGTTACATATGTATTTCGTCCACAAATCTCCCTCATGTGCGTGATTCCGATAACCAGTTAGTCGTCAGCCTACGTGGCGCTTCCTCACGTGACGGATAGGGGTTTAATCGCGGACCAAAATCGACCTTTGTTTCCCTGAGACGCAGGTGGATCCAGAGGACGGACTCCCTGTTTCTGCTGCGCCGGTATGGCACATACTTTCTGTGTTTGCTACACGTATTCATGCATGTGTGTGTGGGTGCGTTTTTGTTTATGCGGATTGTATTCTGCGAGTCACTTCGGCCAAAAGCCTGCAATCAAGTGACTGGGAAGTATATGGGGGGCGATTAGGAGTCGTCTCCAACAAATAAGCTCCATGTCCACTCTGGGAGGGCCTAGTAAGCTACCCGTGAGTATACCAAGCCCCCACGTTCAGAGCCCAGCAAGCTATATATGGGTATAAAAATGTTAAATGCAGTAAAAGAAAACGGACCTCATTCCGCTGACCCCTGAAGAGACCCCAATTCCGCAGCGTTGGGCAGGACGAGTACGGAGAGGTTGCTAAAATCTCAGGGCCAATGGAAGCTGCCTGGATTTCATAGAACTATGGTGACGATCTGTACCTACAATGGACATATACTTGTATCCGAGTCCTCGATAGAAGACTTACTCATGCAAACAACAAGGAAAAGGTACGACGTCATCGGCCTAGTCTAGACGAGAAGACGTCAGCCTTTCAACGCCGTCTATGGCACCGGAGAAGAACTGTTCCTCGAAACATACGATAGCAGAGGAGTCGGCGGCGTCGGCGTTCTCGTCAACATGAATTTAGCCATAAACACTGATTCATTCGAACAAATTACAACCCGAATCGGACGTTTACGATTAAAACATGTTGATCAATACCGGCTTTGGCAGTCTTCGTCGTTTACGCGCCAACATTAAACTATGACGAAGAAGAAGTCGAAGAAATCAATATGTACTTGGAGAAGTTCTACAGAGAAGACCACACATTCTTCAAGTTCATCATTGGAAATCTCGAGGCCAAGATTGGACCAAGATGAACGTCGCATTGGGACCCACGGATTGGAATAGAACGAGCAGACTGAGTGACTTTCCGAGTTTTTCATTGCGACCAAGACCATCCATGGTAACTCACAATTCCAGAAGCCCCACCTTCAACGCTGGACGTGGGAGTCTCCCAATAGAGAGTACCATAATTAAATAGATCACATCATAGTAAATAGTAGGCCTTGCCTAACCGTTGTCGCTGATGTCTCAAAGTTCTGTACGGGATCAGACCACCGTCTGCTTTGTGCAAGATTCTATTTCTCGCGGAAAGGAGGAAAAGCCACTAAATTCAAAACCCGAAGTCCTAGAATTACCGTAAACTGGGACTTGTTCACTTCATTAGTCGGTTGTTGGGAAGATTCCGTTGTCGGTAACATCGTCAAAGAATACGATCGGCTCATTCAACATTTTCACGTTAGCCCTATGAAAGCTCAGAGTTCGAAAGTCACCAAGAGACGTCTGTCTCCAGAAACACTCGAGCTGATACGCCTGCGTGGAATCGCACGAGCTGCAGGTAACCGCAAACTAACGTCCGAACTTGCAAAACAATGCAAACAGGCGATAAAAAGATCTTAAAGAGAGAAGAGCAGCAGTAATGGTTGTAGCTGCATAGGCTGGAAAAAGCATTCGCAAAACCCATCGAAGCTTCGCTAATTACAAGACCAAGATGATTGCACTACGACGGCCAGACGGAACATTTACAGCGTCCAGAAAGGTAATGAAGAAAATCATTCACGAATACTACTCAAATCTCTTCAATAGCCTCGTCCACCTTCCATTATATGAAATAAAGGAGAATGTATATGTTGCACCACCGGTTCTCCCTTCCAAAGTCCGACTTGCCATTGCGTCGGTGAAACATCGAACAGCAGCAGGTCCGATCAGGAGAAGATCAGAACACCTGAAGAACCTTCCGCCAGTTCTCGTAAACACACTGGCTCTGCTCTTCACGCGTTACCTGCCTGATTTACCTACTTAGTGGGAGACCAGCAAGACCGTGTTGTTGTTCAAGAAGGGTGACCCACGCGATATCGACAACTATCGCCCAATCTGCTTGCTTTCTGTCGTCTACATACTTTTCACTCGAGTCATCCCATATAATATTAACAGAACACTCGACGAAGGACAGCCATGTGAGCAAGCAGTTTCGGAAAGGATTTAGTACGATGGACCACATCCGCACCATAACAAAGCTCATTGAAGTATCGCGAGAGTACGAAAGACCGCTCTGTCTCACTTTCATCCATTTACAGAAGGCCTTTGATTCAGTTGAGATAGAAACATTCATGGAAGTTCTTGATAGCCAAGGGGTCCTTAACTCAGTACATAAAAATCTCAGTACTCAGTACATAAAAAATCTCAGTACTCAGTACATAAAAATTCTTCGCGAGCTATACAAAAATTTCACAACCAAGATATCACCGTTCTACAACGACATTAACATTGACGTTAAAAGAGTGGTTAGACAAGATATCGCCAAAATAGCACATAACATATCGCCAGAATTATTTACCGCCACCCTCCAGCACGTTATGCGAACATTGGAATGAGAATATTATGTGGGAGTGAAAATCGATGGTCGGCAGTTATATCATCTCCGCTTTCCTGATGACATCGTCCTTATAACACCAAACAGCCAAGCGGAACGTATGCTAGCCGACTTTGATGAAGCCTATGGAAAGATTGGTCTTCGACTAAATCTCACAAAAACGATGTTAATGAAGAACGGATTGGTTTCGTATGACCCATTCATGCTCAACGGAACGAATATCTCCGAATGCTACAGTTGTATCTGTCTAGATCGAGAAATCAATACGTTGAACGACTTAGCTCCAGAATTGAGCAGAAGAAAACAAGCAGCTTGGGGAACTTTCAAGAGCATCGAGGATGTAGTGAAGAAAACAAAGAACACCCGACTCCGTGCCCACCTTTTCGACTCAACGGTACTTCCTGCCCTAACGTATGCGTCAGAAACCTGTTCGCTGCTTAAGCAGGATGAAAGGTCACTCAGCGTTATCGAACGCGCAATCGAAGGGACGATGCTAGGAGTATTCCGTTCCACACAAGTAAGGGATGGGATTCGAAGCTCCAATCTCCGTCTAAGATGAAAAATCAAAGATGCCGTTCTGTACCCCAAGCAGTCGAAGATAAGGTGGGCCGAACACGTAATGCCTATGAATGACAACCGATGGACAAGAGCCGTTAGTGACTGGATTCCTCGGGATGTCAAACGTACTGCAGGAAGACCACCGACCTAATGGTCGGAGTTCTTCACGAAAAGCCTAGAAAAAGGATATGATGCTCGACGAGTCCCTAGAGCGAGCAGAACCCACTGGGCTACTCTTGCACGCGGCAGGGAAAAATTGAAGATTTACTGGCTCCCGCTCGAGTCACTCGATGATTAGCGGGACTACAGGTGATAGAGGCAACAGGTGATGTATTTCGTAGGTGCTCCACGTTGGCCAGGAGTGAACAGAATTAGTGAATTGTTATTTTTTATATTACAT
Organism: Angiostrongylus costaricensis; assembly: GCA_900624975.1. Classification (NCBI taxonomy): domain Eukaryota; kingdom Metazoa; phylum Nematoda; class Chromadorea; order Rhabditida; family Metastrongylidae; genus Angiostrongylus; species Angiostrongylus costaricensis. The sequence continues at coordinate 190,996 of UYYA01003942.1, forward strand.
CAATGTTTCGGGCTAGCTTTAGGATCCCTGTGTGGGGCCGGTTATTCGTCAGGTTAATACTTGGTTTTTAACGGAAATTATTACACGTAATCGCCCCGGAAAACCTGGATGCGCCTTTGCAAGGTTACGTCAGGACTCAAGGAAGGACCAACTTACACGACCAGCAATAGGCCAGCCTCAGTACCCCGCACACTGGGTGCTCCCGCCTATGACGTCAGGCGGTGAGACGACCGGTGAGAGGCCAGAAAATCTCGGGTTACGCAGGACGTCATTGCAACCGAATCTGTCGAACACACGCACGACACGCTATGGAGATCGTTTCTTACTATGCACGTATGATGGCAGAACACTCTCCACAGACACCGATCTTCACGCTCTCCTTGTAGCCGTGGATCGCATTAAATTTCATGTGATCGCATTACAAGAAACAAAATTCAAGAAGACCGGCATACACCAACTAAACAGCGGGACCCTTGTGATCCGTGGAGAAAAGGTCCCGTCACGAAATGTCGGTGGCGTAGGCTTTGTCGTTCACCTGTCTCATACGTGGATTGCCCATCTCGTCGACCCATACGTAACCCTTTCCCCTCGCATAGCCGTCCTCCGTCCTCAACTGTCGCATCATAAGAAGATCACTATCATCAATTGCTACTTACCGACCGACGTAGCTGATGAGTACGAATTAAATGCGTTCTGCTATCAGTTGGAGAAGTCATCCGCAATGATAAAGCATATCATAACTTTGATGTTGGAGACTTCAACGCCAGAATAGGAATGGCCAACGAGAGCGAATACGGAATCGGAAATTATGGATTAGGAGAAAGAAATGATAATGGGAACCCTCTCGCAGGACTCCTGTCAGCAGCACGTCTCTTTTTTGGAAACTCATTTTTCCAGAAGAAAGAAAGCCGCCGCTGGAGATGGTAGTCTTCCAACGGCATGACTCATGCAGAGATCGATCATATTCTGACAAACAGAAGATGGTGCCTAGTTGACACATCGGTAGTCTCGTCATTCTGTACTGGTTCAGATCACCGCCTTCTTCCCCTGAAGATTCGATTCAGCCGTAAGTTGGAAAAGAATTCACGTCATCGGTCATGAAATACGAAATAAGTACTGGAAGAAGCAGAGAAAAGAAGCAGTCTGAAAAGATGCCGTGTGGACTTGTGTGATTATAATGTTCCGCTGTTAGTGCTGATGAACGAAGATGGGATCGTCAAAACTTCCCGCCATGATATGGAATTAATAGCGGAAACCTTCTACACCAACTTTTTCCGCCCCACAATCCTCGTCCCGGGCACTAATATCCCCGCTGGAGAAAAACTACCTGGAATTCTTCCGTCAGAGGTTCGAGTTGCGATAGAAAGCATGAAAAGAGGCACATCTCCAGGACCTGAAAAGACCACTGCCGATTTCCTTAGAGCTGGAGGCCACAATTTACATGTACTTTTCACAAATCATATGACAGGCCACCTTCAGAAGGAAAAAAAACCCAAACCAGTGGAGGACGTCGCGCACGGTTATCCTGCCTAAGAAAGGAGACCGAAGGGATCTTCGTAACTATCGTCCTGTATGCTTGTTGAATGTACTCTACAAGCTCTTCACGAAGATTATCCTTTCGCGCATAAAGGACATTGGATGAGGCGCAACCAGTCGAGCAAGCAGGATTTCGAAAAGGACTTTGTTGCATGGACCACGTCCAAACCGCGTTCAGGGTCATCGAGAGCGTCGAAACGAATGCAATCCTATCAGCGCTCGTCGACCAAGGAGGAGACCCGTCCTACATAAGGACTCTGTCTGACTGTTATCGGAACTGCACTACAAAAATACAGCTTTTCCATCGACCTCTTACTATTCCATGGAAAAAGGGGTTCGACGGGGCGACACAATATCGCCACAGCTGTTCAGTGCCGCGCTGCAGTGGATAACGAAGTCACTCGATTGGGATGAGAAAGGCGTACGTATTGATGGAAAATTCCTATCAAACCTTCGTTTTGCCGACAAAATTGTCATCTTTTCAGGAAATACTATCGAAGCAGAGATGATGATCAACGAGCTCAACGAAACGGGGAAAAAGATCGGACTTCGCATAAATCGAAAGACCCAGTTCATGAAAACCCATGGTGCGAAGGTGAAAAAATTGAATTGGATGGCTCTCGCATTGCAGAGACCATTCCGTACGTTTACCTTGGGCGATCAATGAACAGAGAAAACAACATGAAAGAGGAACTAGATAGAAGAAGGAGAGCAGCTTGGGCCGCATTCGGGCCTCAAAGAAGCCACCGACCAACTGAAGGACCCGAAAATCCGCGCTCATCTCGATTCTACGGTCCTCCCAGCGCTCTGTTATGCTGCAGAGACGTAGGTTGATAGTACAACTACGTCAAGAATGCTTCGAGCTACACACAGAGAGCTTGAGCGATGTCTTCTGAAGTATAACTGGCACTCTTAATATGTAACCGGAATGCGAAACTCTGACCTTCGAAATCTGTCACATCTTCGAGATCCAGGAGAATGTACATCGACAGCGAAACATAGATGGGTCGGTCACATAATGAGAAGAACAGACGACAGATGGACAAGCATAACAGTAGAGTGGACTCCAAGAGAATGAAAGTGTTTCCTTGGACTTCCTCATTGGAAGTCACGAAAAAGCGGCTCTGAAGAAGGCGATACTGCCGAAACGTCAGCTAGCGTTATATTGTATTGTGTTTCTCTATGGAAGTAAATGTATGCTGTTTAAAAACCTCGCAATTGCTGAACAAGAAAACGACACATTCATATTCCAATGCCGAGGTTAAGAGAAAATCGATCCTGGGAACTATTATCCTTTTTCCTCTCACATTTTTCTTATCTTTGTTTTTTCCACTTTTTTGAGCCATGGTTCAATTTTCCTTTGTTCTCACGATTATTTGCAGTCATATCGTGAATGCTATGCTCACTGACCGCTGGTAGAGTTTACGTAGAGCAATGTTTAGAGGTGCCTTGCAATACACACCTAGTCGTCGGTTCAGTCCCATACCGCTGAAAATCAAGCCCCTCCATCTTCTCCGGGGTCTGCCAGTTCGTGCCAGACTTGCTTGGTTCGATAAAAACACTGCTTCAGTAGGTCCTCGGAAATCATTTTTTTTAGGCCGCACATGCGTTAAGTCTCCTCTACGATGATTAATGATATCGAATCCACAGTGCGTCTCTTAGGCATAGATTAACGTCAAAAGCTTTACGCTTTTCTTACCCAAGAATACCGAAGGATTACGCTTTTTTTTTGATGCCAACGAAAAGAGTCATTGTTCAGGTCGAGCGTCAATAGAGATAACTTCTTACAACGAACCTGTGGTGCTTAGCCCTGCACCGTTGGATTTGCCTACTGATCAAGTTGCATTCAACACTGATCTGCCTTACTTCAATAGACTTTCCACCCTGAAAGGTAGACCATCCAATACTCGCAGTTCCGCTTCATAACTAGAACTTCGTAGTAAATTTGCAGCTGACTATTCAACCAATATTCCAATATTCAATGAAGAATAAATCAGTTGCTAGTTTCATCTGTCCTTTCAACGCAGCTGATCGTAGATGACAATTCCCTTCTAGGTAATTCAAATGTAGTAGTGGCGGTGGAATATTTAGAAATAATGCTTTAAGATTTTTTTCATTTAAACAGTCATAGAGGAGAAAAATTTCAAGTAAGTCATTGAGGTTCGGACAATGGATGATGGACAGTACATATATTGAAGAACTACTCATGACAATTGTGTTGAATTTTCCAACTAGGAAATTCTATGTGATGAAATTTTACAGGAGTTCCTTATCACTTTTTTCAGGAAAATATCTATTTGGCGCGGGTTCCATCAAAAATGCGCATTCGAAGGACGAGTTTGTTCCAAAAAAAGAACTTCATGACTATCGACAAGCGCTGATCAATTTGGCGATAAAGTTGTGCTCAAACTCGAGTGCTTAGCAATGGTTTCATGTAGTAAGAGAGTGAAATTACCAATGAACATTGCTATGAATAAAATCTTCATCTATATTTGATTTTAAGTTATAACACAGTATATAGCACATGATGGACTGCGTGCATCGATTTCAACGCATGCAGTGTGAAAATAGTGATCGCTTCCTGCTTTAAGCCAGCATATCTTGACTTATAGTAAAGTTTATTAGCTGAGGTAAAACCACCAGAATTTTGAGATCTTTGCCAAACAGGGACAAGTTTTCATGATTTTAGCAAGGCTAAATTTTGATTTTCTGAGGTGCACAGTTATTTTTTCGCTTCAATTCGTAGGGTTTCAATGGTGTATAATATTGCTCTTGTAATGGATATAACTTGCAATTAAACGGGAGAAGGCTATGTTCAACGTTTTACATGAAGAAGATGAATTTGTTGTGTGTTATCAGAGCCTTTCACATGTGAACAATGCAGTGCAATCGAAAACATACGTATTGATCAGTCGATTATACGGGGAATTGATCTCACCCAGCTACTTTTGGACGTAAATCAAAGAGTGCTAGAAGATCTTGTCCGCATCATTTCTGGTATCCAATGTCATGGGTTTTTTCGATCCAACTTTTTTTTTGACTTTAACTTTACCTGAACTTTAAAGACTACTTTCTTAATGTAATCACTTTTTTCTTTTTTCTTGGCAGGACACAACGTGGAAAATAACCAAAGAACCGCTTAACGTAAAAACCTAAAGAAGACCTAATAAACGAAGGGTTTACATGGTTCTGGTGGTGAACACGTTAGCCCCAGGAAAAGGTAGTAACGTATGTGTTTGATCCCCAACGCAGACACCTGTGGTTCGGAGTTTTGCAAACGTCTTAGCATCATTGTGGTTATAGCTCACATCATATACTATTGTCTTGCTTTAGAAGACGAGGAATAAAAATCATATCTGATTTACGTCAATATACTGTCAACAAAAAGCGGTCAAAATGACAGTAAACACCGGTAATCGATAAGCATTTGGTGAACTGGGAACGTTCACAGTTCCATTATGTTCGTTTCATTGATACGACGCAGAAATTGGAGGGATGAACAATCATCAAGTGTGGTTTTAGCAGTTCTCAGGATTGACATCATTGCAGCGAAACGAGTTCACTTTTTTGTCGGGGTTTTCGGTCGTTTTCCTGAACATCCATGTTTTCTTTTTCAACATTTTCGGAGGTACTGTAAATAACACTGTGACAGATCACGTGAATATTTAATGAGGTGTTATCACTAATACTGACAACCGACTAAAATAACCAGTAAAAGTCGGGTGAGGTCATTGAACCGATTAAGAACCTTGTAATCTCTGCTGTTTCATCGATTGAGCAGAGCGTACTATCGAAATGCTCAGTCATTTTTCGCTCCGACTTGAATCCCTTCCATCACTAGTTATTTTAGTTGTAGTTAGTTTTAGTTAGTATTTTGCTTTTTATCTTATTATTTTATTATTTTTATTTTATTATTATTATATTATTATAAATTGTGTAGCATTATTTTGTTGGTATTTTAGTATTTTTTAGTATTTATTTATTTAGTATTTTCGATTTTAGTTAGCTACTTTGAAATTTGAATAAAAAATTAATAAGGAGGAATTGTCCAGAAGGAATACTGTCCGACTGATTGTTGTTGGTTGACATCCTACATGAACCCTTATGCATTTTAAACAAACAGAAGAGAACCTTCTGCTGTTCACAGAGCATTCCATCCTTTGGTGAAGTCATATTTCAGTCATTCGCAAAGTTTTGCTTCATGTTGTTTCTCTCTTTTTTCTTTTATTCTTCTTCATGTTTTGTTTTTTGAAACTGTGAGCGAAACTCTGCTTAAATAAAGCTATATCAATGTCTTAAGAATGAAATAGCTTAGTTATGCCCTCACTTTTTATTTATTGCCTACTCTTCGTTAATAACAGGATATAATGAGAGATGTAACCGTAATGATGCTGAGATATTTGCAAAACTCCGGACAGCAGGTGTTTGCGGTGGAGAACGAACGCGCTATCCTGTCCGGGGGCTAACGCGTCCACCACCACAGCATGCGAGTCTTTCGTTTCGTCTATCTCTCTGATGTGTTATATTGACCTACACCTGCTATTAGCAATCCCCCATCCGCGGGATTGATCTAGTGGGGGGGGGGGGGGGGGGGGTGGGATAAATTAATTAACTATTTGTTTGCTCAAATTATTTCAATTAAATTATTTATTTAAGTTAGTTATATATGTTAAATCAGGATGATTATCGATCTACACATGTAGTAATGACATATTGATTAGCACTACCAAAACTTGAGCACTATATGTAATACAGTACATATTATATTAAATTTTTCATTGTGAAAACCCGATGCAAGTAAAAATTCTAGCCAGTAATGAAGGGACTTGGTCATCGTTTAGTTCTTGTTCATGCACTTTTTCTTTTTTCTCACCGCGTTGTGACCTCTTATCGATTTTTTTTGATCTGCCGAATTTCAACGGGGTTCTCTGGGCTGTAGGGAACGAATTCAGTCACATTGTTATTGATAAGATCTCCCATGACCCATTGATCACTAGTGATTTTATCGTTAAAAACCTCCAAATACTTCAGGATAGGTGATGACCAGTAGGAGATTAGTCGGATGAATACGCTGGGTAGGGTAAAGCTTCGAACATCAGCTCGTGTCAACTCCTAAGCTCTGACAACTTTTTGAATGATTCAAATATATGATATCATATTATGATGAACTAACTAAAAGACCTATGGAAATTCCGACGACCGACTTTCTATTAACCTCGGCATTGATTAAATAGTTCTTGATATACTTGTTAAGCAAACACGGTGTGCTACTCCATTCTTTATTCCGTCATAGTTGACGTTTCGGCAGTATCGCCTTCTTGAGAGCCTGGAAAGTATTGATAGGCCATCTACTACGCCAAACGCTTCAGTAACACAATGAGAAAGATGAAAACCTGAATGGAAATCACACAGTCAACAGCTTCTCGAAAGACCCACCGTTTCTTACGTGCCTTCTAGCAACGAAGATTGGCCGCTTAGAGACGCATATGATTCATTCATGAGTGCACCATCCCACATCAAAAATCGATGCCAGGATATGGGGCGAAATCACGTATGATCTCTAGGCGTTTGTCGCCGCTATACATAAAGGACGTTTCTGATTCAGAAATCAACAACAGTAAGAAAATGTTGAAGGGAAGAATAAACAGAGTGCTTTTTAAGATCTATGGGCACAAAATCAAAAGGCAAACACTCTTTTCTCGTAGAATTCGAGTTGCAGTGCCTTTTTACCAAATATTTGTACACTTGAACCCATGTTTGCAACGTTTTTGCTCAGCCAGTTTGAGCGATGAGTTTCTCAGGCTCTCATCTGACATTACCTTCTTGACATGACGTATGACGGTAACCTTCCTCTGATGTTTAGCTTTCATTTACTGCCTACTGTTTTCTTCATGTGGCAGAGCATTATGCGAAATACAACCACAATGATGCTGAGATCTCTTTCTTTCATGTTCGCTGCAAACGTATACCCTCAGCTTGCTGGTTGTTTTCTTGAATTGCATGTAATTTAATAATTTATTAAAATGTTTTTATTTATTTTAACTAATAGGGATTTGTGCTGTTTATGATTTCTGATGGTCTTATCAGCGTTCTTTCTTTCACTGTTGTCACATGTTCCCATTGTTTGAACTTAATCTCTCACGTTAGCTGGGACTCATTTCAGGTAAGAGTGTCCCTAATAACGTAGTTTTTGTTTTTACATATTCGCATCCTTCTATGTATATGGGGAAATGTTCGGAATAAGTTAGAACGAAGTGTGCTAGTTAAATTATCTGCCTGAATGGTATTCGCCGTGACATATAGTAGATGTGTTCCTGACTATGAGAAATTTCTTCCTTGAGATTTTGAGAGAACCTAGCCAGATCGTCACAGACAATCAACTATCTTTCTGAGATTTCTATAGGAACGTTGAGCTTCTTAACATGAACGACACTGATAGCAAATGAACTTTTCATTGTACATCACAGATCGGCCGACACCCCAGCAATGCCCTCAACACAAAAGTATTAGCATCACTGCAGTATTAACAAAAGAGGGAATTTCAGAGTGTAGAATATTATCAGCAGTTTCATTCGTGGTCACTACTTTTATCATTCTAGTTAGATTTGTCCACATTTTTATTTGTGTTTGGATTCTGAAGTTTTTGATGTATAAGAAACTTCCAAGAATTCCTTTCATGGCAATCTATGCGACGAATTTAGTCCTTTTACCCTTTTTATGGACCATTTTGACAGGAAACGTTTCAAAATTTGAACCATTTTGTAGCGGTGGTAATCAAACCTGCAATACTACCGTTATTCATTAGAACGACTTGAAATTCGTTAACAGTTGCGTCTATTAGTATTTTCTCTTCATTTTTTTTCGTTTTTTTTTTCTTTTTAGAAAAACGAAGAAACGAAACTGCTACGAATTGCTGCAATAACGTTGCGGTTATCTTCCGCACTAGATTTATATTTTCTAAACTAACAAAGATGGACAGGTGACAAAAGATGGATCAAGGAACTATTATTATCCCATAGTAACTCGAAAGACCGATTTTCTATAAACCTCGGCATAGATAGTTGATATATTTATTTATATGATCTTATAAACTGATCTTCTTAAGCTGACGCGAGGTTGGTACAGATCTCCGTTGTCGTTGTCGTTGTTTTTGATGTTATTGATCGATGGCTGACGTTTCCGCGACTTCGCCTTCTTCACAGCCTGGACGTATTTTATATAATAATATTTTAATTATTCGGTGGAAAAGAAGGTTAAAGTGTTAATGAAGATCAAACTTTCAAATAGACGCCATATTGAACAGAAAGGCCACTCACCGTGATGTTACGTGCGGGACTGGCCCACACGTAGTTCACGTGGAGTCGCGAGCAAGACACGCCCGTGGTCAAAATATCATTTTGAAATAGGGCGCCAAGTCACGCGTGATAGTGAGGCATTCGTCCTTCCGGTTCATCCTTGGATTTTTGAAATTTATCCAAAACGCCTCAAGAGTTTTTCGCGTTGATGTTTTTGATTCCTGCGCTAGGATCTGCACATTCATTTAAAAATCATCGCCGTTGTGCTTTTGTGCTCTATGCGTACCTAGAGGGGTGTTTAAACGTATTTTAGCTTAACCATCTAGATGTTCTTTAATGCGGACACAAAGTGGTCGACCCGTTTCCCCAATATGTTCTTCACCGGATGCCTCCCGTTTGGACAGATCGTACAGTTTTCTGAGCTGCACAGGCGATCATAGAGACGGTTGCGAAAGAAGTGACGGCGTAGGGTATTGGGTGGGATGTCAACAATCGTTACATAATTTTCAAGACCACTTTTTCTTAAGCACTTTTTAATGGCGTGACTTACTTCATTTGATATGAAGGGCAGCTTAAAGGGGATCCTACTTTCGTCTGAAATACTATTTTGGGAAACTACCCAACGTTTTCCTCTAACCCGAGTGGCTTCTACTTCATAGCCATTGGAAATGGCAATTTTTCGTGTCAGGTTTTGCGATTCTTTCCTTTCCTCTTCTCCTGTACACCATTTTTAGCCGTACGGTACATGTTTTTGATAAGTGCATTTTTCATATGTGAAGGATGAGAGGAGAGGCAGTGAACTAGAATGTTTTTACTACTTGGCTTGCGATACCATTTTGTTACATAGCCACTTACTGAGAGCTTTATTTGGATGTTTAAGAATGGAAGCCAGTTCTCGGTAGGTTTTTCTCGTGTAAATTTTTTATACTCTGACTGTCGGTTTAATAATTCAAAGCACTCATCCATCTGTTCTTGTGTGGAACAGACGATGAAGCAGTCGTCTATGTATCGACAGTAGAGTAAGGGTCGGTGATCGAGAACTGGAGCTTCCACCTTAGACATGAAAGCGATGGCAAGGCTTGGTGCTAAACGCTGCCCCATCGCCAACCCTCTAATTTGTGCAAAATATTTTCCAGACCACCTAAAGATTGAACAACTAAGACACTGTTTTAAGAGGGTCATTATCAGAGGGTCAGAGGGGTTGCGCAATCGACAAGCCGTGTATTTTTATTTTCTTTTCATGCTCCACGAGAAACTCGAGAATGGCTTGCATTACGGAGTCATTGGACACGTTGGTATAAAGTGAACTAACATCGAATGACTCCATTACATGCGTGCTGTTTGGTTGCGCGCGTCTTAAGTGATCTAGAAATATTTTGGTGTTAGGTAGATGGGTTGGAATGAATTTTAGCAGTTGGGTTAGGATAAGGCTTAGGAACCACGTTATTCTATCCGTTGGCCCGCCTATACAACTGATGCTAGGTCTAGCTTTATATGATGATGGGTTCGTTGACGTAATATCATCAGTTGAAGTAAGCTTATGTGTTTTAATAAGCAAGTAAAGGAGAGGGCAAATCGGGTGTTCGTTCTTAAGTCGAGAAATAACTGAAGGCTCTAAACCCGCGGCCTTTGCCGTGCTGACCCATTCTTGATTCAGTTTTCGGTATTGATTTCTGTATTCCTTTTCAGAGGATGTTCGATAGAGAGAAACATCACTGAGGTGCTTCTCTGTTATACTAATATCCAACTGACTAGGAAGAACTACAAATTCTCCGCCTTTATCACTAATAGAAAGTCTAATAGATTTTGAACTCAAAAGCTCTCTAACCTGGCGCATACCACATTTTTGTTGGTGTGTGAGGTTGGAGCTTCTTTTTCGTTTTTGGTAGTGATTAAGTATGCGGAGAATTTCGTCCGAAAATAAACGAAATGCAAGGTCAATATCGCTATTTGGTAGCTCTTGTTTAAAGAAAGTTCGGGGAAAGGGTATTGGTGGTAGTTCCCCTTGATACTACTTTACCTAACCCTTCTAGCCTAACCCTGTAATGTAACTGATCTTGAAGTTCATGTAGACTACACGTGATCCTGCGCAGGATTGGTTTAGAAATGGGTTGACTAGGTGCAAAACTCGGACCCAATTCTAACAAGGAACACACGTTTTCCAGAAGCGTTATACCTCCTAGCACAGTAACTCTGGATGTTCTTGGTGCTCAGTCCATTTCAGGGCTTTTACTTGGGACTTGACCAGCGGTGGTCCTTTCATTTGACCCCTCTAGGTACGCATAGGGCACAAAAGCACAACGGCGATGATTTTGAAGTGAATGTGCGGATCCTAGCGCAGGAATCAAAAACATCAACGCGAAAAACTCTTGAGGCGTTTTGGATAAATTTCAAAAATCCAAGGATGAACCGGAAGGACGAATGCCTCACTATCACGCGTGACTTGGCGCCCTATTTCAAAATGATATTTTGACCACGGGGCGTGTCTTGCTCGCGACTCCACGTGAACTACGTGTGGGCCGGTCCCGCACGTAACAACACGGTGAGTGGCCTTTCTGTTCAATATGGCGTCTATTTGAAAGTTTGATCTTCATTAATACTTTAACCTTCTTTTCCACCGAATAATAAAAAGTATTCTAACATAAAGTACGTCCAGGCTCTGAGGAAGGCGAAGTCGCCGAAACGTCAGCCATCGACCAACAACATCAAAAACAACGACAACGACAACGAAGATCTGTTCCAACCTCGCGTCAGCTTAAGAAGATCAGTTTATGAGATCACATAAATAAATATTATCCCACTTTTCGCAACGGTTTACCTCCTCATCGTGGCTGGGAGGTGTTCCTGGGTGTCGGACCGCAATGTACACAGGGGGTGGTCATCACCCTGGCAGGGTTTCCCAAGCAGAGAAGTTCGGCTTTTCCATCAGGAAGCCTAGCTAAGACTAAACCAACGCCAGGATCCATCATCGTCCTGGTATCAAAGTTGCACGGTGACAAGTCTCCCTCTTATCCACAAGTGCTGCGACTGCCTGTGGTGGTGAAAACCTGGGCAGACTTTGGCCAATGGCTTAACAAGAAAATCTCCGAGAAATGGAGATTATTCTGGGGCCCGCGCAACCAGCGAAGACGTGCCGTTCAAGTATTAAGTAAGTTATTATCCGACTACTTAACACGTGCTCGACAACGTGAGTCGATATAAGCCGCTCCAGTTTTCTATACGCTGATTTATTTTAGGACAAAGAAGTTTTGCAAACTCTTTGAAATTAATTAGTAGTCTATCAAACACTGGTGTTGCTGCAGTGACAATCAATGGAATGTTGTTCGCTATCCTTAATAGCCTGTAAAAACTTTGTCGGGCGATGCGCAATGCAGAGAGTGTTACACCGGGTCCTGCGTTGCCTTTAAACATTGAGTGTTCCATATTTAGGGAAACGTTTTTCGCATAATCACCTGTACCACCCTTCAAACGTCATGTAGTCATCATGTGACTTACTCGAGCGGACCTCAGTAAGCCTTCAATTACCCCTCCCCTTCATACGGGAGCAGCCCAATGGATTCTACTCACGCTGAGGACTCGATGAGCATTATACCATTCTTCTAGCGTTTTCGTGAAAAACTTTGACGCATCGCGTCGGTGATCTTCCTGCAGTGCGTTTGCCATCCTGGGGAATCCAGTCGCTAACGGCTATTGTCCATCAATTGTCGTTTATACGCCTTGTGCTTCCGGTCCGTCTTATTCTTGACAGTTTATGCCTTTCATTTTTCATAGTTGACGAAGGTAGGAGTTTCGCAAGCCTTCTCTCATTTGTCTGATACATAACACTCCTGGCATGCTCCTTTCGATTGCGCGTCAAATATCTGAGTGATCTTTCATCCTGTCTACGCAGCAACCAGGTTTCTCCCGCATTAGTTAAAGCAAGAGGAATTGTGGAGGGCATGAAGTCGGATATGCTTTGTTTTTTTTTCACCACATCCGCGGTGCTCCTGAAATCTCCCAAGCCACTCGCTTCTACCTGATCAAGTCCAAAGTTAAGCTGTTCATCAAGTTGATTTCCCGAACTAGATGGTCGTAATTAGAGTGCTAGGAGGTGTTCATTTCACTGAGCATGAATGGGACATACAAAACTAAACCTTTTCTCTTGAACATCGTTTTTATGAGAATTAGTCGAAGACCAATCTTTCCACGGGCTTTGTCAAAGTTGGCAAGCATTCGTTCTAATTGGCTAATGTTTATTGTTATAAGAACGATGTCGTTAGCAAAGCGAAAATAGTGCGAAACCCTGCTTGCTCACATGGCTGTCCTTCATCCATTATCTTCTCAACCCTGTTTAGGCCGACTCGAATGAAAAGTTTGTAGAGGACAGACAGTAAGCAGAGTGGGTGATAGTTTCCGATATCGCGGAGGTCACCCTTCTTGGACAATAGCACGGTCTTGCTGGTTTACCACTGAGTAGGAACCCAGCATTTAGGCAGGTAACTTGTGAACAGCCGAGCCAATGTGTTTACGAGGACTGGCGAAAGATTCTTCAGGTGTTCGGATGTTATACTCTCCTGACTTGCTGTTCATCAAGTTTTCAGCGACTAATAACACGTCGAATTTCGGAAGGGGTGGTACAACATATCCATCCTTCTTTATTTCATATGAGAGCAGGAGAACGTGGCTATTGAAAAGATCCGACTAGTAACCGTGAATGGATTCCTCTATTGCCTTTTTGGACGCTGTAACTGTTCTGCCTGGGTGTTAGAGTGTAATCATTCTGATTTCGTAATTGGCGAAATTTTGGTGGGCTTTGCGAATGCTTTACCCAGCCTCTCCAGCTTCGACCATAAACTGTTGCTTTTTTTCTGTTCAAGATCTTCTTTTATCGTTTTTTTCACTGTTTTGTATGTTCTGGCTTGACTTGGCGGTTGCCTGTAGCCCGTGCGATTCCACGTTCGTATCCGCTCCAATGTTTCACGAGACAGCCGTCTCTTGGTGACTTTCGTACTCACAGCTTCCATAGTGCCATAAGTGAAGATGTTGAATGAGGCGATCGTGCATGCCTTGTCGATATTGTCGAAAACGACATCTTCGCAAAAGCCGACTAATGAACTGAATAAATGCCTTGGTATGGTGGATTTGAGACTTTGTATTTTGAATTTAGTGGCTTTATCTTCTTTTCGCTAGAAATGAAGCCTTGAATGAATGAGGCGATGGTCCGGCACCATGTACAATTTTGGGGGAACAGCGACATCGACTAGGCAAAACCTCTAGTTTACTATGATGTAGTCTATTTGGTAATGGCACTCTCCACTGAAGAACTCCCAGCTCCAATTTTGAGAGCGGGGCCTCTGATATTGAATCTTAGCGATGAAATCTCTAGTGATGAGCTTAAAGAATCTATGCTATTCTCTATAGAACTTTTCCAAATCCGTATGAAACACTTCGACTTCGTCTTTGTCATAGCTTGATGTCGATGCGTAAACGATGAACATTGCCAAAATTAGTACTCATCCACAACTCTTTAACCGCAGACGTCTGATTTGAGTTGTTAATTGTATCGAATGAATCGATGTTCACTGCCAAACTCGCGGTCACGAGAACCCCGGTGTCCCCGACTCTTCCACCGTCGCATGTTTTGGGCAGTAGTTACTCTCCGGTGTCACAGGCGGCGTTGATTAATTAGGTGGCGCCTACTTGTCTCAGCACGATGACATCGTACCTTACCCTTCCTGTCTCAGGTGCATGTATGCGTGCAATGCAAGTGCGGATCGTCACCTTAGTTCTTGGCGATCAGAATGTCTCTTAGATTTTAGCAGCCTTTCCGTACTTGACCTACTAAACTCTGCCGTATCGGAGTTTTTTCGGGATCAGGAGAGTAAGGCCCATATATCTTACTGCGTTCAGCTTTCGACACCCACGTAGGTAGCTTGCGAGTCGCATCTACCGTAGATGGGGAGCTTGCTTGTCGAGCGGTACTACTAACCGCCTCTCATATACTTCCCTGTTACTTAATTGCAGGCTTATGGCAGAATTGACTAGCAGAATACGCTCCGCATAAACGATGATACACCCGTAGAAGCATGCATGAATACATCCTCGCAAATACAGAAGGTATGTCCAAAATCGGCGCGGAGGAAACAGGAACTCCATCCACTGGATCTATCTGCGTCTCAGAGAAACAAAGGTCGCTTTTGGTTCGTGATTAACTCCCTATCCGCCACCTGGGGACGCACCACGTTTCCTCCCTACTATAAACCGGCACGAGATCCCTCTATGAAGGAGATATGTGGTTTTATCCTAATAAGATAATAAATCATTAAAGTGATCTATAGCGCGGATATTTACCTTAGAATGTCTTGGTGTTCATACATTGTTCGGTTCGTTTAGCAGTGTTGTTGCGCACGATTTATTTTTAAAAAAGAGTTATCGACACTGATGACCATGATTTCTTACTGTTATCATAAATGTTGTAGCCAAAAATACTTGCTTTACATTCCGCAGTTCACAATTTACAGTACGAAACCAATTTTTTTATAAACGTGAATTTGCAAATGGCAGTTCATTTTACCTTTTGTCATCAATCTTCGCAATCAGCAGTCATCAAAATTAACATTTTACCCACCATGTTAACTTTTTGTTCACTGCCTTTTACAATTTTTCATGGCAGGGTATTTTGTGTGATACAACCACAACGATGCTCAGATTTTTCCAAAACTCCGGACCGCAAGTGTCTGCGGTGAGAACGAACGCGTTATTACCTTTTCCAGGGTTGACGCATCCACCACTAAACCATGCGGGTCCTTCATTTCCCCTGTCTCTTAGTAAGTTCTTTATTTAACTTTTAGGTAAGGTATTTTGTGAGATACAACCACAATGATGCTGGTTAAAATTGTGATTATAACTATAGTCTCACCTTAACCGGGTTTAGTGCCTATTTGGGCTAACCAGATCAATCCTGTTGACGGGCGATCGCTTATGCCACTTGTCAATAGAAAACTAGCTAAGAGACAAGCGAAACAAAGGCCGCGCATGGTTTGGTGATGAACACATTAACCCCCGGAAAGGGTAATAGCGCGTTCGTTCTCCACCGCAGACACCTACGGCCTGGAGTTTGCAAATATCTCAGCATAATTGTGGTTTTATTTTACCTGCCCTTTACTATCCTATCACGGGAAGTATTTATAAATTAACAAATTTTGCACAGTACTAAAGCACACTGTCCAACTACTCACCACTGACATCGTGATCATCATCACATTCGCCCTCATTCCTCGCTTCCCGTTCTTCATTTATTCGTCGTTGACTCCTGAAGGATCATCTTTTATGTCTCCTTCGTTACTTCATTTAGATAACGATTTGACCCTATAGACCTTAAGCGGAGGTACAATTCGTTATCAGCCAACATAATTCAAGTTCATAAAAATTTAATTCTTGTCAAGTAAAATTCACCCATAGTAGTAAACGAGTGGGTTCACTGCAAACTCTAAAAGAGGAAAATTTTCTTAGAAGGTAAAAAATTGTGGAAAAATAAGCAGAGGAGGAGTGAAATGTAGAAAGAAGTGGGCGATAACAATCTTTGTTCCTTATATGCTGTCAGAACGGATCTAGAAGAAGCGTGTGCCTACAAAGATCATTGTGGAATGGGTGAATATAAAAATGCTAAATGAGATCCAATATTAATTGAAAGATGAACTTAGAAAAGCCGACAACATTTCGACTGGACGATGGGCGAAATTTTGAGTTTTGTTCTCTTCACAGCCAAGAGTTGAAAATGGTCCAAAAAACTTTAG
Source organism: Angiostrongylus costaricensis (assembly GCA_900624975.1). NCBI lineage: Eukaryota > Metazoa > Nematoda > Chromadorea > Rhabditida > Metastrongylidae > Angiostrongylus > Angiostrongylus costaricensis. The sequence goes on from UYYA01003942.1 coordinate 207,602, forward strand.
AAAAAGCAGGGAAAATATAAGATACAGGAAGCACAGAAACTCTTTTCAAAGCGGCATAAAAGAGCGAAAAGCTGTTCTTTAACACTAAACTTTTATGTCTCCTTCATTACTTCATTTAGTTCTATAATCAATAAAGTCCGTAATACTTTTTGAACAAATTTCACTTCCCGAGGAGTGGGTTAATCTCGATGTGGCCGTAATGAATTGATTTCAATTCATACCGTAGTCGTCATTACGCAGGCATGCCATTTTAAACTAGGTGTTCGCCGCGTACACCTTATGAATAGGAATCTGATGTGACATTATTTTCTAGGACACAAAAACTTGAAGCTCTTCCTACTGGTTTAATTGATTAACGCGAAAAAGAAAATTTTGAACTATCCAAAAACATAACTACTATGATGCTGAGATATTTGCAAAACTCCGGATCGCAGGTGTCTGCGGTGGCGAACGGACGCGCTATTATCCTTTCTGGGGCTAATGCCTTCACCACCACACCATGCGTGTCCTTCGTTTCGTCTGTCTCTCAGCTAGTTCTATCGATCTTTTGCCATCAACAATCACCCGACGGGATTGACCTGGGGAGCCAAAATCGGCATCGAATCCAGTTAAGCTGAGGCTACAGTTATAATCACAATTTTAACCTTTTTTCTTAACCATATTTCGCAAAATACCGTGCCGTTAAAAAGAATAGGCAGTAAATAAAAAGGTTAAGATTGTGATTATCCAAAAACATGTGGTAATTTGAACATTATGGCACGATTCTTTTTATGGGATTGGTGCCTAATTCCATTAAACTCAAGGGTTTTCAGATTCGTCTGCAGTACTTTGTGAACAAATTTCACTTTCCGAGGTGGCACTTGCAGGATGCGTTGGCAAGTCACAACTATTTTACTGTGTACCTATGGATTTCTCAAAGAATTTCGTCCGTCAGAACCATATCTCTACGAATATGAGCACGTTACATTAAATATATCCGAGCACGTGTTAACTTCTCAAGTAAGTACTTATTTATCTCTCCTGTTGCTGCCTACTTTTTCCCATTCAATTTTTTGAGAGATCTGTCAAAATAGTAGCAGTTAAGCACCAATAACGCACTAGATTTCGATCATTCTCTTAGGGATGCGCTAAATGTTCGACTTCATCGTCACCTAGCATCATAGAGGTGTATTTCTTCTTAGTCAGTTTGATGAGTGCATGTAGCGCACTGGTTAGGTGTGACCTGCAATGCACATCTGATCGGTCGGAGGATCGATCTCCTGCCCAGAGCTAGGCAAGCCTTCCATCTCACTCCATAGTCGGGAAATTAGACTTGTTCGAGACCATAGCCAGGAAGTCTACCTAATTTGTAGCATAGTGAAAGGTACCGACTGCATATTTGGGCTATAAAATGACATGTAGTGCTCAGCGATTTATCAGTTGAGTGTTTCTATCCTTCCAGACAACCCTGTCACCACTTCCCAGATCACTGAGCGATGGAGAGATTATTATTATTTTTATTCAAGGTACTGAAGTAGCACATAACCAATGCGCGCTGTACGAGCCCTCTAAAATGCATTAGCGAAAATGAGTTTCTGTAAGAGAAACGCTTCATCGTGATAGGGTTAGTTTCAGTGAATGAGATCAAATATTCGATGTACTAAATGGAGCATAATTTGTAATGCAGTAGTTAGAGGTCCACGACACATATACGATTTTAGAAAAAAAAAGCTACACTCTGTGTAAGAAAGCACTCCGTTCCTTTCGGGACGTGAAATTTGCTACCACACTTGTTTGAGAGTATGATAACACTGACTTCATACATCAGTAAGACCCCACAAGTTGTTGTATAGGCAAAATATGTACTAAGTAGCTTCCAAGATGTAACAAATGAGAATACATGGCTCATCCGTAAGCGATTGATAGGTGCTTTATGTTTTCTTCTCCACCATTTATTATTTACATGTCGCATCAAAACAAAATGAAGTGCTTAAGCTCTCTATGTCAGGTATATCCACTTTGGACCTACAGCTATACGCTTTCGCTGATACCGGTATTTCTAATTGCTGATCTCATCTTGTACAAATCAATGATCATCTTCGAATCCTTATCCTATATTGCTGTATGGGTCATGCTAGTATTCTGCGGATCGGTTCTTTCTCAACAAGTGATCATTTCTTCATAACAACATTCTAACAAAGAATGTTTCTTCTTTTTATTAATAATTCTTTCTCTCAATTTATTCTTTCCGTAATTTAGATACTGGAAGTTTTCTATGGTTTTGCTACTGCCACTGAAATAGCGTATTTTGCGTACATTTACGTAAAAGTTTCTAAGGGAGAATTCAAAAAGTTGGTTTGTTGTTTCCTTTACGGTTGTTGGCCATGTTTCTGATGTAAAAGTTATGCTTAGAGGTTAGAAAAAACCGGATAGTACTAGATAAAAGGATAAAGCTCTCGGCGTTGATCAATCCTTGCGAGGGATGCGCCATGCATTCTACTTTATCAAGCATCGTTTGGAAGTAAACCTATCGATGTATCGAGCCAGTGCTGCTATCCTCACAGACAAGTCTGGTACCAGTTTGCCAACCCACGAGGGATGGAAGACTTGGTGGGCCACGTGGGCGCGGGGATCGATTCCACGTGTGTGCTGCAAGGCACCTCCGACCACTGCGCGACACGCGCCGTAGTAGTACTAGATAAGCAAGAAGAATCAGAGGTGATAGGTGGGGAAATCATAGAAGTTGAGCAATCAAGTAGGCTTGCAGTAATATCTGACCGTTACCTGTTCCCTAGTACTATCCAAATGTTCCCTAACTAATCCTAGTTTTTCTTTTCATGTTTCTCTTTCTCATCGTCATTTCACTTAGGGTAACGACTTATGTTCGTGGTGCTCTTCTGTTGGGTAGATTTTTGTCTTATGCAATTGGCCAACTGCTTATTCTCTTAAAATGGGCAACATATTGGAGTCTAAACATTATTTCGTTGGTATTTCTCTGTCTGTCGCTTATTTTCGCAGCTTCGATTCCATCTGTTTCCTGGAAAATGGCTTATGAAAAGAAGGTTGCTACAAGAGGTGAATTACTGTATTGATTCAGAAAGCTTATCAGTTCATGACAATAGATAAGCATTTCTCAAGAATAATATAACAGAATCATATAGAAAGAATAATTTTCGTATCTTTTACTCTTAACTCTCTTTCTCCTAACCATACACGAACACTTGAATAGTCCTTACTCTCAAATCACGAAAAAACCGCTCAGGCTTCGGCACAATCACCATTTGACTGATGATCTGTTATGTAGACAAGATATTCTTTCGTGGAGTCCCGAGAGTCGTGCTAGGGTTTTCCCAGATCGCGATCTGACCTCTTGCGAGGTCGTGGCTGTGATCAGGGTGGCAGTAACTATCGGCCCTGCTTACTTTTAAATTGGTTTCGAAATGGAAATTTCGGGTGCCTTCAGAGTTTGGAAAACTCTGTCGCATGGATTCTCCTGCTCTCATAATGGTATGCAGTCATAGAGAGATAGAAAAGTTTTGGGGTCACTAGATGCAATTATTCAATACTTAGGCTTTTATGGAAACATTAGATTCGAAGGCAACCCTGTGAAAATCGTCACAGTTTACTGGATTTTAGTCCGTGCTTAGCTAACTAAATGTTCGGAATCTAAAAGACGAATGAAAAATGAAGTGTAGGTTTCTCATGGCGTAATATTTACCAGTTTTTAGAGTTAAGAGAAGGTACGAAATCTGTGGACAGTGCGCCCACATATAAAAAGTTCGCAATACTCCACTTTAAGACACTGACTGAAGAGCTAAGAAAAGTTTATGGGAACACATTCATGATGAAGTGGTCGATGTGGTGGGCACTAGCGACTTGTGCCTATTTTCAGGTGATCAACCTATTCATTATTCATTAAACATATCGGTCTGAAGAAAAAAGAAACGACATATGAATATTTTTGTTCTGAGCTTAATGTCGTAATTCTTCATCGATATTTTATTTGAAGACAGAAGTGTTATTTAGGTTGGGAATTATGTACAAACACTCTGGGGTGCAGTTATTGATGTGAGTGATGTCGACGTCTACAATGGACTTACAGAGGCACTTTGCCCACTAGTAGGTGCGAAGCGTTTAATAACACAAAAACGGAAATCAGTTGACAATTTTCACTTATTTATATGAGCCGTCGTCATATATTCTTTTGATCCTGTCACTTCTTCCATTGGGTTCGTTGCCTTATTTTCGCCATCCAGGAAGGTGTTCGCAAATCCATGTTGCCGCCTGAAGATTTCATCCTCTTCATGATTGTGACTGAATGTTGGTCGAGTTGTTTCTCTCTAAAATACTCGGATAGCTCGGATCGCCGGGCATTGTAGATTGCAAGTAGTTTCTCCAGACATGTCTGATATTAGTTCGTCAACTCTAAAGTGATGTGGACTTTGTTGATCAGGGGACGGCAGGGACGAACCATTAGTAGTATAGAACGTGTTTCGCCAGGCATCTCTAACCACTGAGCTTCACGAGCGTAAGTGAAGCGTAGGCAGAAAAGTAGCTCAAAATCTCATACTTAATAGGGTGTCAGTCCAAAAATCACTCGAAGTACTTTGCGTCTGAGTTCTCTATCCTCTTTTTTCACCGGTGGTGTGGTGAGATTACTCAAAGTGGTGTTGGAGTAGGTTCAAGATGAAACACTAAGAGGTTTTCTTTTTTTGCAGGTGTTAAAATCTTTTTAAGAAGCCGCTTACTCTCCTTCATACCGCAGTTAATATAAACTTTTCATGTGTTGATTTTGCAAAGAGCTTAAAAGACTGAACAACTGCTGATTAAAAGCTCGTCTTGGAACTGTTTTGTCACGAAATTGAATAGGGTTTGATCGAAAATACTTTCACTCTCAAAAAATTTGGGATTTTGCTCAACGGCTTCCGCATCACCAGCTAAGTAACACCGGTGGCAAATGAGGTGAATTACATTCGGATCTACAACGACGTGCTATGATAAAGAGAGTGCCATATTAATCCAAGCGTCAAAAGAAGGAAGCTGCTTTGTAAAATGTCACTGGCAGTCATTGAATTGATAGCGTATTCCACTATAATGAAACAATGATGTGACGACTCTTATAAATTCTTGTCAAGACAAAGGCTAACAACTGAAAGTAAAGAGATACCATGTGGAGTTCTATCTGCGGGTATACCAGAAGCCATAAAGAATGAAGAATGGCATTGATTCACAAATGAGCTTCTCGAGAAATCTTCACACATCTCTCCTCAATCTTCGTGGTTTAGGTGTAGCATTAATGACATATTAATGTAGAGAAGAAATGATTGGTCGCTGGTTGAACTAGCTTGTTCCTCATGAAAAAATTAAGATGGGACCATCCTTGTAACCTTTGTCAGATGTTCGTTAAGCCAGTTTGACAACGTTGGTCATCGTGACATTGCACAAGCAATAAAATCACTTTCTCAGCATCATAGATGGAGAGCAAAGAAGAGAAAAGTTTGAGACCTCAAATCAAAAAGTGAGATCTTTTAATAAAATTTCCTTTAAAGAGAAGACATTTCAGAAGTTAGTAGTATGACTTACTTTGGATCAGTGTGCTGTACGTGTTATCTCGGTGTACAAAACTAATTAGACCGCCAATTGTTATTTATTCAAACATCTTTTGCCGTACTGTTGTCGTACTGTTTTCTTTACAGCCCTTCCTGCAGTGCTTCTCACAAGACATCTTGTCGTTAACTGGTCTAAGTGGGGAGAATTGTGTCTGGCTGCCTGTTCATTTGTTGACTGTGCTATTCTTTTGTTGATGTCACAGACGGATAATCTTATTATCATGTACATTGGATACATCCTATACCATCTTCTTTATGAGACCATGATTACCATCGCACAGTAAGTGATCATAGATTGCACAACTAGCTCCACAAAACAATTCTTTTTTGGTAGATTCAAGTTATTTTAGACTACAATGTTTTGACTTCTACTGCCTATTCTTTCTTCGTGGCAGTGCACGATGTGTAGTATGACCACAGGGATGCTAAGATATGAGCAAAAGTCGGGACCTCAGTTGGGTTTCGAACCTGGGATTACCTTTAGAAGGGGCACTGAAATCAGTTAAGCTGAAGCTGCAGTCGAAACCGTATTGCTTAACTTTTATTTACTGCCTATTCGTAAAAGTAAACAAAAACTAAACACTATAATTTGTACTGCGGTTTCAGATTAACTGGGTTCAATCCCAATTTCTGCTTCAAAGATCATTCCCGTTGACGGATGGTTGCTGATAGCACTGTTAAAGAAAAAAAATTGTCTAAGAGAAAGTCAAGGCATGGATCTCGGTTGGTGTGTGGATAGCATGAGAGGTCCCGGTGGGGCCTATCTCAGCTTCGAAGCCCAACTGATCTTCCAGGTTTTGCTCATATTCAGCATTCTCGTGGATAGTCCAAAACGGTTAATATTAGCAGACTTCGTGAAGAGAACAGTATAGCTTATGTTAATTTTAAGTATCATCACTGCTTGTACTACTAGTAATCATGTTGGTCGTCAAATTGATCGAGTGGACGTTAGTAATGTCTTAAATTCTCTCTGTGAAGTGTTGCATTTGCCAAATAGGCTGCTTCGTCTCGAAGAACGTGAATAGTACCAATCGTCATGCGAAGATGTGCAAAATCCTAGTTTCCTGGATTTTTTTCTTCATTAGCTATTCGGTCGTTCACACGCACCTTCGAACTTTGTCATGATATATTCTTTCTTGACTAGGTGATTCGTTTGAAACAGCATTGTCGTCAAGAATGTGATTATAGTGAAGGTGGCATATCATTCATTCATATTTATTCTCATGTACAAGAAATAACTCTACCTGAAGTAACTGGTAAAGCTATGCAAAACGATTCAATATTTCCTTAACAAAAAAGCCTAAAGTTTACTGTGAGAGAAACCAGTAGTATAGCCGTGTTTGTCTAAAGTAAGGATAAAGCACCTCTTCCGGTAGCATAAGAAGAGTCTTGTCGCAAACGCTGTTTAGAAAGGGGCTGCTCGTATAACCTCATCTAGGTGCATTTTCAGTTTTCTATATTTGGAATTGCTTCGCTGATTAGTAACAGGCATGGGAAGTTTTCATTGAGAACAACGAGATATACGTTAGGGAGAAATACGGAAGAAGAATTCAAATGGAAGAACCATTCCTCTTGAGATGCGATAGAGGTAGAGTTGGTATACTCATCAGTGCGAGTGCGACCACGATTGTCGATTTTTTTTTTGAACATCGAGTAGCCTGAATCGTATGTTGGCTAGCGACAAAATCTCCATCAATGGCAACATTGAAAGTTTTCACCACGTAAGCCAAATACCACAAATACAGGATGGGTGAATCGATGTACTTGAAGTGATGCAGCAAAAACTACACCTTTACAGGGTCACCACCAGCGATTTTGATGCAATGATGAGTTTCAAAATAGTATGAAAACTTTCCAAATCGATTGTCATTTAACCTCTGTATGAATGATCAATTTTATCGGTAAGCTAACACGAGGTTGATAAACAGTTTTATTCGGCTAACGTTTCGACGTCTTCGTCTTCCTCAGAGGCGATGATCCGAGTCGATGGTCCACAGTGCTTCGCCTTCTCGATGAGGTGTCTTCATCTTCTTATGGAGTCGGATCTTCTCAAGTAGAGCACCGCTCGAATGAAACCTTACACGCTGCTCTTTTTTATAGAGGACGGTTGTTGTTGATAACGATTGTCTGCTAATAATAATTTGCTTTTCAATTGACATCCATCCTGCAGCAATACGTATTACATTAGTTAACACGTAACGAATAGATAATGAATATTTTTCAACCGAATCGCCATTTAAACTTCCTACAATTGGCTTTCAAGAGAGTGTCTGAAGGAATATACCCGACCTTACGGACTGGAGTGAAACGAATACAGTGATGTATTGTTTGACTTAATCAACATCTGAGGGCCCAGAGGATCCATAAAAGGTTATAATTCTAAAAGCTCTTCTGTGAGTGTCGGAGTTGGAATATACATCAGTGAAGAACATTGAAGTGAAATTTACTTGTTCTTTGTAAATCAAAACTGTCACCAAATCCCATGGGGCTGTTTCTAGTCTTGTTAGCAGAATCGCCTCCTTCACTCAATATGAATCATCTAGTAGAAAGAGAGGAGTGCCGAAATATCCAAGAAATGGAAATTCACAATTCATAAGCTGAAAGAATCTATTACCTCAAAATTTGAATGAACCCTGCACAACCCGGTCAGTTTAGGAAATCTGGAAAGGAAAACTCTATTTATCCGTCACATTTTTATCATCTTGGTAAAGTTTATAGTAGGTTACAAACTTTATGAATATCACTACAGATTCAATTTGGCTTGTGCTTTGGAGAACGACTCGTATGGTCTCATATTTGGGATAAATACATTTGTCGCTCTTGTATTACAAGCGATACTCACACTTATCGTCACTTCTCCTGCTGGCCTAGCGCTCACCATTAGACCTCAGGTATTCTAAAGAGTATTCGATTTTCTAAATATTTATTTCGTTAAGGTTTTCACGTGAGATGTGAATCGGTGGTGTGCCAAAATGCTTACATATAAGAGTGAAAGAAAGGTGTCAGGAATGAGATTTCTTATCTTTGCCACACGAACGGTGCTAAAAAACAAATGGAAACTGCGCCTAAACATCGAACATCAGGGCCACTTTCTCTCAGTTTTCGCCTTTTTTGAAACTTCTGGAGTTCGACGACATTATCTGGAAACCAGTTATGAGGAAATCAGTGGAGAAAGTCCCGGAAGAAACACATTCGCTATCTTGCAAATTTTCCACCGATCCAAAGAACCCAGTGTCTTTTTGTGATGACGGGAATGGGAGGTTGTGGTTTAGATTTTATTCTCATTCTAAAGAATAAATATCGCTAAAATAGCTGATTATCTTTCGTACGGTATTGCTGGATCACAAATGATCGTTCGTGAAGATGGACCATTCAGACACAACTCCGTAGGTAATATAGGTAAACCCGTAAATCCGTAGGTAAAACTTGTCAATTCATCCTCTTCTTCTACCCTGGAGTTTTTGGAATTGTTTAAAGTTCTACAAAATTGTTCGCTGTTATTGTCGGACATGGTGACCACTGTATGATCTTCCGGGATATCCTGTTAACACTGCAGGCATGAATATCCGCAAGGGGAGTCACCTAAAAGCGCCACGTCCATGTTCAGCGATTTGATTGCTTCCATCCAACGTTCATCTCCATTATTTATCAACTGAGGGTAAGCCTTTTAGTCCATACCAATATGGAAACGTTTGTGATAATGGCTATGTCGAATATCAATCGGTTAACTATAATTCCTTGTGCTTCGACAAGAGTTCTCCATGATGGTGCTCTTTACCTTTTTATATTGTTGTTTCGATTCTACCGTTCTCTTTGACTACTTCGATAAAGTTCGAGGTTCGAGCCATGTTCTACATCGCTTTCTTTTGATATTCATGAAAGACCACGCCACTCTATGTCAGCAAGATGAATTGAAAAACTAACGCTATATCCATTCCACTGAGATGGAGCTGTAACTGCGTATTTCTCCTTGTAATCACGACAAACCCACTTCTCGACGTTTCTTCTGACAGGACGATGGGGATTATTTGCAAAAGCTTGCTGTATGCTGAGCGTCAAAAACGATGAAACTCTTCCTCAGCTTAGGTGAACTTGCTGAGCTAGTAATCTCCGGTATAGATTGCAGTTCAACAGCTAGGAACACTCCAAGTATAATGAGGCGGGAAACTATTGTGGGCAGCGCAATTCGACTAATCAGTTTTTGATCTTAAAAATACATATTCAATTTATATTTTATGGTACTGACGTTTTTAACATTTGCATTTGCTATCCATCCATTTTCTCTTGAAGATGTTTGCTCACCTATGACATGGACTAATGGGCTCACTTCCAGAAAATTTTCTACCTTTCAGTAGTTTTTCTGTACTGTCAGAAAGCTGTTCGAAAAGGCTTACGAAGTTGATTGTACTCACTCGACATAAGAATGATATTCTTTAACCAGGAAGTGACGAAGATAATCTGGGTTTCACCGGGGAGCTTACTAATAACTATTAAACAGGAGCACTACCTCCTCGTCAGTGGACAAATTTCCATTTTATTTTATATTCGCTAACATGAGTGAGACAAGTGTAAGTATAATGTTGATTTTTCATTTACTGCCTTTTACTAGCATTCATGGCAGGGTATTATTTGCGAAGCAACCACAATGATGCTGAGATTGAGATGGGAACGTTCTCCACCGTAGACACCTGCGGTCCGGAGTTTTGCAAATATCTCAGCACCATTGTGGTTATGTAAGCATATTCAATACTATTTATTTCTGACTACGTACAAAGATCACCATCTTATCTTATGCAGACATGTTTACTAACAACTGATCAACGCCGAGTGTTCTGGGTTAGAAGGATAACCGTTGGAATTGTTTGTGTTAGAGAGCACCGATGGCACCTCATTAAACTGTACTAAAAATATCCGATTCGTATTTAGGAAAGGATTACTAGCACATTAAACAACAAAAGTCTTTTTTCAGTTTGAAGTCTACTCCGGTTTTCACCTCGCGGTGTCGATGATATTCATCCAACCACCGCTCTATCGACTTATGAGGAAAATGAAAGCACTTTGCTGAGCAATCTACGGTGTTGATAGCAATCCAATGTATTTTATTTCTTCATAGAAGCATATTTGTTTAACGTAAGAAATAATGCACATGACCGTTTACGTTTAGTGTCATAAGCCAATGTACATTCGCCTTATTACTGCTGTAATAACATATGTTGTTTAATGAACAGCTGAAGAACAACAGACCCAATGTTTTCGTCGACTGAAAACTCTGAGACAGTGATATTTCGAAACCGACTTTCTCTAAACCTCGGTGTGACTAATCAATATGTATTCTTTCTTGATAAGCTTGCACGAGGTTGATATATATATTTATTTTCGGCTAACGTTTCGACGTCTTCGTCTTCCTCAGAGCCGATGATCCGAGTCGATGGTCCATGATTGTTGTTCGTCTCGACGTTGCAGCTTCGCCTTCGTGTCGAGCCAGGTCTTCCTAAGTGATCTGGGACAGTGAACTTGTTTGTGATTGAGCAGTAGACTTCACAACGTTGCAGTTTAACTGTTTGTGAACGGATGACAGCACCAACGAGTTGTCGGTCAATGATTGTACTCACAGAAAACATCTCCACTCACAAACAGTGATGATACCTTAATGCTTTACCACCATAATGTAGCTAGCTGATGTTCTTAGGCACTTAAATGCAACTAAGCACTTGAATGCAAGGTTGGTACTGCAAAGCGAAGTTTAATCACTCAGCCAAGGTTGACGAAGACCAGAAATCCAATATCCATACCTGGAGTATAGCTAGGAGTAAGCTAGTACAAGGGACTGTCACCATTCTTTGGAAATAAATCTAGTTTCAGTAAGGCGAATCTTCATCCGATATACGACCAATGGTGATATCTTGTATTACCAACGTGAGTACGTGCTAGCACAGATTTCTGAAGACAGCGTGGAAAATTGTCGCGATACCAGCAATTATTTAGGTAATGGATATTTTACATGACTCGACATCACATGTTATGCAGATATCAGCAGTTCTTATCTTCAATCCGGCTCATCACATCAGTTATGCACAAAGGTCATCGATTGATTTTTGGTTTCGGACGGCAGCTGAGGATTTTCTCTTCCCTCCATATGTCATTGAATGCCGGTCGACTCCCTTTTCCTTGCAATCCTGCGTTTAACGTACTAGGATCTTCCTACGTGGAATAGAGGGGGTGAGTTGATCCCAGACAAGTCTGGTATTAATTTCCTGACGGCGCAGGATAGGAGGATTAGTGGGCCCACTGTCAGGTCGAAGCAACGCTTAAGTAGATTGCCCCTTCAGTGTAATGAACGACCCACTACCTTTGTGCTACATGCTCCCTAACAGAGCAATTACCAGAAAGCGAAGTGGCAGATATTACTGGGTATTTTTAGACATTAAATGATGCGGTTTTCGGTTTTCAACCACGATACTTACTTGATACTTAGAAGGCCCGTCCTCACTGGTTGTGCGGGCCCCAGCCTAATCTCCATTTTTAGGAGATTTGCTGGTTAAGTCATTGCGTTTCTCTGGAATCCTGAGGTCAGGCTGGCCAAAGTCTGCTTCAGGTCTTCACCACCAGAGGCAGTCGCAGCCCTTGTAGATCATAGGGAGATTTACCACCATGCGACTTTGATACGGTGGTGGATCCTGGTATTGGTTTAGTCTTAGCTAGGCTTCCTAATACAGACACTGGACCCCTTCTCAGCTTGGCAGATCCTGCCAGAGAAATGAATCCCCGCTGTACATCGCACTCCGATACCCAAAAACACCTCCCAGCCACGATGAGGCGGTAAACCGTTGGGAGGTTAGTAATAATCTAATAACGATGCAATATTGACAATGCACGAATGTGTTGTCTGTTGCATACAATCATGATTCCGTCATCTCAGCGTTAACGACTAATGTTAACAGTTATTGCTAAAATGAAAAGGAGCAATTTCTGTTAGCGCATAGAGATAGTGGAGGTCACTGACAATCTTGAACTTCGTAGAAGCTCAGAGGCAGAACGTAAGAGAACGATGGAATTCCTAAGAAGTTAGTGATTTTTATATAACAATCAAGATCTGATGGTCTTTTAAGAAATATTTATTTATGTGATCTTATAAACTGATCTTCTTAAGCTGACGCGAGGTTGGTACAGATCTTCGTTGTCGTTGTTTTTGATCTTATTGATCGATGGCTGACGTTTCGGCGACTTCGCCTTCTTCAGAACCGTGATGTTACGTGTGGGACTGGCCAATGCGGGAGAAGATAAGATCACAGAAATAAGTATATCAACTATCTATGCCGAAGTTTATAGAAAGTTGGTCTTTGCGTCTTCTAAGAATTCCTAAATCGACAACTGCACCAATGATTAGCTAACAAGCTCTATAAGATAGAAGATAATCTCAATAGGCCTACTTGTTATATAAAACTTTAAAAAAGTGTCTACTTTCAAATCCTTACAACTCTCGAGTTTTAACAAAATTCGACTTGTCATTCTTTCAATGTGCAATGCAGAATTCCATAAGCAGCGACTATAATCCTCGATAGGAAAATGTCAAACGGCCATGGTGATATAATAGGATGGGTCCCGGTGATACTCACCACTCAACTCAAAAACGATTATTGGCAGGAAGTGCTCCATTCTTTCTCAGCTTCGGAAGGTTCCTTGAGCCTTCCTAAAATCATTTATGTTCACGCCAACGGTTTTTTAACTCAGCCGATTTCGCCAATGTAGTTGACGCATGTTTATTCGAGTATTCGAAAAATCAGCACCCATAAAATGTGTATGGCGGCAATGCAGGAACGTTGTGAAGCGAACAATGTACAGTAAGTGGACGTTTCTTTCTTTCGGAATTCAGTGGCGAGTGACCGGATTGCAGTGAAATCCTGGCGAGTTTGTCACTAATACGCCATGTGCTTTCCCGTGAAAATGACGAACTATTAAACGGTTGAGAGATCGCCGTTCTAAACAGAACATTCTATTAAGAAAATAAAGAAGAATGTTAAATTCTTGCCTGTGGCTTACTTGCCTGTCAATTTCGGGTTGATTCTCCATGCCATATTGGTAGAGATTACTATGTCCACATAATGATTGAGACATTTGAGGGGCACAGTAACATGGAGGTATACTCGGTGGTATAGTGTAATCACGATGAGAACTATATCCACACCGACTATAATATCCTGGTGGGTATGGTGTCATTCTAAATGGATTTGGTGGTATACATGGCAAACGCAGAAAATGTGCGCTGGAAGCTGGTTTCACAGTCAGGATTAGATTAGCCGAGTTGGCGATCATGACATCAGTGACTTGGTCCAGTGTCTTACCTGATACCTGAACAAATAATAGATTATCAGTAAGCTTAAGTTCAGCATACTACACTTATTTATTTAGTGGCATGTAAATTTCCAACATATGTTGTTGTTCCTGGCAATGAATGCAAACTGTTTGTAGTACAACCACAACGATGCTGAGATATTTGCAAAACTCCGAACCGCAGGTGACTGCGGTGGGGAACGAACGCGCTATTACACTTTCCGGAGCTAACGCGTTCACAAGCACACCATGCAGGGTCTTCGTTTCACCTGACTCCCAGGTTTTTTATGGCATGTTTGTAATTTTTTCTAGTATTTTTTACTTTAGACCAATTCACACCACATCCAATGCAGATTTCAGCACATCTTGTATTCGATTCGTCTCCTCGCATTTTAACGGATCTCATCGGATCTACGAATGCCTGCTGATAGATTTTCAGTTTCCCTTATAAATGTCGTTGAATGATGGCCGCGTTGATTCTTCCTAGAAAACCGGAATGGCCGAGCTGGGACGTTCCCATGTCCTCACCATATGCACTAGCCAGCGTTCGTGAACTGGAGGAAGTTAACCGATCCAAAACAAATCTGACACCAATTTACCGAACCCAAAAGAATGAAAGAGTTGGTGCGATGGAGCGAAAGCCTTGCTCGTCCTAAATGGCATCACTAGCATTGCACTACCTATATGTTTGTAAGTAGTAGTTTAAAAGCGTCTTTTCCCAAACATTTAATTAACTATGAAAACTAAAAGAAAAATTTTCATTTAGCAAGGAATTCAAAAAAGGGCAGCAAAAGTTCCTGGTCTCATACTAGGCATTTTGGAGAAAATAAAAGAAAGGAGAAAGAAAAACTGCGAACTGACAGAAGCGATAAAACTTCCAGAAACATTAAGGTAATCCTGGGATGAAATACTTCGAAACTATACAACAGGATCTTACTTCAATGCCATTGACTTCAATGATTTCATCGTTCACGTTGAGAAGATTAGTAGAAGCGGCGAGACCGTTTGGAAGAAGCCGAGAGATAAATATTCCCGGAGCAGCAGCAATACCCCAAGGGGTCATCCGCTCTGATACACCTAAAGCGGCATCTTTTTTTCTCCACTTAACTGAAAAACCATCCTTAGATATTTCACATTTCATTTTATTACCACACCCGTTTATACAGTTCTCTGTTTATTGGACCAGCGGGAAAACAATGTAGACCATTGGGAAAACTATTTGCCCATTTTAAAGGATTTATAATACTGAAAAAAGAGCATCTAGAGAAATCTACGCACGAGAAGACTACGGTGTTACCCACCTCAGAGAGTACTTGCACACGTTCGTTTACAAGGAATGATGGATGACCCCGTGAAACGTAAGTTATTATTGCCTAGGTTAAACGACAGTCAGTTCAAAAAACATTCTTTAACAACACTGTTTTGGTAACTGGAGGTGTTTGGAGAGGTTATTTGCAGTCAACCTAACCTCCCAGGCTCTGGGGGACGAAATCTGCTTAAACGCTGGTTGTTGTAAATAAAATATGCGATAACAACCTAGTGCGTGCCAATCAGGAAAATAGCAAGTTATTCATCACTGCCAAGGTTAACAGAAAGTCGGTCTTGGAAAGAAGTAGCATCTGGGAATTAAAAAACATTTATTCTTTCTGTGCTACCTAGTATAATACCGACTTCTACATTGCCTGCCCAAAAGTAGATCGCATTAGATTGTAGTAATCGATGCACACTCGTGAAAAAGGGCGTCGCCGAAACGATTCGAGCATTGCTCCTCTACTGGATTCGACTCGTTGCGCTAGCTGTGGACCATCTACTTATTAGTCCTGCTCTGAAGAAGACGAAGACGTCGAAGCATTAGCCGGGTAAACCTTTTATTAACTTCATCTTAGTATAACAATCCAAAAAGGTATTGAACAAAAATTAGTTGACAGAAGCCATCTAAGCCGTGACAGATTATCCACTTACTGCTTCACCACGCACAAAGGAAATGATTCATCACCAATTTATTAACGGAAGATTAGAATATGACGGTTTACCACACCAACTGCGTAGTGCTTTCGGGCCGCTATGGGCAGAGCAACGTGTACAGCTCTGATTTGAGCCAACGCAGCAGAAAGTTTTTCTGTGCAACTAGCAAAAATGACTTCGCAATCTCTACTGGGAACTGGTGTCGGACAGCACGTTAGTTAATGCCGACCAGGTTCAGCACCTGGCTACTTAGATAAGAGAGAACTGGCTCGAATATCTCCTCTTCACGAGCACATCGACAGTCCGCTAGTAGTGTTGGAAGCGTTAGATCGAAAAACGGCCGTACAGAAAACGTTGTTCTCTCTAATTCCCATATTTTCCAAGCTCAAAAAATTCTTTTAGAAGCAATTTACTGCGACGACTTTGACAACTTCAAATAGGACTCGAGCAATTTTTCGTCTCACAGGAATTGCAGTACGGGGGGAAAAGTACGAGTTTCTGGCTAGCTAACCTTTGAGCTGAAGCAATCGATAAGTAGGTTGATTAACTACATATTACAGTAAATTTTTGATGCCAAAATGAGGAGCGTGAAAAAGCTCAGCCTGTTGAGGTTTGTGCACTCCGCTCACTTTGGAACTGAACCGTCAGGAACGCCACTTTCCCCTTACTGAGTGAGAGTGCAGCGCCAAACTAGTTGCGTTGAAGCATAAGTAGTTTATATAATTTAGTAATTTTCTTCGTATTTTTGTTGAGCAAACGCGAGGTGTTACTTTTCTTTGTTCACGATTAAGCTGACGTTTCGGCGGATTTCGCCTTCTTCAGAGCCTAAAAAGGTCAAATTGGTAGCAATCCACTCGGCCAGACGCCTCCATAACCAAACAAAGAAACCCCAAACCAAGATTTCAATCACTTTGAACACAGCTTTGCATACTCACCGCTTTCTATGAGGTTTCCACTAAGTATGTCACGTAGAGACCAACCGCACAGAAATCACGTGGAAGTATAATGTGCCCCACTCATCAGAAAAGCAGTTTTATATACTGCCCTATATCACGCGTGATAATGAGGCATTCTTCCCTGGGGTTCATTTTCGGATTTCTGGATTTAATCCAGAGTGCCTCGAGAGTTTTTCGCGCCTGTGTTCTTGATTCGCGTGCGAGGATCGTGATACACACTTCGAAGTCGTCCCCGTTATGTCTCTGGGTCCTAATAATTTAGTAAATCCCCAATTAGATAAGTAAACAATTCTCACCATCTCTGATATAAAATCCTAATGGTTTGTTGTTGTAGAATTTACACAATCTCACTCTTCGAAGCTCATGCGGTAAAACATCTGCGTCCAAAATCGATGAAACCTAAATATACAGACATTTTTTTTCATAGTGGGATTTTCCACTATTCTCTCTTCTTATTAAAAGGGATATCTTAACAGTCATTCAAGTAAAAGCTCTAAGCGATACTTCCACAATAATAGATTACGCTAAGATACAATATAGCGAAATATCGATCTGACCGGTGTAAAAAATTCTTTTGAATCAAAGTTTGAAATCATTCGAACAAATTCCTTACGCGTCGAAAGTCCTGTGGTGCTGATATAGAGATTTTTCGTTTCTTTCTTATTAGGACCTCTTGAGAAACACCGTAACCATATTGCTCTTCTAGTGATTCTCCTTTATGTTGTACAAGAAGTCGTAGTACTCGCCCTCGCGTTTCCAGTGCTTTTTTCAAATTCTAGAAAACAGTTTTTGGTTCTAAGCTGATGAAATTGGCGCCTGAATGCCTTAAAACCCAATGTTTGCTGAGCAGAAGTGGAAAAAATTAAAACCCTATGTTTGCGGTCTGATTTGAAGAGCTAATGATACCTCGTGTGGTACCATTAGGTCCAGTGAGCTCTATCCAAGG
Organism: Angiostrongylus costaricensis; assembly: GCA_900624975.1. Classification (NCBI taxonomy): domain Eukaryota; kingdom Metazoa; phylum Nematoda; class Chromadorea; order Rhabditida; family Metastrongylidae; genus Angiostrongylus; species Angiostrongylus costaricensis. The sequence goes on from UYYA01003942.1 coordinate 225,388, forward strand.
AGACTGTCCAAAGTTATAACATCTTCATTAAAATAGGTGGCTACAATACTGAACATTTCTAGAAACTTACAACGATCTCAATAAATATTCATTCGGTAGATGGCTACTAATATTAAGAGGCTGAATTAGGTATGATCAAGTAAAAATGAAAAGAAAAACTTGAAACTCCCCGAACATATAAGGTGGTCTTTATATACTAAGCTCTTTTTTGCCGACACGAAGTGCAATATTACAACAGTCGAAAAGAAATTCTACTCGAGATTTTATCAACGGGATCCCATTATTAAATCCTAGAGATTATCTTCATTATAATATTTATTTTGTTTCTATTTTATTTGATCCGTCTTCCCGTCTACTGTGCGGATACTAGCATTTCTCACATTCGATTTGTGTCCTCGCATCTATCGTCCACGGAGGTCCCCCAAGTTTTGCTGTGTGCCCTTGGTTGCTGCTTGAGGGTTTTCATTTCATCTTGAATATCGTAGAATACTGGTCGAGCAATTATCCCTGGAGTCCTGAGATAGCTGGGCTGAGTGTTTCCAATTGGATTGCAGAGAGTGATTTTTTTCCCAGACAAGTCCGGTACCAATTTCCCGACTCCGGAGGGATAAGAGGCTTGGTTGGCCCATAGCGTAGTCGAACTAGCATCATGGTCGTGATGACGGACATCACTACCACTGTGCTATCCGCCATGGGCGACCTGGTCAGGGAAAGGTGTGACCAGCTAGTGCAAGATATGCACTCGTAGATGGAAGTGATTCTCATTGTTAACCACTAACATATTGTAGACTGGAATTCATGAATTAACAGTGTCGATTTTATCACGAAATTTAGTATTAAGGACGAAGATAATCAGCTCAAACCAGCCGCCCATTTAATTCTCGTTAACTCAGGCTACGTTTATATCGGATTCAACCACCATTTGTGTTTACTGTAGTGCCTGGGCGCCGCGGATCTCCCTCATCTCGTGTCGGTTGGCCGCCACAACGTGGCGTGTCCACAGGTGGAGGGTAAAAAGACTCCCCGTTTCTACTGAGCCGATTTGGCACATACACTCTTTATTTACGAAGACCCAAATTAAATAGGCAGTAAATAAAAAGGTTAAGATTGTGATTATAACTATAGCCTCAGCTCAATTGGGTCCGATGTCGATTTGGGCTCCCCAGATCAATCCCGTTCACGGGTGATTGCTGATGGTGATCGATAGAACTAGCTGAGAGACAGGCGAAACGAGGCACCCTTATGATGTGGTGGTGAAGGCGTTGGCCCCGGAAAGGATAATATCGCGTCCGTTCTTGTTCCTGTGCTTACGCTGTGTTCTACAAGCCCTCGAACGCCTGTTGGCGTGTTTGTTTCCACTAATGCCTTCAATTCGTCGTCGCCAAGTTCACTGGGACGTCAAATGCCTTCCTTATCTTCAATACCGGTGTGTACACCCAGCCCCCACGCTCAGAGCTCAAAAAGCTATACGCGACTAAAAAAAGTTAAACACAGGAAAGTAAACGGGCCTCATTCCCCAGACCCCGAAAAGACACCCTATTCGGCAGCGTTAAGCAGGACGACTACGGAGAGGCTGCTAAAATCTCAAGGCCACTCTGGGTTTTCTAAATCACAAAGGGCTAAGGTGACGACCCGTACCTACAGTGCACGCTGAGCCCTCGATAGAAGACTTGGTCATGCAAGCAGGAAGGAGAAGGTTAGGATGTCATCGGATTGGCTGATTCGAGAATACGTCGTTCATTCAACGCCGTCTATGCCTTTAGAGTTTATTAAAGGGATGATAGGTGACACAGGTGATACAGGTAGTGTGTGGACTGGGCTCTAACAAGTTCCTTACTATTATTTAAAACTAATGAATAGGAAGTCACATTCGATTTTTTCATCAAAAATACCAATGAAAGTCGACGAAGTCACGTTTTAGATGAATTTTTTGCTGGAAACATTTTTTGATGAACGTTCTGGAAACCCCAGTTGAAAAACAGATACTAACTAATTATACCTATCAGATATCATCGGATACGAAGCAAAACCTGAATTTTTACGTCACTATTCGAAAAAAACAATAATTTAGTTAAACAATTAAGAGAAACGAACGCGCTATTACCCTTTCCGGGGGATAACGCGTTCACCACCACACCGTGCAGGTCCTTCGTTTCGTCTGTTTCTCAGCTAGACCTGTCCACCGCAGACACCTGCAGTCCGGAGTTTTCCAAATATCTCAGCATCATTGCGGTTGTATAACACGTAATACCCTGCCATGGAAAATTATAATAGGCAGTAAATAAAATGTTAACATTGGGATTTAGATTACAGCCCCAGCTTCACTGGGCTCGTTGACAATTTCGGCTCCCTAGATCAATCCCGTTGACGGGTGATTGCTAATGGTGCTGGTCGATGGAACCAGCTGAGGGACAGCGGAATTAAGCACCCACATGGTGTGGTGATGAAACCGTTAGTACCCGGAAAGGGTAATAGCGCGTTCCTTCTCACCGCAGACACCTGCGGTCCGGTGTTTTGCGAACATCTCAGCAACATTGTTGTATCACACACAATACACTGCCGTAAAAAATTATACCGAGAAGTTGTTTTGTAAGTCACATGTATGCCGACTTGGTTATGTCAATATTTTTCTTCAAAGTGAGAAATTCTTAAGGTAGGCACTGTGATCAATTTTAGTGCATTAGTGAACTTTAGTATCCAAATCCTCAAAAGAAGCAACCATTAGAATGAAAACGAAGAAGACGGACAAAGCAGCAGCTTACCTCATCATTGGAAATGGGAAGTGTACTTCCATCTGATGATACATAAGTGATATTTGTCGACCGTTTCTGATCATCTGTCATCCGATGAAGTTCCTGGAATGGAGTCTTTAAAAAATACTGAAGAATTTCACAGAAGTTGAAGTCTAATGTATTTATAAAGTAAGATTAAGTTTGTTAGTGATCATTTGGGAAAAGCACATAAAATTTGTTCATCTAAAACCGTACAGGTGGGAGTATGGCGCAGTGGTTGAAGGCATGGAATCGATCCAACCAAGTCTTCCATCCATCCGGGGTCGGCAAATTGGTACCAGACTTGTCTGGAAGGATAGCAGCACTGGCTCGATACATCGGTAGGCCACCGCGAGTCATTGTAAAGACCAGATATGCATTCAGTCACCTCCAACGATACTTAATGAAGTCGAATGCATGGCGCATTCCTTAGGTTTTTATAATCGTACAGCACAAGAGGCGCATTGGTTGCAGACTCTGTACAATACAAATACAGTCACTGGTTTGATCTCGATCGGTGCTAAGCAAGCACCTATCCCACCGGTTAGGCTAAAGTCGCAGCAGACTTATCTGGGAAGAGCTCATTTCAATCAACTGTGGCCAGCAACTACATGTGGTAATGAGAACGGAGCGCTGTAAAGCCAGCTATGCAACGATTCTAACGGTATACTTTAACAGCTATGCAACGATTCTAACGGTGCATAATTTAACAACATTCACATTCTGCTCTATTCTGATTTGTTCGATGTATTCTGATTTTCATAGATACTACAGAAAAGAGGATCCGGAATGATTTTTTCAGTGGCGTTGGGTAGACTATGCATATGTAGCAACGCGCGTCCTACTAGTGGTTACGTGACGGGGTCACTCGACGTCATCGCTTTTATACAAACGTGTCAAATCACTCCGCCATCCTTGAACTCTTTACGCAACACGAAGAAGCAATAAACATGCATGGCCCCTTGATCCAACAGCCCATGGCCTCCTAAAGAAACCTAACCTTGGCATTGTGTCCATGTCTAGGGTGGAAACATCAGTAGTCGATCTCAGGTCATTACTGTGCTGTTGATTAACAGACGATTGCTTTGTTATCTGCACCACGGTAGAGGAGATGGACAAATGTTTTGAGTTATTGAACGAACATCCACAGTACTTAGATTTCATCGGAGAGAAAACTGTCTTCTATTTTTGAAAGCTCGTATTAACCTATCCAGAAAGAGCTATATCACCAAGTAATACTGAAAGCTGAATAGTATGAACATACTGGATCACTATCTCTCCTCTCACCCCTTTCAAAAAGCGGCGCTTGCGAAAAACATGTTTCGAAGAGCCGTTAGTGTGTACACAGGAAAAGATCAGGATGAAGTATCCTTAAAACTGATGCGGTGAGTGGCCACTTCAAATGGCTACGAAACTGTGTCTCCTTAGAACAGGTGTAGAGGACAACCCAATCCCCCAAACGATAACTCTAGCGATAATACGGTCCCGTTTATCCTGCCCTTCATCTCAAGCCTAATAAATGCAGCTAGAAAACGTTGCTTAAGAAGGGCCGGTCTAGAGAATTCGGTAACGGTAATTGAAATAGAAAGGACACTCTCAGACACCAGCTATTTCGTCACCGCCTATATGACCATCTATACAGAACGAAAAATTGCATAATATACCCTAACGCTAGGGATGGTGATTGTAAAGCATGTGGGAACGAATACGTTGGCGAACGGGTAGTAATAGTATTAGTAATAGTATAGTATAATAGTTGCAATAATAATAATAATAATATAAATAAAAAAAGCGGGTTGTGCGGTGCTAGCGATGTAATGTCGTTCATCATGAGCATGGTACCGGTTCGATCTTGTTAAGGGCTCACCTAGTCTGCCGTCCTTCCTGGAACGGGAGTTTGATACCAGATATGTTTGTGCTCAGCTCACTTCCTGCAAGCCATATGGGAGCCCTCTACTACGACTATCGTACGCTCCAGTGAGAATCGACTTTCTACGACATTCAGGATGAAATGAAAATCCTCAAGAAGCAGCCGAACACGCGTAAAAGTTGGAAGGCCTTAGTGGATGATAGATGCTAGGAAACGAATCGAATGTGAGAAGTGCTAGGATCCGCACAGTGGTTCCATGCGATTTGGACTCCCCAGACCAATCCCGTTAACGGGTGATTGCTGATGGCGCTGATCGATGGAACTAGCTGAGGGACAGGCGAAACGAAGGACCGGAATGGTGTGGTGGTGAACGCGTTACTCCCCGGAATTTCGGTTGTATTTCGTTTAATACCCTGCCATAAAAATAATAGAGGGCAGAAAATAAAAAGTGAACATTAAAAAATAGTGACAGTAAATAATGAGGATAATTTTGACACGAATACAGCAGCCTAGAGATGAGCGGATCGGTGTTTGCAAACTTATTGGAAGTGTGGGTGCCGTTAATTAAGACTTTTTTTAGATTTAGAACAAGTAATAAGTAAATACCAAATACAGAAGAAAATCGCAACACCCCAGAATTCTGTCCTAGAAGTTCTTCTTCCGTCGAGCACTTATTATGGTTCAGATCAAATCGATGTGTATAATTTCTATTACCCTTAAGGTGTTATACGAATATGAAAACTCAGTTTTGGATTCTTAATCAGAGTGGTGTTTCCCACGATGTGATATAGCAACCATTATACAGAAAAAAAACAGATTGCAAAAATAAAATCTGATTGAAAGAGAAAATAGAACAAAATAAAAGTGGACACATTAGGTTCAAGAGTTAACATCTTTAATATCGACTGACCACTCGATTTGATCAATAGGCTTCATGAAGATAAGAGTTAGATTGTCAATTCATTGACACAAAGGCACCTCATTACCTTTTGTTATGTTTTCCACTCACGAAGAAGAATTCAAAACCAAAGGACTACAGAGCTTTAAAATACGAAGAAAACATGTTGAATACACCTTCGACATTGGCCACTGCGTAAAGCTGTGAAGATGCGCTGGATACTACTAGCTCAATCTAATAAATCCCACAGCTGGGATGGCAAATCTCTGGTTCCAGGTGGCGCGTTAAAATAAGCCTTACCGAAAGCGTATACATGATAAGGTTGTAGCGAAAGCCAAAAATTGAGAATATACTAGTGCTGTTAGCACCTGCCTTCTCATCCAAAACATAGGAAAAAAAGCCACTCGTAGAACGAAAAATTGCCATACTAGACTGCTAGAAAGCAGCAAGCAATTAGACAAGACCTAAGGGAAGAATTAGTTCCCAAAGCAGGCCTCAAAACACAACAAGACAGGTATTCATATCCTATTCCATGTTCCAACCCTTCATAACGAACAAAATAAGCACGGCTGCTGAGCGGTGCCTAAAAACAGTAGGGTGAAGAGTTCTGTGGAAAACTTTAATTGAGTCCGACACTTCGTTAATTAGCTTGAAACACCCAATGTAACTGTCCGCGTAAAACAGAGTATAGCGTAATTTGCCCTAGCGGTAGAGATGGAGATCGCGTTAGTTCAGGTACAATAAAGCCGATTTTTTGTAAGACATGCGATAATGAATACGTTGGCCAAACGGGCAAACCGCTTTGCATCAGGATAAAAGAACACCTAAATGGAAGGTTAAAAACATGACAAAATACTCCTTTAGGTGAGCAAAAGCCACAAAAACCTCCCAACGGTTTACCACCTCATCGTGGCTGGGAGGTGTTCCTGGATATCGGACTGCGATGTACAGCAGGGGATTCATCCTCTGGTAGGCCTCCCAAGCTCAGAAGGAGTTCGGCGCTTCCATCAGGAAGCCCAGATGAGAGTAAACCAATACCAGGATCCACCACCGTCCTGATATCAAAGTCGTATGTTGGCAAATCTCCCTCTGATCCACAAGGGCTGCCACTGCCTCTGGTGGTGAAGACCTGAAGCAGACTTTGGCCAGCCTGACCTCAGGATTCCAGAGAAACGCAATGACTTGGCGACCTGGGGCAGGTTTTGACCAGGCTGTCCTTGGGATTCCAGCGAGCCACAATGGCTTGACCAGCAAGTCTCCGAAAAATGGTGATTATGTTGAGGCCCTCACGACTAGTGAGGACGGGCCGTTCAAGTATCAAGTATAAAGTATTATGTGACACAATCGTAACATTGCTAAAAAGAAATATCTCAGCATCATTGTGGCTGCATTTCGCATCATACCTCGCCGTAAAAAATTATAGCAGGCAGCAAATAAAAAGTTACTGCAGGCGAAACGAAGAACTCGCATGGTGCGATTTTGAATGCGTTAGCCCACGGAAAAGGTAATAGCGTGTTCGGTCTACAGCGTAGACTTTTCTAAATTCAAACAAGCAGATGTGATGAATTTGACCTTGAAAAGTAACCCTAAGCATCAGGATGAATGCATATTTCACAACGACCTATTCCTTCTTCTAGAAAACACAGTTACGTTGCAAATCGTTTCCTCCTCCCAAACTTAAGAATTCTAAAGGAACACAAGCGAAGAGTGTTATCTTACAGTCAAACATATCGGTGGTCAATGATGGATTTAACTTAGATGCTCCTATGTACGAAATTCTAGAGAGCTATGAATCGAGTAAGAACACAGAGACGAGATGTTTAGTTACGTTAGTGGTTACTTTACACGGAACTGATTATGTACGTTAATTAGGCTATAAAAGTTTGAAGTTGATGTTGAATTTCGGATGTTTGCGAATGAAACTCTCAAAGTCCTTAATCACTATCGCGCGAAAAGATACAGCTCCAACCTCACTCCAGTGCAAAAACGTGGTATGCGAGAGGTACGAGAGCTGATAAGGTTGGAAACCATAAGACTTTCCGTTAGTGATAAGGGTGGAGAGTTTGTCGTAATTCCTCATCAGTGAGATATGGAGATAACGAAAAAGCATCTTGAAGATGCTTCGCTTTATCGCCCATCATCTGAGGAGGAATTCAAAAGTAAATACCGAAAACTAAACCACGAATGGGCCAAAATGGCAACGGCTGCTGGTTTAAAACCATCAGTTATCTCTCAACTTAAAGTTGCCTTACCAACATACCCCGTCTTGTACTTATAAAAACTCATAAGTTAGTATCCAGCGATGATCTTGCGTCTACCGATCCATCACTATTTAAGGT
>UYYA01003943.1:0-231912 GCA_900624975.1 Angiostrongylus costaricensis
TCTCTCTCCCTATATATATATATATATATATATATATATATAGGGAGAGAGAAAGAAAGAGGGGAAGAGAGGGGGGGGGGGAAGAGAGGGAGAGGTTTTCTATTATACGAAGTGTGGCAGAAGACCTGAACGAAAAAAGTAGTTACATGGCTTTCCATTCTTATCAACTTGTTTTAGCAAAAAACTAGGAATTCGGACTACGACCCACTGAATTAATTTCTGCATTGCTGGATTGCTAAGAATCACGCCGGCGTCCAACATACACCTGCCACTGCCATCATACGCAGGCTGACCTATCAGAACTCGTTGATTCCAGTTCACCTGTACAAGAAAACACGAATGGAGTCATCAGCGAATTAGTATTAGAGTACGATATATGAACAAAAACCATCAGGAAAAACTGGACCCTCAACTTTTACATGAAGTTAGTTTTCTCGAATACGAAAAAGAAATAACAATAATTGAAAGAGATAACTTACGCTATTGATCAAGCGATTCAATTCGAATGGATTAATGTATGTGGAGTCGCGTACTAATAAAAACCAATCGAAGTTCTCATGAAATGTCTAAATATAGATGGATTAATTCAGTATGAAAGCACAGGTGAAACTATGAAAGAAGACCATCACAAAAACGACAGCAAACCAACCACACGATAGCTCTATTTGACTACACAAACTCACCAAATTCGACCTATCTTCACTTAAAATGAAGCGATATATTATCATTGATTTGAATGAATCAAATTTAAAAACAGTAAACATAAGTGATCAAATGATTCTCTTACCATGTTGAATATCAGTCCCAGAACAAAAATATGCGATTTTTGACCATTAGGCCTAAAAGCTTTCTTAAATAGCTACTCTAAGGAGGTGCAAAACACTGGAACTTGTAGAGAACAAAAATAAATATGTGGAAAACATACTTATAAGGACTAAGATTGGTGAGATGTGCTAGATCAGTATCTATGCGACTTGCATCGGCAAACACATGGATTCTAGGAACATGTCGTCCAAGTGACGCATTCATCGCCACTGCTAAGGACGACTCAGCTAGTACTCCTACCATAAGCCGTTCTCGAATGCCCAGTTCAGTGGCGGCAAATCTAGCACGTACCACCTATAAGAGGTCCTTTTAGATTCATTATATAGTTGTACAAAAAATAAGATCACAATTTGACCCAGTCTAGTATATTTTCAAATCAAATTTGTCAAGAATTCAAAGGAAATAACAGTGTGCAAAATGTCCTTCCAAAACCTTATCGTCACGTCGTGGCTGAGAGGTGTTCCTGGGTGTCGTACTGCGAAGTACACCAGGGGTATCACGTTCCAGCAGGTTTTCTCGAGCTGAGAAGTCTGACGTTTCCATCAAGAAGTCTAGATATAAGTAAACCAGTAGCAGAAATCACCTCCGTGCTGGTATTAAACGGTCGCATGGTGGCAAACATCCCTCTGATCGACAAAGCCTGGCGACCATCATGGGTCGTGATGACCTGAAGAAGACTTCCGCTAGGTTCACCTCGGGACTCAAAAGGAAAACGCATTGGCCAAACCAGCAAATCTCCAGTACATCGCACGCTGGGTGCTCCCGTCTACGACGTCGGGCTGTGAGACGACCGGTGAGAGGAGATCAAATATCAAGTTGCACAGGACGCAAACACGCCATAGAGACTGCTTTTAACTTTGTACCTATAACGACAGAATAAACTCATAAGAGGCAGACTCTTACGCTCTTAAGGCCACTGGTCGCACAAAATTCCATGTGGTAGTCGTAAAAGAAACGAAAAGTAGAAAGACCAACATACGCCAATTAGATGACAACCACTGCCATTCGTGAACGGAAATTTTCGCCAAGAATTGTCGGAGGCGCAGGTGTCGTCGTACCATGGCTGTTTACCATCTAGTCACCTCGTACGAAATCCTACCATCCCTCTTGGCTATTCTCCGAAAACAATATCAACTGCTATTAACCAACTTGTACAGCTGATGAGAGCGAACTGGACGGCCTCTACAACCAGCTAGAAGTGATCCGCAACGAGAAGTTCTATAAATTCGTTGTTGGAGACTTCAATGCCGGAGTAGGAAGGGCTAATGAAAATGAATCTAGGATAGAGAAAATAGGAATGGCATAACCAAACGAGAATAAAATCGTCTTGTAGCACTCCTGCTCGCAGCAAGTATCCTTCCATGGAAATCCATTTTTCAAGAATAGAGAAACTCGCCGATGGATGTGGGGAACTCATAACAGCACGACTTATGGGGAGAGTGATCATATTCCCATGAACAGAAGATAATGCCTCGCCGACACTTCTGCAGTGCAAGGATTCCATGTTGGATCTAACCACCGCGTTCTCCCCGCAAAGATTCGATTCAACCATAAACTGCAAAAGAGCTCCTCCCATCGGTGAAGAAGAACCACAGTGTGTGATTAGGACATTTTTCAATCAAATCCTTTTCATATACGACTGGTAGACAAAAACCAACCGTGGCCTACAAGCTGCTTGCCGAAGAACTTAAAACCTATGTCGAACTCGCCTCAGTTGTTTAAACAGGAAGCTCAAACCGCAGCACCAATAGCACCAAAGGGTCGCTCGAAATGAGAAGGAAACTGAAGCTTGATTCTATTGCAATACAACTAACACGGCAAATAATAAATGCTAGCTATAGAACATCTCTTCGCAGGAAGAATTACATCGGCATAAGCAGAAAAAGTTATTGGAAACAGCTTAAAAGCTATCCAGTCTGAAGAAAAGGTGTCGGGACCTTGCGACTAAGATGTTCCGCCATCTGCCCTAATAAATGGAGATTGGACTATCACTACCTCTCGCCAAGATGTGGAATTGATAGCGGAAAGGTTCCGTATCAATCTTTTCCGCTCCATAATCCCTGTCTCAGACCCCGAAAACCCCGCTGGACAAATACCGCAGAGGATTCTACCCTCTAAAGTTCCAGTTGCGATAGAAAGCATGAAGATGGGGGCAGCTCTAGGACCTAATAATATCACCGCCGATTTATTTAGAGCTGGAAGCTACAAATTACGTACACTTCTCACAGCTCGCACATCTTATCTTCAGAAGGAGAGAAGCTCAAACCATTGGATGAATTCACTCACGGTTACACTACCCAAGAAGGGTGAACGAAGAGATTTTCGTAACCATTATCCGATATTCTTGTTAAGTGTGCTCTACATGTTCACTAAGATTATCCTATTGCGCATATCAAAGGTTTTATACGAGGCATAAAAAGTTAAGAAAGGATTCGAACACGAATTCTGCTGACTGGACTACGTCCAAACTATATCACGGGTCATAGAAGTCCGACGAGAGTATCATCTGCCGCTTATCCTAACCTTTAACGATCAAAAGAAGGCGTTTACTAGCGTCGAAACAAACGTGATCCTATCAGCGCTTGTCTACCGGGATGGCTTCATCCTATGTACGAACACTATCTGGTTGCTACAGGAAGTGCAGCAAAAATAAACAGTTTTTCATCGACCACTCACCATGTCAAAGGAAAGGGGATTCACCAAGGCGACAAAATATCACTAAAGCTGTTTAGTGCTGCACTGCAGTGGATCATGAAGTCACTCCATTGGGACGAGAAGAGCATACGCAATGGTGGAAAATTTCTATCAAATATTCGCTTCGCCGACGACCGTCATCTTCTCAAGAAGCGCCAGTGAAGCAGAAACGGTGCTGAATGAACTCAACGAACCGGAGAGTAGACCGCGCATAAATAGGACGAAGACCCGATTCATTGAGAACCCATAGTGCGCGGGTTAAGAAATTGAACTGTTTGGTTCCCTAATTATAGAAATCACTTCGTACGTGAATCCTAAACATTAAGTGAACACGGTGAACAGCAAAAAAGAGGAATTAGACAGAAGAGTGGCACGGGCAGCACTGGGGTTTCTCAAAGAAACCACCAACCAACTGACGAACCCAAAACTCCACGCTAGCCTCTTTAATTCAATATTCCTCCATCTCAGGATTCAGAATATAAATCGATAACGGAACACAGATGAGCCGCCAATATAATAAGAAAACAGATAACGGATGGACGAAAAGAACAGTGGAATGGACTACAACGGACAAGAAGCAACAAAAATCAATTATAGTAATTTAAAACAGTTTAATCAGCATAATAATTAATGATCAATAATTTTTAACCAATAACATCTTGGATATGCTTTTTGCATCTCACATTTTTTTTCTACCTCGTTTTTCACAACGTAGTCCTTACCACCCTATATTCTTCCCCGTTTTTGAACAAAAATGTAGGTAATGCTGGCGCAAACAATAACATGAATAGTCCTTACGAATGTCCTACTTAGCTATTGTGGCTTGAAAACAACTCAAAAAAACTATAACGGCCAGGTTGACCTTTGGCGTCGCGTCCTGATTCGGTGGTGGAGAAGGCATATTATCCAGATGAACTTCCCAATGTTCACTCACATCAACGTATCTACAAAAAAGCTAAGCATTTAGATGCTCTTGAAATGTAACCGAAAAGAAGGCGATGTATTCGTTAAAGGAGAAGTGCACTAACAAATTTATAAGTAGCAAATAGACCTACCGCTTCTGCGAAACACTTCGAAGGGGACACATTACATTTCCTAAAGAGGGTGTATCGTCTGATGAGAACAACAGCAAAGCAAGCAGAACCCCCAGCATTAGACCGCCAAACAGCGGAATGCACGTTCGCGAGCCAGCCACCATTACACAGGGCTGCGAAAGATTTAATAATTATTGAAGAATATGTTATTGAAAATGGACACCTAAACAACATATTAAGAACTTTTGAAAATAGCTGCCTTAAGTAGTTATGGATATTCTGTGGATGGTAGTTGAGAAGAACAGACTTCCATATAGAATATAAAACCACTAACCCTTATATAGGGGGAGGAGGGTGTAGCACAGCGGTCGAAGGCGCCCTGCAATACGCATGGGATCGATCCCCGCGCCCTAGGCTAACCAAGCGCTCCATTTCTCCGGGGTCGGTAAATTGGTACCAGACTTGTCTGGGAGGAGAGCAGCACTGGCTTGATACATCAGTAGACAACCGCAAGTCATGGTAAGAATCTACGCCGCGCACAAGCAGTGGTGACGGGCCATCCAAGCATCCAAGTAAATGCCCTGTATTAAGCTGATCACGCACTCTTATTTACTTCCGGAAAACAAAGAAATCATCGTAAATTCAAAGTATGATATGCGCCAGATAAATACGATTCCAGTACTAAGTGGTGGAAATGTTCCGGTAAAATATACAAGATGATATACGGGCCTCACACAATTTTTGGTTCTTCCACTTTATTTATTAGACAATGTAACCTCTGATTTTATTATATTCAGGTATTTAGTAAACTGTTTTAATGAGATTAAATAAACTCCACTCAATGCCCGCACAAGAAAAGTAGATCATTTCCTTACCTAAAGACTCCATTAGTTATATAAAGACAAGACCATACATGCACCAGGAAGATGACAGAAAGTCATCGCACAGAATGACGGGAACATTCCACGTCAATACATCGACGACCACGAGACACGAAATGGTGTTAGGCCTGCTCAGTAGTTTTCGGAGGTTTTTTTTACCGCACTTTTTCTTCCATCGATAGCTTGTCTAACATGAATCCACTACCAGGAAAGGATCGTAAGAAACTGTTCTCTACTCGTAATAACTCATAAAAAATCTTTTCGACTTTTTCTTCTCTTTTTCGGCGTATGAGAATTCAACTGTGATTGTACTGATACATTTCCGAGCAAATATTTCGAAAAAACACGAACTTTCGAGAAGAGAATGAAATCGAGATGAATTTTACCAGTAACCCAATAGCAATCAAAACGATGCCAAAGACTACAGAGAAAAGACATCTCTCAGACAAACATTTAAGTTGTACAGTTGGATAGGTTGGAACGCATTGGAAGGGATGTTGGACCTGCCTGGTAGTCATAGTGACATTGGTTTTCATTCATTTACAGAATAAACATAGCAGTTAAAAGCTTGAAAGAATACTAAAGAATAAAACATACCTAATGCAGGTTTCTGCACCCCAATGATCGGTAATGGAAGTTGCCGCGAAGTTGGAAAAATTCTGAAATGTCAAGGACACTAAAACAAACTAGTTATATCGACAACAACTAACGAAAAGATCAACTGTAATGTGAGAAAGTGGGAAGACGACAATGAATGAGATCCGAAAATGAAGGAAAAGCACTAAAACAAAAGTACAATGAGAAATATAAAAGGACAGACTTCAAGCTATCCTGCGAAATTATAATTGAAAGCACCAAAAGATAAAACTTTAAGAGCGGCGTGTAGCGCAGTGGTCGGAGGCGCCCTACAATACATTCGCGATCGATCCGCGCTCCTCTAACCACCAAGCCTTCCATCCCTCTGAGGTCGGTCAATTGGTACCAAACTTGTCTGGGAGGATACCATCACTGGTGTGATACATCGATAGGCCACCGCGAGTCATCGCAAAGGTCAAATTATGCATTCAATCACTTCCAACGATGCTTGACAAAGTCGAATGCACAGCGCATCACTCTGGGATTTGGTCAACGCCGAAAGCTTTATCCTTTACCCTTTATCACGTCACTTCGTCAGTGGTTGCCGAAAATGTTGCTTCTTGAGAAGCAAACTGGTTTCGAGAAGGTCTAAATTTTCATTTATAGCTGTAAAAGGTTAACTGTTGACATAAGGTAAAAGTCTCCACTTACCTCAAATAAAAATGCACATCGCTTATGTTCCACTCAACATTACTACAAATTCGATGTGTGGAAAAGCAAATGATAGAGGCTATGAAGAATAAGGTGACACAAACAAATATGAAAACGCCTTGAAAGAGGCAAACCACAGTCTAGCGTATTTTTTTTATAGTCATTTAAACCTTGGCCAACAAAGAAGCTTGAAAGAATCGATCTTTAAACATATTGTCCATACGATGTAGTCCACGAATGTGACTAAATACGAAGGAACTACATGATTTGCAGAGAGCCTCCTAAAAACAACGCCTCGGTGACGCATAGGTCGAATCGCAATCATGCTTTCCTCCAAAAAAACTGAACATCTTTGCTACGAAATTACCTCGACCACTCGTAACCGACGAACAGAACGAGAGCAACAGTGGTCGTATTCCCTCGCCGAACATCGTCCACTATCTGATGTTCCAGATAGGAAAAAAAGGACAGAACGCCCGTCGCTGGAAGCGAATATCGACGGGCTAAAGTCATTGCTGAAAACGACAGTCGACGAACACCAACGTAACGTGTAATGACTGATGTGTGTTGATTTCAATGCAAGGGCAGTAACAAAAACGCACCACTTAGTTTGAAACAAATACGCATCAGCACGCATCAAACTTTAATAATTAAAACAAAAATAAATCGTGATTACGTTGAAGAAGACATGGTTGTGTCCCCAAAGTGCTGCTAATATATGAAAAATAAAAAATTCACCCTCACTTTCCGACAACACTGAATTTAACCACTATAAGGCCGAGGTATCTGCAAAACTGGGATCCCAACCCAGATTCGAACCCGCGACTACCCTTTCTGGGGGGCTCATGTGTTGCACCACTGAGCGACTTGCATTGACCTTCTATTTCTCCCTGAACATCGGATTTGTTTAAAAACAATCCAAACCAGAAAGAACAGTGAAAAATAAGGAACATAGCATTTCTAACTGAACACAAAAAATCTTTAGAATCGGCTTCTTGATGACTTTAAAAATATGAGGACATATAACAGATGTTTAAGTATGATTCCGTCCCAAAGGCATTGGCAATGAAAAATAAGGAAAGCAAGAACAATACACCACTATGAAGTGCTGGTATGAAACTAGTAAACCTTAGCGATAACTTGTTGGCAACTGCTTCACTTCCTGGTGATCTACGGCTTAATTTTCACATGCGAAGGCGAACAGAGAAAACTGGATGGTTCCTGATTGCAGAGGCCACCATGTACGTGTCCTATCGAAGTTCAATGAACATGCAGAACAACGTGAAGGAGGAGCTAGACAGAAGAACAGCACCACTGTCCGTATTTGAATCTCTCAGGAAATTCCGCAATTACCTATTCAACTCAACCATTCTCTCCATCACCCTGCTGAGCGTGGAGATTCTGCGGACTACCTAGAGAGGGTTTGAACGACGTCCTGCTAAATATAACCGACACATAGAACGCCTAGTCGAAATGCGCCATTCAGATCGTTGAAATCTATTCCATGTTCGAGATCCAGGAGAATATCCATGGACAGCAAAGATCAGATGGGTCAATCACATAATGATGAGAACAACTGACAAATAAACGAAAAGTGCAGTAGGGTAGTCACAAAGTGAAGGCTAGCGCCCGTTTGGAAGACCACCTAAACGATCAGCGAACGTGTTTGTGGTCAAAGTCAAGCGCTGGCATTCGTAGTAGGGAACTATTTCAGGATTACGGTATCAGACTCGCACACTTCACCACCCTCGACTCAAACCACCACAATGGACCACTGCAAGAAGTCTGCAATACCAGTGAAGGCGTGCCATTTAAGCACCTAATTAAGTTGCCTAGGTGATCAACGTGACAATAAACTGATCCGTTAACTTATCATTCGCGAACTATTCAGTTAATTTAATGATATTGGCTTGAACAAGACATTTGGCACATCGCTTTGAATCAGATCTGTAGTGATACAGAATACTTTGGATTAAAAATATAGGATTTCCATTTTCGCAACTTAAAGAATAAGAAGGATAAATCTCTCGGTGTTGATCAATCCCTGAGGGATGCGTCATACGTTCCACTTCATTAAGCATCGTAGGAGGTGATTAAACGCATATCTGGCCCTTATACTAACTCGCAGTGGCCTAGCGATGTATTGAGTTAGTGCTGCTATCATTCTAGACAAGTCTGATACCGAATTGTCGACCCCAGAGGGATAGAACGTTTGGTGGACCACGGGCGCGGGGATCGATCCCTCGCGTGTGTTGCAGGGTGCCTCCGACTACTGCGTCACACAGACCCATACTTAACTACTTGGTAATTTATGAATATAAATATAACGAACCAATATGAAACTTACAAATAAATTGAAATGAACTAAGCAAAGCATGCAGATGATGGTCTACCTACATTTATCTACAAAGAAACCACAAAGTGGAGAAATTACGTCGAATGGTCGTGTTAAATATGACCTAAAATACAAACATTGAGCTAAAAATACTGTAGAAAAAATGACAAAAGAAACAGCATAGAAATTTCACAAGTTTCCATTAGAAGCCGGATGTAATTTAAGAATAAACAGCAGAATCGTCCGGAGTAGGCGGCGAATACGACATGCCCGTAATTACGGTCGTAGTAGAAAATGTGAAGAGCGCGAATACACCACTATTACGAGAATCTTAGAACCAGGTTGGGCTTCCACTTTTTTCTTTCATTTGTGAAAAGTTTTTTCTTACTACCTAATCTAGTGATCGAGGACGACGCGTGTGGCGCAGTGGTTGGAGGCGCCCTACGACACAGATTGGACCGATCCCAGCGCTCCAGGCTCACCAAGCCTTCCATCCCTTCGGGGTCGGCAAATTGGTACCAGACTGGCTCGATACATCGGT
This sequence comes from Angiostrongylus costaricensis, assembly GCA_900624975.1. Taxonomy (NCBI): domain Eukaryota; kingdom Metazoa; phylum Nematoda; class Chromadorea; order Rhabditida; family Metastrongylidae; genus Angiostrongylus; species Angiostrongylus costaricensis. The sequence goes on from UYYA01003943.1 coordinate 9,598, forward strand.
AGGCTACAGAGAGTTATTGTAAAGACCAGATATGCATTCAATCACCTCCAGCGATGCTTAATAAAGTCGGATGATTCATGGCGCATTTCTCAGGGATTGATCAACGCCGAGAGCTTTACCCTTTTTTATAGTGATCCATTTTTATATAAAGGTAGACAACGCTGAGGTTCGGAGTAGATCATGTGTGGGAATGCATTCGTAGATTACTAGACTGCTAAGAACAGTGGCCGTATTGAGCCTCTGTAAGGTTTGCAAAGGTTTTTAATGACATAAGAACTCATGATAACATGTGTGGGGTATTAGTTTAGTTTTACGTGCATAAAGCTTGAACTAATCAAATCGATTTTGCCTTTGTCTGACGCCACCCCGATCGTTGGTTGATGTGTAAACAAGCGAATGGAATGGCTTACGTGTGATTAAATCGAACCAACCGATCTTCCACTAGATTCGATCAATAATTCCATGATCGTACACTAATCTTACAACATGCGTTGGTATCATATTTGAACTACGAAGAACTCTAGGAAGAGTTCCGCACTTTCTAAATCATGGAGAACACCAAGTGACATCATAGAATACCAACAAATACCCTTAATTTAGTAATGCTGTTTGGAAATGGTTCATCATGGTCATATTAAATCTTGGATTAAATTGAATTTTTGATTAGTAGGAATCTGTGGGACCGCGTTTCCAACAGGAAGTTCAGCTAGGAGAAAACCAGTACTAGGATCAACCACCGTCCTGGTATCAAACTAGTTTCATGGTGGTAAATCCACCTCTGATCCACAAGGCGGCTACTGCATGTGGTAACCCGGGGAAACTCTGGCTAGACCGAGTTCAGGACTCCAGGGAGCCACAATAGTTAAACCCGCAGAACTCATAGAATGGAAATTATGCTGGAGCCCGCAGAATGACTAAAGATGGACCATCCAAGTATCCAAGTAAGCAATCTGTGGAACTTTTCTATTAATGAACTTCGGCTGCAGAGATTCTAAGCACAAAACGGACAATGATGTATTAAATAAAGAGCAAGACGTGAAGCAGAGAACATAATGACCACACAGTAATGACTATCCAAAAACGCGTCCAGAAAGTTCGGCTTCGATTCGAAACCCATCTTCCAAACAAGCTCCCAAAAATTAATATTTATTCCATGTATGAGGTATACATAGCACTTTCCTGACTAAATAACTTTTGTTCGGCTATAGTACACGCAATTTGTGCAACGGAATAGCGCAAAGCTTGGTACCATTATAACCGAACAAGGCACTTGTAAGCGACAAGACAATAGCATTATTTGTACTTCTATCGTAAATACAGCCAGAATATTAGCACAGAAATCTATTCCTTACCCTAATTAAGTCAACGACTATTGGACCGGACAGTGCGCAATTTATATTTACACTATAAGAAATACATCAATGTTCCATACGGTCAACATTGTGTCTATTTATTACAAATATACAAATATTTATGTAAATGAACAAGATACGATGAAAGAGCACCTCAGTATTTCTAAAACCGCCAAGTAAGCAATCAGACATTTTTCTAAAATCGAACTGTAACCCACTAATTTTATGAACACATACTCAAAAAATAGCTTTACACGTACGAATTCCAATCATCCAATCTTCCATTTATCTAGGCAAGATACTGATATTCATCATTCTGATCCGTTCGTTGGATATACAGCTTTTCTATAAGGTCTTCGATGCTCTTCTTAATGAAAGCTACATCAGGAGTGAATCTGGTTCTGGTCTGCTCTATGACCTAAACAAAATATCATGGATAGTAGAACCATTCTCTGCTTTTTGTTACACCTGGAATCTTAATTTCTATTTCAACACACGAAAGTAGAAAAGAACGACCACAATTCTCTAGCACTCCTCACTAATAAGATGGAGATGTCGCAAGAAATAGCCTACAATAAACTAGACATACATGCAGGAAACTTCACCTCATTGACCAGTGCACTATGTTTTAGAACTTTTCGAGTTTTCATTATTCGTACAATCGCGCATTCCATGTAATATTTACGGTCGTGTGTCACCTAAAGAAATTAGCACATGGAGTTAACACTTTCTCCTCAATCTTCAAACAATAAAAAGAAAAATTTACGAAAGAAAAAAGAAGGAAATAGATCTTCTACCGTAGTGCAGACGGATTCGGCTTCTTTCTCGGTGTGTTTGACCACTTGAGGAGTTGCAAGACGAAAACGGAGTCGCTTACAAGTCAATGTTTTGTTTAGGGACAATTCCGAAGAATCATCCAACTCCTGAAACAAATACGTATGACACTTAACAAGGTAGGCTTATAAGTCACAACACACCGGAAATGATAGCAATTATACATTTGCTAGAAACCGAAGTTCGTTTTATTTTTAGAACAACAGTAACCCACCTACTCTATACCACCTAGTTAAGGGCAAGCGTATTAGAGAGATTACTACCACCATGAAAAAAATCTCATTATAAGGTTCTAGAAATCCTTTTGAAACATAAATCCCGTTGGTGGCCATACAGAATACGCCGAATTTTATGTGGTCAATACTCCATAACGTCCAGTACTGAAACTATAGAGTCCATTTTCAGTTCAGTGGGTACCAGATCTATTTATCGCTCTGTGTACATTCATTCAATAGCTGCTCGTAGGGAGACCGAAATAGGAACGGTAAGACCAAAACAACCATTTTTTACGCTTAACGGTTTGCAAAGTACCATTTTTGGAAAACCTTTTGACATGTGATTTGACCACTAGTTTATTCTTACTTATTCTAATCGCTATGGTTATTCTATAGAATGTATGAGTTTGAAAATATCGAAAAAGACTCGATATAAACTGTAAAATACTTCTAAATGCCGACAGTAATGCATTTGCAATATGGACCACAGTAACACATACTAAGTAGTAGTGCACATCCATACCCCTAAAACAACACAGCAGTCTTTCCCGCAATTATGTTATGTCCATAAAATCTTAAATCCTCTAGTTAAGGAAAAATATTTTTAGTGTCAAAAAAAAACCAGAAAATTTGCAAAAAAACTGCTCGTATTCCAATGTAGCAGTCACGCTAAACGCCGCGCATCCGTTCTACACATCCTCCGTATAAGGCCTAATATCCACGCCGTTAAAATAGCAACCCGGTCTTTCAACTGAGATTTCACCTGAAACTAAAGCGATGCAGCAAGCCCAAGCATTGTAACAGTCGATCTCCTAGAAGCTGAAAACAACGAACTATCCGCATACATCTCAATCCACAAGGAAAAATAATATAGTATCACCACTAGAACTCTTAATCCCAATGATTGTCGAGTGACTCGATCGCAACCGGTAATCTTTTCACGTCACCCTTATGCAAGTAAGAGTAGCCCAATGGGCTCTGTTCGCTCTGGGAGCTCGTACAGCACCATGCCTTTCCTCTAGGGTTCCCTTGAAGAACTTTCACCATCGAATCAGTGGTCTATCACGTATGCGTTTGACATCCCGAGAAATCCATTCGCAAACAGCCGTTGTCCATTGCGTTCAAACGTATCACGTGTCTAGCCCACTTAATCCTCAACAACTTGGCGTGTAGAACGCCGCTTTTGATTTTTGACCGTTGACATAGGTCGGAGCTACAGATCCCTTCTATCACTTACATGATACAAGAAACTCGTATGACCGTACCTTCGTCTGTACCTTCTACACTGTAGAGTAGTCTTTCATATGGCACACCTAGGGACTAGGTTTCTGATGCATAGGTTAAGGCAAGAATCGTGGAGTCGAAAAAGTGGGCACAATGTCGGGTGATCACTGTTCTCCTCACCATATCCTCGACAATCTTAAATGTTTCCCAGGGCATTCGCTACTTCCTGCTCAACTCTGGATTTAAGTCGTTAATCATGTTGATTTCCCAATTTAAATAGACATAACTGAGGCGTTCGGAGATATCCATTCATTTCGGCGAGAATGGGGCACATAAAACAATCCGTTCTTCATGAATACCGTTTCTGTGTGATTTATATGAGGGCCAATCTAACTACAGACGTTATCAAAGTTAGTAAGCATTTGTTACGTCTGGCTAATGCTTGCTGCCACAAGAACGACGTCATCAGCAAAACGAAGATGGTGTAATTGCCGAGCATGGATTTCCGCTCCCACGTTTTCCCATCCCGATGTTCGCATGTTCCCGAGGTTGGTGGCAAATTATTTCGGCGAGATGGTATCGCCTTGAATCACCCCTCTTTTGACGTCGATGTTAACATCGTTGTAGGATGGTAATATCTTGGTTGTGAAATTTCTGTAGAGCTCATGAAGAATCTTTATGTACTGAGTAGGGAATCCCTGACCATCAAGGGCTTCCATGACTGCTTCTATCTCAATTGAGTCAAATGCCTTCTTTAATCGATGAAGGTGAGACAGATGGGTCTTTTGTACTCCCGCGATACTTCAATGAGTTTTGTTATCGTCTAGATGTGGTCCATCGTCTTGAATCCTTTTCGAAATCCTGTCTGCTGCCGTGACTCTCCGTCGTCTAGTGTTTTGTCAATGCCTTTTATGATTGCTCGAATGAAAAGTACGTAGACGACAGTAAGAAAGCAGACTGTGATGAATATCCATGTCGTGGTAATCACCCTTCTTGAACATTAGCACGGTCTTGCTGGTCTTACACTGAATTTTGCATTCTGACAAGTAACGTGTAAGGAGCCAGCCCAGCGTTTTGATGAGGACTGGTAGAAGATTCTTAAAGTGTTCAAGTCTGTGCCAACCAGGTGTCGTTCGATTACCCACTGACAAGACAGTATCTCTGATCACGGAATTGAGAACCGGTGGTACGACATATCCATTCTCCTTCATTTCATAAGAGGGCAGGAGGACGTGGCTACTGAAGAGATCCGAATAGTCACAAATGATTTTCCTCATTGCCTTTCTGAAAGCAGGAACTATTTTGTCTCGGCATCAGAGTGTAATCATCATGGTTTTGCAATTGATAAAGCTTTCGTGGGCTTTGCATAAGCTTCCTCCACCCTCTACAACTTCGACCACAACTGTTGCTCTTCTCTTTTCAAAACTTTCCTTTATCGCCCTTTTGCACTGTTCTGCAAATTAGGACATGAGCTTGCCATCAGCCCATGCGATCCCACACTTGCATATGTGTTTCTAGCGACTGTTGTGTCTTAGTGACTTTCGTACTCTTACCTTTTATAGCGCTAACGTGAAGGTGATGAAAAAGCCAATCGTGTTATCCGCCATTGTCGTCAATAACAGCATCTCCCCAAGAGCTGATTAATCAGCTGAATAAATCTCAGTTTCTCATTGCTTTCGGATTTCGTTTTTTGGAGTTAGCTGCTTTCTCCCTTCCGCGACAAATGGAATCTCGTACAAAGGAGGCGGAGGCGACAGTATAACAGCGACAATGGTTAGGCAAAACGTTCGATTCAGTGTAATGTGGTCTACTTAGTTATAGTACCCTCTCCTGGGAAACTACCACGTCTAGCGTTAAAAGTGGGGCTTCTTGAATTGCGAGTTGCTATGAATGGTCTTCGTCATCACGATAAACTTAGACAACCACTCATCCTGCTAGTTCTATTCTAATCCATGTGTCCCAATGTGACCTTATTCACTCGTTCTTTTGAATACAGTCTTCGCTTTAAAATCTCCAACCTTGAAGAACGCATGATCTTCTCTGTAAAACTTCTCCAAGTCTATACAAAAGGCTTTGACTTCTTCGTCATAGCTTGATATCGGTGCGCAAACGACGAAGACTGTCAAAGCCAGTACTGATCCACACCTCTTCAACCGCAAGCGTCCGATTCGAATTGTTCGTTGTTCGAATGAATCAATGTTCATGGCCAAACTCGTGTTGAAGAGAACGCTGATGTTGCCGACTCTTCTGCTGCCGCATTTTCCGAGGAACAGTCCTTCTCCGATGTCATATACGGGGTAAATGGATGGCCGGTTCTAGTCTCAGCCAATCGGATGAAGTCGTACCTTATTCTTCTCGTCTGGATAATCAGGTTCTGTATGGAAGGCCCAGATTCAAGGAAGCGTGTATTGTGGGTAGAAAATGTCACCCTATCCTTTTGCAATTTAGACATCCTAGAATATCCCTGAAATTCTAGTGGCCTCCGTGTATTCATCCTAACCAACGCTGCGGCATTGGGGTTCTTTCGGGGTAAGGAAAACGAGGCGCACTTATTTCACTGTGTTTAGTACTTAATACCCACGTATAGCTTACCGAGCTCCGAACCATGGGGCTGAGTATACTCACGGATAGCATTGCCAGTCTCTCACAGAGTGGACATAGAGTTTATTTGTTGAAGGCGATTCCTAACCGCCATACATATACTTCCCTGTCACTCGATTGTAGACTTTTGGCCAAACTGACTCGTAGAATAAAATCCGTATAAACGAGAATATACCTAAGCGCACAGACATGAATACGTCTCTGTAGTCACAGACGTTATGTGTAAAATCGGCGCAGCAAAAAACAGGGAGTCCATCACCTTCATCTAACTAAATCTCAGGGAAGTATAAAAACGCTTTTGTTCCATGATTAACCCCCTTATCCGTAATCGGGAGATCCTTCACGTTTCGTCACGACTGACCAGCAGGAAATCCCTATGTGAGGGAGGTTCATGGGGAAATTTCACAACACTATGAACAAACAAGAAGAAAATCAAGTCGTCGAAAAAGCTATAGCGCGATAGAAAAAAAACTGATGTTTTTCCGAGACCACACATTGTCACCTGTAGCCCGAACTGTCATTCACTCAGCGCTTAACAACTCGATCCAATGGAGTCCCCTTAGTGCTATCCTTTCCAGCCGACAGATATTTTAACACCTGAATCAATTCAAGGATTTCGCTAACCACCATGTATACTGTGGAGTCACATACCCAATAGACGGGTGAACACGTCCAAAGCTCTCAACCAATCAACCATGTATCCAAGTTTTTTTTTTGCAAAAACCTTTGTTTAATTTTACATGGTCCGTCACAACATCTGCTGTGCAGACGCAAGCACTTCTTGCATTCGACTCGTTTGCTCGTACCTATCATCCACAATGGTCTCCAATCATTTTGCGTGTTGCTTCAGCTGATGCTTGAGGACTTCGTCTTCTTTATGGACGTCTTGGAACGCTACTCCATTCAATTCTGTTTGCAATATTGAAGACAACCCGCCTTCCCAAGTGGACTGGAGGAGGATATTAGAGCGGGAACGAAGTAGCGCCTTTACTTCCTGATCGAACCACCACTAATCAATCACTCCGTTATCCCCGCCCCCGTATCTAAGTAACTATTCGTAAATTAAATACATCTCCTCCTTGTTGTTTAGTATGGTGATGGATTGCTCTTCTAATTTCTAATTTGAAAGCTGTCTTTTATCTAATTCTACTCAAGGGAGTAGTATCTTTATACAAGCAATATATAACTAACTTTATTGGTGGTGACAAGTATATTTGCGTCGATGATAGAACGAACATTGCGAAGTAATGTGTCCCCAGTAATTCCAGTCTCTGCTGATATGTCGGAGAGCTGAACTATGAAAATTGTTGAGTAAAAGAAATTGAAAAGATTTTCGCTTCTTAAAAATCAGTGATACGAAATGCCGAAAAAGAAATGAAGATACTGCTCCTAAATACTGGAAAATATAAATGGAGGATACCCACAACAATAGAATCCCTCTCCTGAAAGCACAAAAGTATGGCCATTTGATAAACAGTCATGGATACTAGGTACGGTTTGTCCAAATACGTTAACCGTAGCTCGCCTGTAAAACGTTGTTATTTATGCTGAAGTACGAAGTGATAATGGATAGACAAACCATGTGACATATTGAAGAGCCAAGTAAGTTTCCTGCCATTGTGAGCACCGATATAGTATTTCTCGAATTCCGCTATTGATGGTTGTAAAATCAATGGTAAGATGAAAGAGATGGTATCTGAGACTCCATTGCTCGCTCCAACTAAAGATTTGTGACATTTCAGCTTATTCTTGTAAACATAATACGAGATGAACGATGTCTCTAAGTTTTAGAATTCATAAGACAATTATTTTAGAAAATAAAAATGAAAAAATGAAATTTAAATACTTATTTCAAACGCAAAAAATCAAAAATTAAAATCAAGAGATCCTTCAGTACTCGATACTTGAATTGACCGTGCTCAGTGGCTGTGCGGGGCGCAGCACAATCTCCATTTTTCGGAGATTTGCTGGTTAAGACATTGTGGTTCCCTGGATTCTTGAGGTTAGTCTGACCAAAGTCTGCCCTAAGTCTTCACCACCACAAGCAGTCGCAGCCCTTGTGGATCAGAGGGAGATTTGCCACCATGCGACTTTGATACCACGACGATGGTGGATCCTTGTACTGGTTTACTCTTAGCTAGGCTTACTGATGGAAATGCCGAACTCCTTCCCAGCTTGGGAGACCCTGCCAGAGGAATGAATCCTCGGCAGTACGTCGGAACCCGACACCGAGGAACACCTCCCATTCACGATGAGGCTATAAACCGTTGGGAGGGATTCTTTAAAACAATAATTATTTTCAAATAACGCAAGGAAAACATTAAAAATAATACAAACAGACCTTGAGGTACAGAGAGTGGCCACGAACCAGCTTGCAAGACTAGTGGCTGCATAGACACATTCACGGAAGTGTGGGCACTTTCGAGATGCTACAAAAATCACAATAATGAAATAGCAAGTAATCCCAGCAATGCTTTCTGTAAGTCATTTAATATAGAAAATAGCGAAACCTTATTGAATTTGTCGGCCAATTCGCTACTGAGTCCGATATCCGTGAACATTCGCGACAGTTTGCTGGTAAACTCGTACCCACAAGCTTGCTGCAAAGTGTAAATAACACAGAACTATTCAAACTTTTTTGTGGAAGAATAGTAACAATATGCGAAACATAAGACAAAACATTAATTATATAGAAAGCAATAAACCTTCAACTTGTTGATCATCGCTTCCTCGGCGTCCATCGCCACCGAAAAACCCATGATGAGGCGCGACGCCAACATTTTCGAATAGTACTGAAAAGGATGGGTTGAAAAGAAAAATATTTCTCCCTGCGCATCTTTGGTTTTGCGTAGAGCATCCATATGTTGCAATACAATGACAAGAAATATACTTAACTCAAAAATTTTATTTCAAAATGTGTGTACACTCTAGGTCATGCTTGGCGCCTGGACATCAGTTATTCAAAAAAAAAAAAGGAAACATGAGTAATTTACAGCACTTCAGAAAGCATAATTCTGCAACAAATGAAGGTAGCAATACTTACCTTCTGAAACACGTCTTTGTCCTCAATGTACCTAAATATTACAATTGCCTTGCTCAACTGCTGATCCACTTCCAATTCATTCATTCCCTTTGCAGATTTTCGCAACAAGTTATCCGTGTATCGAGCCAACTGAAAGTCAGTTTCTTTACGAAAATACCAAAATTCATAGTTCGATTACCTAGAAACTCATCATCGTCAAATTAGACACATTGCGATCATAACTATGGTTAACTCGAAGATTGAGTGAGCTATTTGAAATTACAACACATATAATAAAAGCTTCAAATAAAAACGGTGGAAGATGTACTTACTCGTTCACTAGCGCGAGGTGGCCCACTACCTTCTTTAACATTCACAACACTTTGAAGAGCCTGCAGTAAGACGTAAATAAAAGTATAACATTTAAAAAAAAACCCTGTGACAGGCGACAAGAACTGTAGACATCAAGATTTACACTAAAGCCTTAAATTCATCAAAAAAGGCAGAAGTAGCAGAAACCAATAAGGACGACATCAATAGAAATACCTTATCTAATGCTCCGGCAAAGTCGCCATCATCCATGAAGACTTCTGTCTTCATCGCATGAAATTTTTCATGGACCTTGAAGAACCAATTGAAGATATCCAAAATCGTAGCAACAAATTAGGTAACTCAACAAGGGAAACTAACTTTAAGAACATTATCCACGAACTGTTGAGGAATATTGTCTCCAGAGATAGTGGAAATCAAATCAAGTCCCTTTTTTCGAACGTAATCCTCGAACTCTTTAGCCATTACGAGTAAACCAGAAGGTATCGGCTTCAGCAACCGATACATGTTGCGCAAATCTATTATATAAGTTTCTATGAAGACAAACGCATTCTGAGAGGCTTCACGAACGACAAGCCTACTAGTACTATTGGAGTAGATAAAAATATAAGAATGCAAAAACTTTAACATGCGAAACCAGGTAAATCAAACGAACCTTTTCGCTCTTCATTCGTTATTAATTCATGACAGACTGCATGCAGTTTATCCTTATGCGCATTAATCATCACATCTTGACATAAACGGATGACCTAAGATAAAAGGGAAATGTAAAGCTATAGCAGAAAACTATTTTAAAAAATGGATCAAATATAAACAAAGCAAATGTGCATGTAAATTCCAATGCACCTTCGACACACTGGACTGACTGACGTACGTCGCGGAACGGCGCTCTTCTGCTTCTAACGCTTCAATGACCTGTAAACACATTGTTAATTTAAATTAAGGTAAGTAAATGGCTGTCTATACACCGTCACCACAAAAATGATCTCTTTAAATGAATAGTACAAGGATGGCGTGTAACGCAGTGGTTAGAGGTGTCCTACATTAAACAGATAGCCGTTAGTTAAGCGCTCCTGACTCAACACGCTTCTCTATCGGTCCCAGGTCGGTAAACTGGTACCAGATTTTTTTGGGAGGATAGAAGCGCTAACTTGATCCGTCGGTAAGACAACTCAAGTGATCGTATAGACCAAATATGTATTCAGCAATCGCAAGGTTTTTAAACAGCATACATTTACTTCCACAGAAAAACACAATACAGTACAACACTAGCTGACGTTTCGGCGGTATCGCCTTCTTCAGAGCCTGGAAGGGTATACTGATATACAATCTATTAGGCCAAACACTTCAATAATTCAATAACACTTATAAAAAGACGAGGAACTCTCCGGCAATTACATAATCAACAACTTCCTGAAAAAACCCACCGCTTTTTCGTGACTTCCAATGAGGAAGTTTAGAACAGCTGATTAATGTCGCATGTGGTTGACGACTGCACCATCCCACATCAAAAATCGATGCGAACATACGGAAATCAGGTCGCGTATGACCTCCGGAGATTCACCCCTGCTATTCATTGTAGGGTTTTTGGCATTTATCCAAAAAGCCTCAAGAAGTTTTCGCGCTGGTGTTTTAGTTTCCTGTGCAAGGATATTGACTTTTACTTCAAAATCGTCTCCGCTATGCTTTTGTATCCTATGCGTGCCTAGTGGGGTGCTTCGTCTTAGTTTTCGTTTGCCATCTAGGTGTTCTTTTATACGGATACACAAAGGTCTGCCCGTTTCGCCAATATATTCATCTCCGCAATTATTACAAGAGATCAGGTATAACGTACCTGAACTCATGCAATCACCGTCCCTGCCGTAAGGGCAAATTACGCAATTTGTTGTTTCACACAGACGGTCATACAGGCGGTTGCGAACTAATTGGCGACGTAGAGTAGCCGGTGGTATTTCAACTATCGCTACCGATTCCTCTAGGCCTGCCCTTCTTAAGCATCGTTTTATTTTTGCAAGTGTTATTGAAGTGTTTGGCCTAGTAGATTGTATACCAGTATACCCTTGCAGACTCTGAAGAAGGCGATACTGCCGAAACGTCAGCTAGTGTTGTACTGTTTTTCTATGGAAGTAAATGTATGCTCTTTAAAAACCTTGCGATTGCTAAACAAGAAAACGACACATTCATATTCAAATGCCGAGGTTAATCGAAAGTCGATCCTGGGATTTATGTATTCAGCTCTCACGGTGCCGATGAGGTCCAGTGAGTGGCGTGTCCCTCACAAATTGATCAACGCCAAAGTCTTGATCTTCGTTTTAAGCTTTAAGTTAGCAGTTTCACAATACTTACAGCTTCCATGTATTTGCTACACGTCAGGTCACTCAGCAGCTTTTGCGCCAGACCCGAATAGTATTCCTCAGTGGCTGCCAAAAATCTAAAACCGAGCAACATAACAGAAATAAACGCAATAAGAAAAAAATAAAATATGCACGGGCCTTGCTTATAACTACTTCTTGTTCAGCTAACCTTGACTCAAAAGCCTTCTGATAGAATTCCTTGGGAGGTTCTCTATAGTTAAGTTTTACACCGAGTGCTATTGGTTCACTGGGGGAGTACTCGAACTCTTCAATCTAAAGTGTTGTATATTTCTAAAGGAATATTAAACAGCATATCCACCTGATTAAATTCACACCTGAAGAAAAGAAGAGATCACACCAGCAATGACATCCTTATTGGGTGGCACATTACCAAGTCGATCTTCTCCTATAGCAGCTAAAAGTAAGTTCACCAACTTGTCCAAAATTGGCTCAATTAGATGTTCCTTCCATATATCCATAGCCAACTGAAAACCCTAGGTCTAATCAATGGTGGTTAGAGTGACCCTAAAGAGCATTTCACGCCTCAACAAGCAAAGAATGTTGGAACATAGTATAAGAAACCGTTCATAAAACATCAAACTAGATTTTTACTACCCACACAACCAATCTCCTTTACATCCGGTTTTTGTAGAAAGGTCGCATAATTAGCGTAGGCATCGCCCTCAACAGATCGCTTTGATTTCACAAACTGGTTGTTGAGATACCTCAAATTGAAACAAGTAACCGATAACATGGTTAGCATCTAGGTGACCTACCAAAAGAATACAAAATTATTTCTATTCAATTAGCTTGACATAACCTTCTAAGCCAACAACTAATACTCATAAAAGCATACCCAAATAATCGGTGAACGTAGTTAGATCCTTTGTAAAACACCTTCCACATTGAAAAATACTGATTCAGCAGTTCATCTGATTGAGATTTGGCTATTTTCTTCAATAAAAAGAAAATTTGAACAATGGAGAAAAATGAAAGTAAGAAGTAAGACTAAGGATGTGAGAAATTGTCCCAAAACGAACTTCGTAAAGGCTGTTTACATGCATCTCTATGCATCTCTTCATTGATGAATATAGACGACTACTGAGAGGCTCTGGTATTGCAACACAGATGTCATAAACGTCACTAGAACAAACAATAACAAAGTGGAATCACAGGTTACACTATGGAGCCTGCGAAGAATAAAACAAAAGACTCAAAAAGTACTGTGGCGATTACTGAATAATGATACCGTAAAAAGCGTTCCTTGTCAATCAATCTCTAAAGGGTACTTCATGTATTCGACTTCATCAAACATCACAGCATCACTGAATAACTACTTGAATACTTAGATGGCCCGCCTTCACTAGCTGTGCGGGCCCCGGCCTAATTTCCATTATTTCGGCGGTTAGCTGGTTTAATCAATGTGGTTCCCAGGAGTCCCGAGATCGGCCTAGCCAAATTCTGCCCCAGGTCGTCATCACCACAAGCAGTTGCCGTTCTTGTGAATCACAGAGATTTGCCAAGAAGCGACTAGTTTGGTACCAGGGCGATGGTGGATTTTGGCATTGGTTTCCCTCTAGCTGGACTTCCTGATGGAAACGCTGAACTCATTCTCAGCTTAGGAAACCCTGGCAGAGGAATGAATCCCACGCTGCACATCGCAGCTAGACACCCAGGAACACCTCCCAGCCACGATGAGGCGGTAAACCGTTAGGAGGCATTGAATAATAACAAACTTAAAACCATAATTCAAAACGAAAAAAAAACTGACAGAGGCACTATTGAAACAAAATGACTACTTTCTTATAATTTGAAGAGACCAGCAAATTTCAAACAAAAACCAGCAGGAATAACAATAAATTCACTAACTGAAACTTGTCGTCCCAATCCTTTTTAGTCATCGGATGAAGATTCATGATTTCAATGACGGACGGCTGTAGGTTACCCCATACTTTATCGAAATCCACAGATTTTGGCCCCAAAGCATAGGCAGCCATTAGGAGGCCGCTTCCTTCTGCAACAATGAAACTCTCGTACTCGTTGAAAACAAGGATGTCAATGGAATAGGGAAACACTCCATCAAAACTGGCTAACGGTTAGAAATTCATGGATTTTACGAAAGGACTGATTGAGATCATTATAGAGTTCATCAACCATTTCATAGCAAACTACGCATTCGAGACGAATGAGGAGAAGGAGGAAAAGCCTCATTGGGAAGACAGACAGCAAGAAATGAAGGACGAAAAAACCTACCAAGCATGGACCTGAACAGAGATGATTCAGAAAGATGAACAAATGGGGGTGGATCTGCTCAGATTTATTTCGAATCGATGTTCGGGTAAATTTGGGTACTGAAAGGCACTTCCCAACCCTTCCTAGTTGATTTCGGGCGAGTTACAAAAAAAACCACTGTGAAAACTACAGTGGTTACAAAATACCGGTTCAAAAACAAAAATCGTCAAGCAAAATCATAACTTTAAGGGTTTGACTATCGTTTTTGGGTAGATTCAAACTTTTGAAACATCCTTAAATAGTTTTTAGATAATCTATACAATTCAGTAACGATGTAGATATGTAGAAATCAAGGACAGGGACCTTAATGGAATCCCCACGGAAATCAGAATCGGAGCATCCACGACACTTTCGTGATCGATTGGAGCGCGAAATCGTAAGTGATAGGACAGCATGGAAATTCTACTAGGCAGGATCTACGTCTTATATTTTTATGAATATAGAATTTTTGCAAACATAAAGGTTGATTTTTGGGAAGGGTTTTTGTATTAGAGCCATAGGGACGATAGCACATTTTCCGACCGCTTTTGCTGACGTTAGCAGAACCTCGTTATTTATAAAAAATCAATGCACCGTTTAGTTCGACATCTCTTCGAATGTGCTGTTTTCGTTTTCGAGTAATGAAATTATCGATGGACATTGACGATTTGTTCTTCTTGTACTTTCTATCTTTTCGTAACTGGAGAGAATCGATCGATTGGCACCCCAGTCCTTTCTGGAACATTCCTGGTCCGTAGGAAACTGATTTCAGCGATAGTTCACAACGTTTCTTTGTTTGGTTTGCTTTCACGTGGCTAGGTAATCGTGCTGTTGGCAGTACTACTTGGATCATTCTCAGTTCCGACTTTCTGTTAACTTCGGCACTAGTCAATAAATTAATGTCTTCTACTTGAACAGATACAAGATCGATAGTGTGAAATCTATTCTGCCTTACGTTCTCCTACTGGTATGACCTACAGATTGGTTGTGCGTATTGGTAGGTTCGCAGACTTTTTCTTTCATATCCTGGTGAAGTAGGGTTTTCCATGAAGTCCCGAGATACCAGTTCCCACGTCTTCACAAACAGATTTTGCCTACCGTTTTGGATCTGAGGGACGTTTGTTATCTTCCAATCAGAGCTCATCCAATCCAGTGCGACAAGGATTCCAATGATTTTTCCACTGATCACTTGAAGAAGAGCTAACATGCTGAATTCCATTGATCACATCGAATTCACTACAAACCTACCAAGGACGTGTTTAGCACAGTAGTCTGTGGCGCCCCACAATACACATTGGTTCCATCCCCACTGGGTTTGGGAAATTGGGATTCACCAACGCTGAGAGCTTAATCCTTTATCCTTTATAAAGCTACCAGTTTTCATTCGATTTAACTGCAGTTCACAATAGGTGAGCATTGTAATGATGAGAATTCCAATATTAAGGACTTCTAAGCAACAGAACCGCACTGGACTTCAGCTCAGGTTGTGCTTGTTGCTTGAAATGTGCAGTTCATCTCCACATCCACTTATTCAGTTTTTCCAGCACTATGAAATGAACTGAAATCGAACTATTGGAGTGCATTTTTTCTGCTGCGTCATTTTTCTGTGCGGTTCTCTTGAAGTCGATGAGATGAGTATTATTGTTTTCTGTATTTAATTATTTGCATGTATATAGTTGTATTCTGATGAGCGCGTGTGGCGCAGTGGTCGGAGGCGCCCTACAACAAACACATGGGATCGATTCCCGCGCCCCACGCCCCACGCCCATCAAGCCTTCCATCCCTCCGGGGTCGTCAAATTGGTACCAGATTCGTCTAGCAGGATAGCACCACTGGCTCGACACATCGGTAGACCATCGTTAGTTATTGTAAAGGCGAAATGTGGATTCAGTCACCTCCAAACGATGCGTAATGAAGTCGATTGCATGGCGCATCTCACAGGGATTGATTAGCGCCGAGAGCTTTATCCTTTTCTATTTGTGTTCTTTATTTTTTAGCTTAACAAGAGCTCATTACTAGTATATTAGTATTGCTTTTCCATAGACGAAATGGACATTTCCAGGCTCTGAGGAAGGCGAAATCCGCCGAAACGTCAAGTTTTCCTCAAAGTCTAAAATCTTTCTGTCTTAGCGAAAGAATTCACAAATCGTTTAATATTGTTTGTTAATGGATTTTGAATGAACTCGCTTGAATAGTCTGTAGAACTCAATATTATGAACAATTATTACATGAAAAAAATGACTATGGTATTCCTTTTCTTCCGACTTCCGGTAGCTGCGACAGTTTTGGACTTGGTGACCGACAGGCTTCTGGCGAACAGATGAGGACCTTAAAATAACCAGAGAGAACCGAATTTTAAATCTGTATAAGTACATATATATCGTACACTTTAGACATTGTTAATATTAGGTTACATTATTATTGCTGTAGGTTTTGTGGGTGATATTATTGTGTCGTTTTCTTGTTCAGCAATCGCGAGGTTTTTAAACAGCATACATTTACTTCCACAGAAAAACAAAATACAATACAACACCAGCTGACGTTTCGGCAGTATCGCCTTCTTCAGAGCCTGGAAGGGTATTCTGATATACAATCAACCAGGCCAAACGCTTCAATAACACTTACAAAAAGACGAAAGACTCTTTGGTAATTACACGATCAACAACTTCTCGAAAAACCCACCGCTTTTTCGTGACTTCCAATGAGTCGTCAACCATATGCGACTATAATCAGCCGTTCTAAACTTCCTCATTGGAAGTCACGAAAAAGCGGCTCTGAAGAAGGCGATACTGCCGAAACGTCAGCTAGCGTTGTATTGTATTTTGTTTTTCTGTGGAAGTAAATGTATGCTGTTTAAAAACCTCGCGATTGCTGAACAAGAAAACGACACATTCATATTCCAATGCCGAGGTTAAGAGAAAGTCGTTCCTGGGAACTATTACAAGGTGATATTATTATTTTTCTTATTATTACTATTGTTATTATTATTACTAGATTATAGACTGTAGAATATTATAAAGATAAGAATTTTGTAATACAAAATAGTTAGCCAGCAACTGCATTGAAGGCAATGGATTAGAAAAGTATTTCCTAAATAAGGGCGCATGTAGCGCCTCCCAATGGTTTACCGCCTCACAGTGCCTGGGAGGTGTTCCTGAGTATCCGACTGTGATGTGCAGCGAGTGATTCGTCCTTTGACAGGGTCTCCCAAACTGAGAAGGTGTCCGGCGTTTCTATCAGGAAGTTTAGCTAAGAGTAAACCAATACCAGGACCCACCACCGTTTTGGTATCAAAGTCACATGGTGGCAAATCTCTTTGCGACCCACAAAGGCTGCGACTGCCTGTGGTGGTGACGACCTGGGGCAGTCTATGGCCAGGCTATCCTCGGGATTCTAGGGAACCACAGTGGCTAAACCAGCAAATCTCCAGGGAGTGGAAATTATACTAGTGTCCGTAGAACCAGTGAAGACGGGCCATCCAAGTATCCAAGTAGCGCAGTGATTAGAGGCGCCCTAGAATACACATGGGTTCCAACACGCGCTCCGGGCTCCCCAACCTCTCCGTCCCTACTGGGTCGGTAAATCGGTACCGGACTTGTCTCGCAGAATAGCAGCAATGGCTCGATATATCGGTACGGCACCGCCAGTTATTGTAAAGGCCAGATATGCATACCTCCAAACGATGCCTAATGAAGTCGATTGCATGGCGCATCCCACAGGGATTGATCAAAGCCGAGAGCTCTTCCTTTAATACTCTATTTCCCAAAGAAAAAATCATGAGTACGAAAACAGTGTTAATAAAAAAGCCAGGCACCGAGATTGGCTTTTCAAGAATTGTTAATCACATTGCTCAATCAGAAAATAAAGAATTTTGTTTTTTAATTGCAATCGCATATTTGGAGCTATTTTGCAAAAAATTGCTAATGGACATTTCTAGAGAAAAGAGTGATTCATAAAATAGGTTATATGTTCAACTGTAGAAACCAGCTTGGTTTGGCCGAAGAATTTTGCAAATAGCACTCAACATCGTTATGGCTCTATTTCACATCATACCCTGCCGTGAAAATTATAGTAGGCAGCAGATAAAAAGTTAACGTTGTTAGTTTTAGTATGACCTCGGTTTAACTGGGTTCAACGCCGATTTGTGTTCCCCAGACCAATCTCGCTAACGGGTGGTTGCTGATGGCAGCGTTAGTTAGAATGGCAGCGTTAGTTAGAAAATTAGCTGAGAGAAGTGCCAACCAAGAGCATCCGTGGTGGAGTGTGTAATGCACAAGCCCCGGAAAGGGAAATCGTGGTTCGATCTAGCCCAGGGTACAAGTTGTGCGAACATGTCAGCATCATTATGGTGGTATTTAGCAAATAGTTTCGAAAACAGATTTAACATTTGTATGAATAGTCAATAGGCGATATATTCTCGTGGCAGCCTGACTCACACACGAATCCGAAAACCTGAGTGATCGATAGGATAATGAGTCAAGTGGAAGTAGTGATAAACTGTGTAATATTTGACATCGGGCCGCTTAAAACTGTCGAATAAAACAAATATAGTAGTAGCTTACAACAAGATAATCAACACATTCGCGTCGACGCCTTATTTTGCTTTCTTGCAGCATGGGATGACACTTGATTTTCTGCTCTTGCGGATATTTTTGTTTCTCAATATTAAAAGATAATTTTTCGATAAGAGTAGTGGTTGTGATGTCAATCATTACGAGCACAGTGCTAGTTCGATTCCGTTCCGGGTCAACCAAGTCTCTCATCCCTCTGGGGTTGGGAAATTGGTCACCACCACAGGCAGTCGTAGCCCTTGTGGGTCAGAGAGAGATTTACCACCACGCGACTAGTTTGATACCAAGACGGTGGTGGATCCTGGTATTGGTTTACTCTTAGCTGGGCTTGCTGATGGAAACGCCGGACTCATTCTGAGCTTGGGAGACCAGACCTTGCCAGGGGAATGAATACCCCCGCTGGTAACACGTGAATCAATCCAGTGGGAACAATGCCAAGACCTTAACGATTTGTGATGATCTGTATCATGTGAATAGGTACTCATGTCGATAGCTCTTATCGGTGCTTCCAATTCGTCGGATTTGGATCGACTTTCAGATTTGGACAAAGAGTTGCACCGCTGGCATTCTCTAATCAATAAATATTTTTCCTGAAGATCTAGAGTGCTACTTTCGCCACTGACCTTCTGTACAACAATAGGACGTCGTATCCAGCGTATTACGTTATTATACAGTAGTATTCAGTGAACAGTTTCACTAAAGTCATCGGTTTCCAGGTGATAAACTATTGATTTCGATTAAAATCTACGCAAATAGGCGAAATTCAGAAATAGATGAGAAACAGACATCGTGTTGACATGTTTGTCTTGAGGCATATTTTAGTGGTTTTGATGATAAAATGGAGGGGGAAGAGGGAAAGGGAAAAATGTTTATTACTACCTTTACTCATCGGATATAAAAGATTCGAACTGGTTTGTAAGTTGAACTTTGGAAGAAATCATTCTATCACTTACGAAAATTGCTATCAGCGGTCTCGACAGCCGTCTAGATCTCATGATTACATGAATAAGGATCTAATGGTCTGAAATTATCAAGGTGTAACATGTTAAGACAAAAACTGCTTGTGCATACATATACATATATATGTTTAAAAACGTATATGTACATGTGTTTGTATTGTATATATAACGTGTGGCTCAGTGGTTATAAACGCCGTGCAATACACGCACTGCTAGTTCCACCATGGTTGTCATTGATTACCTCTTAATAGACCTTTTGATCGAATCGCAGCGAGGTGACCTCCATAGGAGGCATTTGTGATGGGGCGTTGTTGCCCGTATAACCTCTATACGCGCCATAGCTAAGGCCTCGAAAAACATAACACGGTGGCGAGCGTGTTAATCGTGGAATAGGACGTAGTTCTGGACATCGAATTGCGGTGTATGTAAGAGGAGGTTTCCAGTGTGAGAGGAGTTTTGTCCCCCGTGGAGTTTTACCAGCAGCGAAGAAATTTGACTTCTCGATCAGGAATCCCTGCTAGAAGTAGTCGTATGCTACGTCAGAGTCAGCCAACCTTCGCATGGTTATTTTCTCTTTAAAAACAGTGGAAGAACAGATATTTTGCTAAACGATGTTCTTCATGTGCAACTGGATTCAGGCGAGATATTCCATCTAGAAATTAGTGAATGCAATGAATGTCAATTGGTATAACAAATTAGCGCTATAGAATGGGACGAATTCTTGGACTGCCTTCTGTTCTGCTCAGATGAAAATGCTGTCAGTCGATGGAATCGAAGAAATTGGTGTGTCACCTTTGTTGCGTGAACTCTGATCGAACAAGTGAGCTTATCCAACCAGGCAGTTTCCTTTGCTACATCACGGTTTACTTAGTAGTATATTTCTATGGATACCCTCGTATAAAATGACATCATCGCTATAATGTGGGCCTTCTGAAACAAACAAATCACGACAATATTTTGAGCGGTTGTTTTTTTTCTTCCATTTCGTGCTAGTTTGATATACAATGGATAAGAACAAACGCAAAATTGGTTCTATCGATCAATGCCATCAGCAATCACCAGACAAACGGAACGAAGAACCTATATGGTGCGTGGTGAACGCGTTATCCTTCGGAAACGGTAATAGCGCGTTCGTTCCCTACCGGAAACACCGGCGGTTAGGAGTTTTGCAAATATCTCAGCATCATGTTATACCTTTTTATTTTCTGCCTATTATAATTTCGCGGCAGGGTACTAAGCGAAATACAACCACAACGTTGAAATACAACAAGCGAAATTATAGTAGACAGAAAATAAAAAGGTATAACATTGTGATTTCAACTACAGCCGTAGCTTAACTGAGTTCTATGCCGATTTGGACGCCCCAGATCAATCCCGCTGACGGGTGATTGCTGTGGCAAAGATCGATAGAAATAGCTGAGAGACAGGCGAAATAAAGGACCCGCATGGTGTGGTGGTGAACGCGTTACTCCCTGGAAAGGACAATAGCGCGTTCGTTCCCCACCATAGACACCTGCGGTCCAGAGTTTTGCAAATATCTCAGCAACGTTGTGGTTGTATCTCAGCATCATTGCGGTTGTTTCACAAATAATATCCTGCCCTGAAAACATGTAAAAGGCAGTGATTAAGAAGTCAACACTGGAAATTAGTATCCCAGTACGCGTAAAAGTGCGGGACAGCATGCTTCCTTATTCTTGCTTACTGCTTTTCCTCTCTTTTAACTTGATTAACTCGTTATTAGCATTCTCATTCCTTGGTGTAAAGATACAAGCATAGATGACAGATGAGGAATAGTTAGCTCATTAGTCGACTACATGTTCTCCTTGTGTGGCACAGCACAGTGGTTTGCCCAACTCGAAGAATAGATAGACAAGTAATGTTGTAAGACGAGTCGATGAAAGATCAACAGGAAAAAGTGCTAGTGAGGCATGGACCAAGAAAGTTAACAATCGATAGCGCTCTAACACGGTACAGAATTTGGCGCTTTTCAGCATCGCTGTATAATAGTATACTGACGATTGACGTCTGCAATGGGATGTCATTTTTCTCATCATCCATATAAAACTCAGTGAATTTCCAATTTTCTATAAATCACTAGTTTGAAGTAGTTTCGCATATTTATGGTCTAAGTCGTTTAATTAATAAATGAAGAGAATACTGTGAGCTCCTCTTATTCTGTATTCATGATTGTCTGTATTTGCACACACTACAGCGTGCACAACGATATGAAACGTTTATATCAGTCATTGAAGATCTCTTTTTATTGTTCAGAATGGGATGATGTCCGTGATAGGAATGTGTGCTCGCTGAGAACGTAGAACTGGGAAGTGATGTCCTAAAATTTGTGAAGTTGAAAAAAAGCGAAACACATATCCAATTCATTGCATTGCTTTCTCACTAAGTTGCTGATCTGCAGAGATTTATTTTCTTAACATTTACAGTAAAACCTTCTGTGTCTGTTCTGAAAATAGGATGTAAGGCAGAATTTAGTTATTTTGCCCCATTGATAAACTTATATGAGGTTGTTTAGAAATTGTCAAAAATTTATGATTTCTAAAATAACAGAGGAAGAAAATGAACACCTGACCCTGCTTTACACGTTAAATTTACTTTTTGGCTTGGAATAGCTGCACCCAACTCCAGGACTGGTTGATATTACCGCCTACTTCTTTAGAGCTGGAGGTCACAATTTACTTCTTGCAAGCCATATCAGATCCCACCTTCAGAACGAAAAACTCCCAGATCAGTGGTGGACTTAGCGCGCGGTTATTCTGCCTGAAAGGGCCTCCTTTACTATTGTCCGAAATGGCTGTTGAGTGTACTCTACAAGCTGTTCACGAAGATACCCTCTCACGCGTATCAAGGACATTGAAAGAGGCGCAACCAGTGGAGCAAGCAGGATTTCCAAAGAGGATCTTGCTGCATGGACCAAATCCAAACTGTGCCTATGGTCAATAATTCTTTCGGGAATACCACCTACCACTGGTCCTGACTTTTGTCTACTTTGAAGAAGCATTTAACAGCGTCCTGCAAATGCAATCCTATCACCGCTCATCGCCCAAGGATCACCCGCTCACCCGTTCTACACAAAAATTCTATCTAACCGTTATCGGAGCTACATACCAAAAATACAGCTCTTACCGTACCCGTAGGAAAATAAGTTCGCACCGCAGTGGGTAACGAAATCAATCGAACGAGACGAGAAAGGCATACATGTTGTTGGAAAATTCCTATAACATCTTTGCTTCGCCGAGGACATCATCTTCCTCTCAAGAAGTACCAGTGAAACAGAAACGATGCCCACTAAACTCGGAAAAGCGAGAAAACGGTTTCACTGCGTACAAATAGGACGATGACGCAGTTGATGCAAAAAGATTGAACTACGCGTAGATCGAAGGAAAACCAGGTTCATGAAGACCCATGATGCGAAAGCGAGCAGATCAAACATGACGTCTCTATGGTTACAAAGACGACTTCGTTAGTGGAGCTTAGGCGTTCAATGACCATGGAGATCAACATGAAGTTGGAAATGAATAAAGAAGCGGAACAACATGGCCTGTCACAAAAAGCCAACGACCAACTAAAAGACCTGAAAATCCGCACTCTTTTGCGATACAGCGGTCCTCCTAGCTCTCTATTATGCAGTAGAGATGTGGGATAATACTTCAACCACATCAAGAATACTTTGCACTACTCACAGAGGGCTTGAACGATGTCAACGATGTCGTTTGAAATATAACCGGCGCACACGATATCTAGCCCGAATCTGGAGTTGTGATCTTCGAAATCTACATCATCTTCGGCACCCAGAAGAAAACGCATCGGCAACGAAACATGAATGGGCCTGGTCATGCAACAGACGAGATGGACGAAATGAACAGTAGAATGGACTCCACTGGGAAACAGGGACCCCTACGATGACCACCCACACTTTGGCGGACTTGTTTGTAATTGAAGTGAATCAGATAAACACACAACTGCCGATGTTCTACATATCACGGTATGAGACTCTAACACGCCACCAAACTTCGAGAACGCTACCACCATTGTCGACGGTTACGAGGCAAAGAAATGAATGAAAGATGTGCTGGTGTCCGCACGGCTCATGAAAACGGACCATCCAAACCTCCAAATAAGTAAGGTCTCATATCCTTAAAATAGGAATAGTAGAAAGACGAATGTTTATGAAGCCGTTTGAAATGTGGTTGACAGAAATTTTACACTGAAATTTGTTTAGCTCAGAGGTTAGAGATGCTCTGCAAACACAGCAGCGTTTGGTTCAACTTGGCAATTCGTGTAAACCAAACCCTCCATCCCTTTCTGGTGGGAAGAATCATAAAGCTTGTTCAGGACGATAAAAAGCTGACGTGCTATATTCCTATCGATTAACATCTGTCTTGTGTAAAAGGGCACCGCTGAGTGAAGTTAACCGTTCGGACGGCGCTCCCTCCACTGGATACGAGTCGATGTGAACACGAATAACTACGCCGTGTCAAGGAGCAGCTATGTATCAAAGACTCGGATCAATCCGGCTCCTAAGAAGACGAAACCGACGAAATGTTACCCAAGTAAACCTTCTTATCAACCTCGTGTTAGCTTAACAATCCAAGTATGCAGTGATGTGATATATAGATAGGTCCTCACAGTTTATTGCTCAAGCCCAGTATGCGTTCATTAACTCCTATGATGTCACAAACGGAGTCCAGTGCACGAGGGCATATCCTTGGGAGACATATTATGCTGAACGCTTTGGATTACGAAAATATTAGACGGAGAAACACAACCGCAGTTATGCTGAGATATTCGCAAAACTTCGATACTGAGCCAGATCTAGCCACGATTACCCTTTCTGGAGGTCTAAACTAGCTAAGAGAAACAAGAAACAAGTAGCTCAGTGGTGCAGTGTGTGCTACACGAGTTCTCGAAAAAAGTAGTCGTGGTTCGATCTGATCCAGGGTCCAACTTTTGCGAATATCTCAGCATCATTGTTGTTGTATTTCACATCATATCCTGCAGTGAAAAATTATAGTAGGCAGCAAATAAAAGGTTAACATTAAACAGAGAATTTCTGTTAATATGGATGAAGAAAGTGAAATCCCTTAGAAGGTCAGTCATTCTGAAGTAGATATCGTTATGTCAACGACCTCACATGAACTTTTGATTTTGATTCCTTTTGAAAATTAATTTTACCATCCTTGCAGACTTTTCTGTCCAAAACGTAACTTTTGAAGTCGTTTTGGTATATTGATAAGCATGGGGACACTCACTTGGATAAGTCCTCTGCAAATTACTCAGCTGTTCTCCAAAATTAATGACGGTTCCGTCGAATGCTTTGACTGTTAGCAGCGTTAGGCACACCAAGACGAGAAGAAGCAATAAACGATGCATTGTCTTGAAAACCTGGAAAGGTTTATAATGGCAATAATAATAATAGTAATAACAATAATAGTAATAGTAGTAATAATAATAATTCGTATATAATGCTGAGATATTTGCAAAACTCTGGACCGCAGGCGTCTATGGTGGAGAACGAACGCGCTATTGTCCTTTCCGGGGAGTAACGCGTTCACCACCACACAATCAACAATTTAAATACAAGTCGCATTAATCTCGCTTATTATGTGTCTTGAACACAGTGCTTTGGCATTTGAAGTGCAGTGATTAGAGATGCTTTGAAGTACACGTGCCCGATAGTTCAATCACGCGCCTCGTATTTACCAAAGGTTCCATTCCCACAGGGTCGGTAAATCGGTACTGAACTTGTTCAGGAGAACAACTGCACTGTACTGGTACACCGGTAGGCCATCGCAAGTCATTAAATAGTTCAGATATGTGTTCAATCCTTTCTAACGATGCTTGATGAAGTTGAATGCATGGTAGTAAGCTTACACGAAATTGATAAAAGCTTTATTTTATCAAAGACGTGTTGGCTTATCAATGTTGTAGAACAACTATTCACTGGTTTCATGAATTTTTTAGCCCGTAAAAGCTTTCATTTGGAATTTTGTAGAATGAGCCAACGTGAAATATCGACATCCCGCATCAATTCCTCACAGAAACAAATGTTGATAAGACTTAGGAGAACTAAAGACCGAGTTACACGCCAACTGTTTTTCGAAGGGCAATGAAAAGCATTTGAAAGCAGGACATTAGCGATTATTCACGAAGTTATTAAGAATAACTCACAGCAGTACTAACATTGATAAGTCTTCGTAAGCCATTGTATAAGACAAATTGGCACTCAGTCACTTCCGCGACCCGACGAATGAGATCCAAGGCATTGAGATTTCAGTAATGGATAAACGCTAAACGCTTTATCCATACCATCAACTACTGATGGCTGGTACAGGACAGCGTTGCGAATTTGCTACCAAAACTGTGTAAAAGCGGAGAATCCTAGTGTTCTTCTCTCGATTGATGCCTCCAAAACATTAGTCGCACATTTATCCTCTCAGTAGGTTGATAGAAAGTCGTACATTCATAGGATTAAGGTTCGATTGGATTAATGCAAATGGAATCAGGGCACAATCGCTTCTCTTGATGTCAACAGGGTATCAAGAACAAGTCCTTTTCTCATTAACATCGTTATTTTTTTGTTCAGCTGAAGAGGATTCATTTGCAAATACGCTGTTGAATACGCCTATTATTTATTAGTCCTGCGTTAGTTTTAATCTTGCAAGAGCAGTTGGACGAGCAGAGCAAAAACGATGTAACCAGCGGTTATCGGCCTTCATTTCCATATTATTCTATCTTGGTTTCTTCACGACGTTTTCAAAAGTTGAACTGAGTGGTTCCGTTGCGGTGCTATCGCTCTAAGGAATCCCTCACTGTATCGACAGTAACTTCGTTCTTGAGTATGAAGGATCTTCATGTACTCAATAAGGACGCCCTACCTCTCCAATGCTTCCATCACCGTTTCTATTTCAAATGAGACGAATCCGTGTTGTTGTGATACATTGGTCTCGTAGCAGTGTAGACATGGCATCTCTTATAAATCTGTATGATTGAGCTAGTTACGTTACCGATCTCCTATTAAATGTGACATAAAAAAGCTGAAATGCTCCAGTAAAGCTGAATCTGTCGCTTCCTTCATGGGTTTGCCTTCCGTTTGTAGTCACCAATTCAATAGCGTCGATCAGAAAGGGCCAAATTAAATTGTTAACAACCGTGCATCGTTCGTATCTAACACCGATTTTTTCCTTCTCAAAAAGTAAGAAGGTGTTTTACATGGCCCGTCTTCAAATCCAATGTGTAGATCGCAACACCTCTTCCATTCGATTCGATTCCTCGGATCCACCATCCACGAAAGTCTCCGAACTTTTTGCGTGTGAGCTCGACTGGAGTTTGACGGATTTTGTTGTCGTTGTGAACGTCTTTGATGCTGGTCAGGTGCAATATCTCTGGATTCTTGGGATATCCGTGCTAGTGCGTTCCAACGCGAATTAGTGAACTGACCCCAGACAAGTTTGGTAACAAGTTCTCGACTTCCAGTGGGAAGCAGGCTTGGTGAAACACAGTGATCGTGGTGAATGGCATCATTACCATTATGATATCCGTCCTCGTACACCGATTACATATCTTTTACTGCTGCTTTCTGAGTTTTGAGATCCTATGCGCGCAGTAATGTGTCTGTTCTGTTGACGTAACTTGACATTTTGGCTTCCTTCACTTATCTACCTGATACTGGATACTCCTAGCACCACACAATAGACAAAGCGTTCATTTAGGATGAATAATCTTTCATTCCGCTTTAGGCTTTGGATGCGTATGTTAAAGGTAGAACGGTAGCGATAGAAGAGTGAGCAAGAAACCAGGTCTAATACTCTTTGACCACTCCATTACGTTTTCTATGCATTTGAGAACTCGAAACGATGTTGGCTTCCTCTCGTTTGAACTCTTGAACTACACCATATGCCGTGTTGACTTTCTGACTGGGATATACATAGTTGACACATCCTGAAATATTTCTCTAACTAATCGACCGCTCACTACTTATTCAAACAGTTGGGCGTTTCGTCCTGGGATGTCGGGTATATTCCACCACTTGTTCGATTTGATTCATTGTCTCCTAACTATAAATAAAGCAAGTGGTCGTGCTTGTGCATGGGTACGCCTACGCATACAGGAATTTGTTGTCGTCTTTCACTGACACTGCTAGTTGAACGTTGTTTTATGGAGATCAGAGCGTTAAAACATTTCTAAGCCTTCCATACAGATATGAGAGCTCTCCACTTTCGTGGACCGATGGGAGATTTGTTGCCTTGCCATTCCATTTCTTCCAGGGCTCCAATTGTTTTGGCTAGTAGTTGACTGACCTACCAAAGAGGTATGTTCTTCGATCATTGCCATTATTCTCTTTTGTCACAGGGTAAGAATAACACTTTCACATCCCTGGTATTACAATGACGATGTTAATACCAAAATGCGAGTTTTTGCATGATGTTCATAGTAGCGTAGCGAAAAATTAATTTGTGGAGGAGCTGGAAGCGATTCGACAATTTTTACAACTATGGCTAGATAGAATAGTGATATTCCGGTTGCAACAGTTTTGGGTTAATTATATAGCTCATGAGGGAGCTCTTTAGTTATTGAGAACGAGGGTGGGGCACATCATGCTGCCTAGAGATTCCACGACTACTTTTATCTTAATTAATTCAAAGGCGATTTTCAATTTGATGAAAATGTGACGAATTGGCATCCTAATGTCCATCATACCTAAATAAATTTCGTTATCTAAGTAACCCATATGTATCTTGTATGAGACGTTGTTTGCTCACATGACTATCTTTCGCCAAAAGTTCCATTAGTTCCGCTAAGACCTGTGCGGAGCCTGTAGATTGGTTATGCAGTAGTTGCCGATCTCCTCTAGGTCTTCCTTTTTGTGTAAAAGCACGGCGGCTTTGATTTTTCATCTCCATGCGTCTGATATTGGAAAAGTCATTGTTTAAAAGGTGAACTAGCGTTTTAATGAAGGCTAACAATAGGATGTTAAATTGTTTGTTTTGAATCCTTTCCAGCAAGGTTCTCCACCGACGACAGCATGTCGAGCCTTGGAGTGGAGAACCATTAGAACGAAACATTCATCCTCCATAACATAATATAGAGCTGCAGAGATATAAAGCCGTGATTTGGCACTAAGAGTTAAACTCCACTAATAATTGGAAAGCCCTTTTGTCATTACAACATTGCATCATTTAATATTTGAACATATACATAGACAGACAAGCTAAACAGATGGAATATCCAACGGAACATGAAGAGGACAGAAATTAATGAAAATCAAGAACGGTTAGACAACAATGAATGTTCACAAGTAAACACAATAACACCTACATGACACACCCTAGAGCTTCAAGACTATGACTACGGAACTCCGCCTACCTAAAGTTCTATCTACTTACTGGGCGGAGCAAGCGAGATATAGGAGCGTAGCATAAAATTAGATAGCGAAGCATTCAAAATTACAGGTTTTCTACCAAGCAATTACGATCTCATCATAGCTCAGAGCTGTTCAACAGCGTTGCCTACTATGCATAGTGGTAAGTTTATCTTCAGTTCGTCCCCATATAGAGTCTCCAGCTCTGAAAAAAATTCAACATTCCTATCCAAAATCTCACCTAAGAGTAATCCTAAACCAAATAAGCTTCGTGTGGTTACTTTCTCTCCGAAAAAAGTAAAAAGAAAAGAAATCGCACCAAAATGTGTGTTTTTAGCGTGAGCCAGGAAGGAGCCTGGCGTGAAACAGGCATAAGCTCTTGGAAGCCACTCGAGTTACTTGCTGATTAATGGACTATAGGGTAGAGAAGTTACAAAGATAATCTTACTATGAAGCGTAAAAGCCAAGAAAAGAAGCAATATTATACACTGCGACGCCATTTGACAGTGTCATTTCGACTCCGCAACTGAAGCAACTAAAACTGTGAATAAAGAAATTTTCGCCAAGAACAAACGTAACTGGAGGCTATCCTGATGGAAAAGCTTATGATGATGTGATGACGCTGTTGTAATGACGAAGTATTTCATATTAATGAGCGATAAACATTAAATCGTAAGAACTTCTGAGCGCATTCCTTATTTAGCAACTTCGCGTTGACTAAGTTTTTTCACACTATAAAGAAACTTAATGTACATGACCTCAAACTTTCAAGTGGGCTGATTTTTCTATAATTGGAAGTGCAGTAAAAGGAGAAAGGACAAGGATTTCCATTGGTCAATCCCTGAGGGTGCGCCATACATAGGACTTCACTAAGCATGGCTAGAGGTGATTGAACGCATATCTAGCTTATACAGTGACTTACGGTACCTTATGATGAAGCCAGTTAGTGCTATTGTCCCCAGACAAGTCTCGTAGTAACTTGCCGACCTAGGAGGGAAAGAAGCTCGGCAAGCTCAATGCACAGGATCGAACCTATGACTACGCGTGTATTGTAGGCACCTCTAGCTTCTAGGCTACAGGCGCCCGAAGTCGCTATAGAAAGAACAAAGATAATGTACACTGCAACAAGAAAAAGTTCCAGCTAAAGTGCTTGTGACTTCAATTAGGCTGTGCACAGTGGCAGCATATTAATATCGCTAGGCACTTAAGTCCTAGGTTTAATTTCCGCCCTGAACTGATTAAATCACCCATCTGTCGACGTCCAGTTATCAATGAAGGAAGTCGAGTACAAAGGCTGAATCACTGACGACTACACCTGCTTGTCTAACTTTGTCATTACGCAATTCGCTTTCGTCATTTCACAAAATTAAGTGCCTCTTTGAAAATTAGTAACGATTAGGACTCTATCTTTTTGCTCCACTTTTTTACTTCATCTTTGAAATTTTGATAAAGTAGCTCGTTATTATTATTGATGAATATCTCACCTATACACGTTATTGATCATGTCAACGAGAATGATGCTCCGTAATCGCTTAATATATGGGAGACTTCTACAGAATGTTGTAATTGCAACGAGGCGTCAATACGAAATAATCTAAGCACATGGTACGATGTGAGTTGATCTCCATTCACGCGGTGCAGAAACAACGACTGCTTCTGATTTTAAACCGAAATATCTCAGCTTTTCTGCGGTGACTCGTATTTCGGAGATGAAATCAACTGAGTAGGCGATATTTCGTCCATTAAGACAAGATGATGTCAACAAATGCGTTGTTGATGTTTATGACTGCCAGGATTTAATTAGGAATTAAAAAAGTTAAAGTTCATTTTCTTCTTCTTGGAAATTTTAGTTTCAACAACAAAATCAAATAAAAAGCTAGAAACTCTCGACGTTGATCAATCTCTGAGGGATGTGTCATGCATTCGACTTCATTAAGCATTGTTGGAGATGATTGAATGCAAATCTGGCCTTCGCAATGAGTCGCGGTGGCCTAGCGATATATCGAGCCAGTGCTCCTATCCACCCAGACAAGTCTGGCACCAATTTGTCGACACCGGAGGAATGGAAGGCTTGGTGTGCCATGGGTGCGGAGATCGACTCCACGTGATGGTTGCAGGGCGCTCCGACTAGTGCGCCACATAGGGTCTTCGTACCCTAAGTGCTAAAAAATTATAAGAAGCCACTTTACTCACACCACTTGGATCTGCACTGGACCATGTTCGCCACTGATTTAATGGCAGGAATCTAAGTACGGTGAAAATCCACCAATTCACGTCCTTCATAGGTCTCTGTTGGTTACTTGTCACTCGATCTCTGGAAATATCCAACACGTCATACGACTCATATGCTATTCTTGTCAAAACAATCCACCGTCTTATTACTTCGTGTCAAGTTAATCTTTGTAAGTTGTTGCACTTAAGCTAATCTTCTTGGCAACCTTTTCTTGATTCAACTATACTTGCTCCATATTTGTTCTTCCCCTCATTTATCCATTCCATCATGGATGTGGTGTTATCGTATTCTAAATGTTAATCTCTACTATGCATATTATCTCAGCATACTGATTTCGTTATTATACACAAGTAGAGGTTTAATTGCCAAAGTTTTGGCGTCGTATTATAGCAGCAACAAAAGTCCAACGTGGCAGATCGACAGAACACAGGCCCCTATAATTGAAACAGCGGATACAAGAAGTTTGTTCCATTTCGAAATGACTCAACAGTATCCATTGCCATTATTTCAGAAAGTACAGAAAAAAGTGAGAACGACGAACAGTTAGTAAAAACAAGGAAAATAACGCCGAATTCTAATTCCATTAACACGAGCGCTCGCGTAATATGAAGTCAGCGGGATTTTTTTCTCATTAACGTTTTGTTTTAAAGATCCTGTTTATTATCTCTAATATCCAACACATACGAAGGCTTTGTGATCACAGTGTGTTCATCTGCATGACGGTTATTCGTACACCATTTGAATGAGTGAGCTGTGATATGACTTCTGCTTTTTACTTATGCATTAGTATAAGCCGGCATTACATATTGTTAGAATCCCAGCACTTCATTCATTCGACTCGTCTCCTCTCATCCATCATCCACAAAAGTTCGGGCTTCCATGAGAGCTCGGGTGCCAAACACAGTCGACATGCATTGAGTACAATGCATTTTGTGCAGAAATACTGGTCGGTGTCAATCTAAATAAACTTGCCTTATATCATATTGGACTTTTCCATGAAAAAACTGGAAAGCTTTTACTGCAATCAACTTTAAAGTGAATGAGAAAGCCTATGTGAAGAGATAACTGGAATGTCTCAGTGATGTTGAACTTCGTTAAAGCAATCTAGACTGATACTTGCAAATAGTTCCAATTACGCTCTTTTCGATTAATTATGACATTCCTTCTTTTCTAGTGCCTCTCAATGACTCTCACAGGCTTGACAGTACTCCAATTACCTTGCCATGAATCTGAGACATGGGGTGACAACTCAACCACACCATACATGTTGTGTGTCATTCAAAAAAAGCTTCAACGATGCTTTATAACACATAAACAGGTTGTACAGCATGATGCCAAAATTCGTCCACATATATTCGCTCGTAGAGATACAGGAAGAATTTATATATGAGAGAACACGTATATAAACCGATCGTGAAGTCAACGCAGTCGATTCATGGACGGCGAGAACGCTGGAATGGACCTCGAAGTACTAGAGCAGAAAAGCTTACAGCAATGAGCTCTCAGAGAACTGGATTCAAGATCGAAGAAGAACTAAATAATTGTGTATTGTGCTTGGTTGCTCAAGATTTATGAATGCAAGCCGTCTGAGTACCCAAGAAAACAGGTTGGATCTCTCCTTCTCTTGGTTCTCCCAGCTCCTATTTCTCCTCCCGTACGTTACTCATTGAAACTCTTTTCTACTACCTTCGTCAACATATGCATTGAATTTGTTGTCATTATATTGTCAGTAGATAAAGGATAAAGGTTTCGGTGTTGACAAAACCCTGAGGGATTGCGTTTTACATTCGACTCCATTCATAGTATCGCAGAAGATGATTGGTTACACGTATGGCCTATACGATATCTTGCAGTGGCCTACCGATGTATCATGTCATTGTTGTTATCCTCTCAGATTACTCTGGTACCAGTTTGCCTTACCCGTTTGAATTGAAGGAATTGTTAGCCAGCGGCATGGGATCGAACGGATCATGTGTGTATTGCGGGGCACCTCTCTACCACTGCGACGCATCCTGTTACATTACATCGTTCCCAGAAACAATTCCAACATTAGCGAGCGCGTGTTAATGAAACATAGTTCAGGAGACGACCCATATCAGCAGTTGCTACGTAATTACAACTGAAGCATGAGTGAAATCGCTCAAAAGTCGCTTGAGACCACCATATCGGCGAGTAATTTCACCGAGAAGTAATGGACGTATTACCCGGGAAAAACGAATAATGATATTACTATATTACTAGAGCTACATCAAAGCCATCGTAGTTAAAGCAATTCACGAAACTTTTTTCAAATAGAAAATAGAAAAAACAACGAAAGGTACCTATTTATAGGAAGATACACCAAAGAAGAATAAAACTAACAGAAAACTAATACATAAATAATAAAATTCATACTCACTAGATAACATCCTGTCTTTAACGACCCCTATGAGGAAAACCCAATGGCAAATGCCTGAGTTATCTAACTCGTAACGGACGGTACGCATTGTATACAATCCTTAGAATGGACGACGCGGTTATACACAATGCTCATTGCTTTCGGTGGTTTATTCTACCGTACAGAACTTTTTCACCATACTTGTCGTACTCCTTTCACCGCTTATTGAATACTGGTCAATATAGCGCAGGTTGGGCGATAAATCCATCCTCTACATTTAGTTATTCGTAAAAAAACTTCTTTTCAAATGAGTCAAAACACTTAGGAAAATCTCGCCGGAGCATGGGATGGACGGTGGCTCATTGTAATATATAGTAAATAGTAGCACATATACACATAAAAGAAAGTCTCCTCTATAAGTTTGCAACTTTTCAACGTCTTAAGCTCTTTAGTTATTGGAAAACCCGGATCATTTATTGTTTGAGGGCAACGTGTTTGAACAGCGGACGAGATTACGTTTTCTGCAGTAGACCAAAAATTGGGCGTCGTCCCACGAGACCACCATGCGAAAACATACACCACGCTCTGCACCTTAATAGCTTTCGAGTAGGACCAAAAATCGCTAGAATCTCAACGTTCTCTCGATTTCTGTCTCCTGGTTATAGTCGAGTTGATTCTACTTGTATGAGTTCAACAGGTTCTCAACATGGTTAGAGCTTAGGATATTACAGTTAATGAGTAGATGGGAAGAAGATCGTGAGGGTTTTTCTTCGTGAACGGTGAAATTTGCAATCAGTTTCGTTCAGTTAAGTTGAAGTACATTAATCTTCACTCTCAATAGAAATTTTCACTTAATCTCAGAAGTGGTGAGTATGTTACAGTGTTACCACCCATCAATCACAAGCAATGACAATGAACACAATAGACGGCCTTACAGCACTTCCCATTACCCGTATTTCATATCTACTATGCCGATCCCAGCAACACCTGGATTCGTTCTGTTCACTTGCATCCATCATCGACGAAGGTCTTTGAACATTTCGCATGCTGCTTCAGCTGCTACTTTAAGATTGTCGTCCTTTCTTTCTTTTTTCTTTTGCCACTACAGCCTCGGCCTAACTGGGTTCAATGCTGATTTGTGCTCCTTAGATCAATCTCATTGATGGAGATCTGTTCATGGCGCCGTTAGGTAGAAAACTAGCTGAGACAAAAACGAAACGAAAGACCTGCATTGTGTGATGGTGAATGCGATAACCCTCGAGAAGACTAATAGCGCGTTCGTTCCCGAACGCAGACACCTGAGGTCCATAGTTTTCCAAATGACTCAGTATCATTGTGGTTGAATTTCACATAATAGCCTGCCGTGAAAATTACAGTGGAGAATAAGTATAAAGGCTAACATTGCAAAAATTGTGTTAATGAACTGCTAGCTATTGAATTAATCGGGATAATGAGCAATTACGGTGCAATTACTTCGCTAAAAGTTCTGCTGAATTCATTGCTGCATATTGTTCATATCTGAACCAAGATATCCATCCAGTAACCTTCTGATTACAATGCAAGTGGGATCGAAGTCCATTAATATTAGCGGCCTCGCTACTACCCACGTATTACCCTCACTGGGAGATTCCAGCTCTGTTCGTCGCGAAACTACGTGGTGCGTCCACAGACGGGAGAATGTAGGATAGACGCCGACCGACATTGCATTAAATTGAGACGCTAGTAAATTCATCGTATGGACTCATTTTCCTTGTTTATCTCGAAAGGCTTGTGTATATGTAAATGATATCCTGCACGTTTTTTAATCCTAAAAACCCCTGCAGCCAAGTAATTGGGAGTTGTATTGCTGCACGTCTCTACTGAGTAAACTAGGCAAACTATTCATTACTATCCATCATCAAAAGCAGTAAAAACGGAAGGCTTCATCGCTTTGATTCCTCAAAAAGAAGAACCGATAATTTATCGACGGACTAGTACGCATAACTTGATAAAATCTTAAGTCAAAATCAGCTATCTAGATATTAGAAACGATTAGTGAAGAAACACTACTTAGCAAATCTACTACTAAGCTAGTTACTACTTAAACTCTATTTATAGAACAGGCAAGCTACCATAGAAATTCTCCACTGAGGGTTTCAAGACGTAAGCTAAGAAGATTCGGCACGATAACATCGAAACGAGTGAAGCGAGAAGACACTCATTTTTGAGAAGGTGTAGTCGCCGAAAATATTTCTGAAGAATACGACTATCTTATAAAGTATCGTTTAAAAAAACCAGAATGAAAGACAGAAGCCTGTCTGGACAGGTCACAATTCTGGTAAGCCACAGTAAATCACTAGTTACGTCTAAATTGGGGAAGCTGTTTAAAAACGGCCGATGTTTTAGAGGCTCCATGTAGACAAGACGACCTGAGATCCAGGAAAGCATGGACACTGTCGGAATTTCATGTAAAATTGTTTTGTTTTCTTACGCTTTTGGAGCAAATCAACATACTTTAGGAGCCGAATGATTAACTCAATAGGTCAGACTTCTATAAAGAAGTCATTAACTATTTGGAATTTGTGAGGAGTCACTTAAGGATAGCCTTGTAGTGGTTTCTAAGCAGAAGCTCAAAGAGGGCTATAAACAGTCAACGCCCAAGTTGTTCTAGGACGATTTCCGATACTCGGTTGCTGTTATGACAGATCATAGAGTGAGGAGTCTTGTAACGACGAACGATTATCGTAGAGTTGCTGCCAATATGGGAATCAACAATAAGAACATTATAGGCTAAACGTAAACGTGAGGACGCGTGTGGCGTAGTGGTCGGTGGCACCCTGCAACGCACGATTCCCGTGCCCGTGGCCCACGAAGCCCTCCATCCTTCCGGTGTCGGTAAATTGGTACCATACTTGTCAGAGAGGATAGCAGAATTGGTTCGATACATCGGTAGGTCACCATGAGTCATTGTAAAGGCCAGATATGCTTTCAATCACTTCCAAACGATGCTTGATGAAGTGAAGTGCATGGCGCATCGCTAAGGGATTAATCAACGCCGAAAGCTTTGCCTTTTTATTTTATAGACTAAATGTTGCGGGTCTGAGTTGAAGAATAGAATAGAAACATGAACATTGTTGTCATTTGGTAACACGTCGTATTTCTGCGAAATGTAGATGTAAGAAGTCGTGAGAACCTGCGCATAATTCACCTCCTATAATTATTTTCACATGACTCAACATCACATACATGTGAATTTTTCTATCTTCGTTATGAACGCCGCTGAATCCTGATCGACTTGATTTTCCCTGGAAGCCTGGGATAGCCGTGCTGGGGCGCTCCCACCTTGGTTGGAGAACTGAGCTGATTCCAGACAACTCTGATACCAATATGCCGATTCAGAGTGGATGAAAAGTTTGATTCGGGATCGAGCCAGCGGATAGGTAAGCTGGCCATTCCGCACTGAGCGTCATTACTGCGACTGGCTCTACTGTTTTTCTACTTCCCACAACAAGGCAACTAAATATAATACACTATCTCTTGATGTTTCTTCGCCAAATATATTGCTCACCAATGCTTTATCGGAGTTGACATTGCCGATGTCATTGCCTTAGTATGTTTTCACCAAAAGTACACCCATGTTCCGAAGACCGACTTTCTATTAACCTCAACAATGGTTGATAATTCACTGTTTTTTTTTTCAATGAGCAAACACGAGGCTGGTACTATGGAATTTATTAGAGTTTTAAAAGATCTTTAACGAACCTTTTAATAGTTGCTGTTTATTATGCGTATGCAAATTTATGTGCTAAGTCTTATCTACTAAGGTAATGACAGTGTTTGGCTAAGTACGTCAATTCGAACTTTCCAGGCTTCGAAGAAGGCAAAACCGCCGAGGCATCAGCTATCGTGGGCTAATAAATTGTAAAGTGCCAGCCTGGCGTTTGCTCATTGAAGAAAAACAGTATACGCATGGTTTCTATAGGTCATTCTTTTCCAAGGTCTCGGTCCATTCAATGTTCTCTTCCATGGAGTTCGTGTTTCTTAGGCAAAGTACTGGTAAAACATGGTAAATAAAGTGTACGACACGGACACGAATGCAATCAGACCTTAAAACAAACGCAGACTCAAAGAATGTTTTCATTAATAAAGATCCCAAACTTTCAAAAACATTGTCTTCGTTTCGAGTGAGGACAGTTTACAAACCACTCTTACAAACATTCTACGTTCCCATTAAAAGCATTCGGCGTGGGTCTATTCCCTAGACATGTGCTATGAACTGGACTCCCTTTGTAGTATCGTAGGTGCGATTCAATGCTTATCTCGCTTGTACAAGGATTTTCTGTGGCCTACCGATGCGTCTATCCTGCTATTCAGCTGCTATCCTTCCAGAGAACTCCGGTATCACTTCATTGAACCCGGAGGGGTGGAGAGTTGGTGCTCGAAGGCACATGCCGAACCAATGATCATGCATTGCAGAACACAACATTACGTTTCCACTATGGAATCATATGACGAAATGATTTCCCAAAAAACTGAGAAGATGCGATAGCCTTGGATAGTAATCGCCATTTATGTGGATATCCGAGAGGTGCTCACAATGTGAAAACCGATCAAATCACTGTGTGGTCCTAACACTGTTAACAAATTGCTTCTCATATTTAATGAATAAGTAATCGGAGCTCAAAATTTCCGCTGTGTATTGAAGCCGTCAAGCCTGCTTTATGTTTAAAGCGGTTGACTATGATTTTAAGTTACTACTGAGTTAGTGAATATGTTGTCCGTCCACATGTCCTTCAGGAGTGAAGGAAACCACAACAATCTACTTATTCATTTATTTGTTTATATAAACCAACATCACATATTTTGCGGATTTCAGCGCTTCTTTTCACTTGATTCGTTTCCACTCATCCCTGTCATTCGCAACTGTCTTCGCATCCACCTGTGACTACTGCTTCAGGGTTTTAATCTTTCTTACGAATATCGCTGAATGCCACTCGAATTCATCGTCACTGGAGTTCTAGGATGGTTGTGTTAGCGCGGTCTCAGGTCCTCACCACAGACAGTCGCCAACCTTTGTGGACCGAAGGGGTATTCGTTAGATAAAGCGGTCTGGTTGACCTTAGGTGGAGTCGAAACAGAGATCTTGTATGTGTTGTTGTACAGAGCCTCTAACAACTGCACCTCTTGCAGTATAATTAGCACTAAAGAAAGTGTCGATGGTATTCCAGAAACTCTAGAAATGTTTTAAACTTGGAAGATACTTTTAGTTTTATCACGCACGTCAAATTCTAAGGCACTTTTGTTTACGTAGGAAAGCACACTAATGCTGTAGTGGGTCTATGGACGATTTTGTTTTTAACTTTTACTGGCAATCTAGTTTACGACTACTCAGTAGGCATCTCAAAATAACCAGGTACTAGTTTAGGTACCGACAATGATGGGATTTCTAATGGATACCGACAATGAGGGGATTTTTAAATCTCGTTCGCAAATGTTAAGGCTACAGTTTACACTTGCTTTCGTAGAAATCTGTGAAGTATAATTGATAAAGTGATTTTTTAGACAACATTCCATAGAGTGGCTCATTCTGCCTTCACATCAGTCTTAAATGGTGAGTTTTCGCAGTACATGATTTATGCTCCAAACCGTATTATAATGACAAAACATTTAACCCCTTCGCGACGAAGTTGGCTTTTCAACGACTGACGGTAATTTTTAGACTAGAAGAGACTTTGCTGTAGAATTGCAGATACACTTTCTATCTAGTATCCTGTAAAAAGTAAAAGTGCTTAGAATTGAAACTTTCGAAAGCCTGAAAAAGAAATTTGGCTTTTTAAAATTTCTCACGAAAGAGCGACAGCCAAAAACAGAAGCGGTACATAGGAAACACCTTCGAGTCCTGCTGGACGAAATCCTGTTTGTTCATTTGCTTTTGCTTTCGAAATTCGATCCTTTAAGCAATACGGTAGAAGAAGTACACTTCATGGGATCCCGGAACTGCTTTGTATTAAAATAACACAATTTTTACCTTGCAAGAAAAAATTTGGAGATTACAGTTT
Source organism: Angiostrongylus costaricensis (assembly GCA_900624975.1). Classification (NCBI taxonomy): domain Eukaryota; kingdom Metazoa; phylum Nematoda; class Chromadorea; order Rhabditida; family Metastrongylidae; genus Angiostrongylus; species Angiostrongylus costaricensis. The sequence goes on from UYYA01003943.1 coordinate 49,355, forward strand.
GCATCTGGTAAGACTCGCCATGAGCTAAGATATGCGATCCAAAATTGAAGGCGGTGACTATTATCGCATCCCATGACTCCTACGGAAGTCACGTCGTCGCATTATTGTTAAATATCTCCAGTCATACAATTTTATCAATAGCTGTTATGTTTTCAATTATTTCGATGAATTTTCAGCCTAAACAAGATAAGGTGCGAGTGGATTTACGAAGTTCTCATCACTAGGTGGTAGTTTGTATTGTTTTTGCTCCACGAAAAAAGTATCGATTTCTTTATTGCTCTGCACGTTCCGAGTTCTTCATAGAAAGAAGGATTCTAAAGGCAAATCTAACGAAAAGAAAGCTATGAAAACGCAATTATGTTAAAACACACTCCACTGGATTTCCACTATTTTCCTCCTACTGGTTTAGGCGATTCTCGAAAATTTAATCACTGCAGTTAGTCGACTGAAGATAATTGAAAGCCAGATGCAAAAAATGCGTAAGGAATGCCGAGATCGTCAGAGAATATGGGATGCCGTCGAAAAAGAAGTGCATGACCTCGAAGAAAAGGTTGGCTCAATTTTCTTTAAAAGGGAGATGTCCGTCGATTTAAGCGCAATAGTTAGCGCATTCTTTTAACGGAAGAAATGTAATGGGGAGAAGTCCACATCGGACAAAAAAGCCATCTTCCACCTTTTTTAGGCAGTGATATACCGCTATCGAGTCATGGAAACGCAGTCGCGGCGTGACGAAAACGGAGAAAATGCGTGACAATTTCCAGTGCTGTTTTCGTACCACGTGAAATAAACATTTCGGTCATTTAAAGCCAGTCATTAAAATTGCAGTGAGCTTGTATAATTAAAAGCTAAGCCAATCAGTAACATCTGTGACGTCTGTCATCACCTACACAACAACGCTGACTTACGACGCTAAGAACAAGCAACACCAGATGGACTCTAAGGTGCCCGAGGTTCCTTTTCTACGAGGTGATATTGATGCCCGTATAGAGCAGTGGTTAGAGATTCCATGCGATACACGAAGGATCGGCCGTTGGTTCGATCTTCTGCATTGAACTCAGCAATCCATCAATCTATCAACAGTCCAAAAACTGACACCGGACTGTGTAGATGGACAAAGCTACTGACATGATACATCGGCAGGACGATGTAATTCATTATACAGCCTCGATGTGCATACAATCACCTCTAATCCATAGTTGGGAATTCTCAACTCTACAATAACGTGGTCACCGACGTGAAACAAGGGGTTCAACGAGAGAACCTGGTACCAAAAAGTAATTTTCGCCGCTCTCATGAACACCTTACATGAACTGATATGAGACAATACGGATCATTACCTTTTTCTTGTCTGAGACAAAATATTATATTGACAAGAAATATTACCTTTTTCTCTCTATTGATCTCATACTTGATACATTAACCACTATTTGTGTGAAGATCAATATTTGACCGAGGCTAATGAAAATACCGTTGATCAAGTACGTATACACCACATTGCTGCCTTTGACGGGTGCTTGCTAGTACAACCTATGGGTTAAAATACGACTGAGAGAAAGGCGAAACAAAGCGCCCACGTGGTGTGATGGTGAACACGTCAGCCCCCCGGAAAGGGTTATAACGAGTTCGATCCCTTTCAAAGATCAATGTTAACATTTTATTTTCTGCCTGCTATAATTTCTCACGCCAGGGTTTGATGTGAATTATTAGGTTGTAACACATGGAAAGTTCTATTTCAAATGTAAATTTTAAAAGACCACAACTTTTTCCACACTAAATCTTATTAAAAATTTGCACCATTAAAATCAACACATTTTTTCCAACAAGAAACAAATTTATTTATTCCAGTTGCATAAAATTCTGGAGTTCTGGATGAGCTCGTTGAGGACATTGTTTACGTCATCGTGGCTGGGTTTCCCCTCTCTCCAACGAAGTTGTCAAGCTGCTTGAAGGAGTGGTAGCCAGTAGGCGAGAGGCCTGGTGAATATTGCGGATGAGGCTAAGTTTCGTAGCCCAACTCGTTCAACTCCTGCACCGCTGGTTCCGCAACGTGATGCCGAGAGTTGTCGTGCAGAAGGATTGGTATTTTTCTGTTGACTGGTGCCAATCGTTGTTGCTGGAGTTGACGGTGCATTTCGTCGATTTGTTGGCAATACTTCTCTGTCGTAATCGTTCCGATCGGATTCAAAAAGCTGTGATGAATCAGCCTGGCTGCAGACCACTAAACAGTCACCTTAACCTTTTTTGGTGCAATTTTGACTTTGGGAAGTGTTGTGGAGCCTGATCGCCATCCAACCATTAAGCTCAACGTCGCCGGTTGTCGTACATAACCCGCTTCTCGTCGTACGTCACAGTTTGATGAAGAAAAGGGTCGTTTTTGTTGCTCAGACTAGCAGCAGACGACACTGCAAAATGGCGATTTTTTTGATTATCGTTTAATTCGTATGGCACCCACTTATCGAGTTCTTTTGTCTTTCCTATGCGATTCAAGTGAGTGGAATTGTCCAGTGCTTGCTCTAACTGTTCTGCAAGATTTCGAACAACTGTTTGCGTGTTTGCTTCCACTTGTGCCCTCAATTTGTCGTCGTCAAGTTCATTGGGACGTCCGCGGTCTTTCATAACTTCGAGGTCGAAATCACCAGATGGGAATATTCTAAACCATTTTTGCATTGTTGATTCACCACACTATCTTCACCCTAAACTTGATGATATTCCGAGTTCCTATCGCGGCATTACGCCCAGTCTTCCACTCGTACAAAAAAGGACTCGAATATCAAGTTGATTCGTACCAAAGTTAAAGCTTGTGAAACCGTTAAAATTATAAATCCTGAAGAAACCAATATCAGGTATGGAAAGAGCAGGCTTTATGCCTCATATATTAAACATACAAAAAGAAGGAAATTTTTATGTAGAGAATTGCACGAAACTTAAAACAATAAAATCGGGCATTTCATATGTTACAACCTTATATCTCAGCATCATTGTGGCTATCTTAGAATAACCATAGTAGGGTATTCCCAGGCTTTCACTATGCCCTGCGGCTAGTAGCTGTGATGTAACGTAAAGAGGTTTTCCGCTTTACGATTCAGCTTCTTCAAAACGATAATGACTATTGTGACTATCCGATCTACCGACCAATTGTGCTGTATCCGTTCCTGATCAACGGTATTTTCATTAGCCTCGGTCAAATATTGATCCTCACACAAACTAGTGGTTATTGTATCAAGTATGAGATCAGTAGAGAGAAAAAGTTAATGATCCGTATTGTCTCATATCAGTTCATGTAAGGTGTTCATGAGAGCGGCGAAAATTACTTTTTGGTACCAGGTTCTCTCGTTGAACCCCTTGTTTCACGTCGGTGACCACGTTATTGTAGAGTTGAGAATTCCCAACTATGGATTAGAGGTGATTGTATGCACATCGAGGCTGTATAATGAATTACATCGTCCTGCCGATGTATCATGTCAGTAGCTTTGTCCATCTACACAGTCCGGTGTCAGTTTTTGGACTGTTGATAGATTGATGGATTGCTGAGTTCAATGCAGAAGATCGAACCAACGGCCGATCCTTTGTGTATCGCATGGAATCTCTAACCACTGCTCTATACGGGCATCAATATCACCTCGTAGAAAAGGAACCTCGGACACCTTAGAGTCCATCTGGTGTTGCTTGTTCTTAGCGTCGTAAGTCAGCGTTGTTGTGTAGGTGATGACAGACGTCACAGATGTTACTGATTGGCTTAGCTTTTAATTATACAAGCTCACTGCAATTTTAATGACTGGCTTTAAATGACCGAAATGTTTATTTCACGTGGTACGAAAACAGCACTGGAAATTGTCACGCATTTTCTCCGTTTTCGTCACGCCGCGACTGCGTTTCCATGACTCGATAGCGGTATATCACTGCCTAAAAAAGGTNGAAGATGGCTTTTTTGTCCGATGTGGACTTCTCCCCATTACATTTCTTCCGTTAAAAGAATGCGCTAACTATTGCGCTTAAATCGACGGACATCTCCCTTTAAAAGAAAACTGAGCCAACCTTTTCTTCGAGGTCATGCACTTCTTTTTCGACGGCATCCCATATTCTCTGACGATCTCGGCATTCCTTACGCATTTTTAGGAAATACCTCAGCATCATTTTGATGATATTTCACATTATACTCTGCTATGAAAAAAGAATAGGCAGTAAATAAAAAGTATTACACTCTGGGATACTCCGAAAACCTGCGTTCACTTAACTTCGGCATGGAGAATCAATACCTCATTTAGTGATAAGCCAACGTGAAGTTGTTAAGAAATTTAACAATTCAACGACCTTCAATATGTATTCTTTCTTTGATGTGCTTGCACGAGGTTGATAATGATGTTTATTTTCGGCTAACGTTTCGACGTCTTCGTCTTCCTCAGAGCTGATGATCCGAGTCGATGGTCCTCGCTTGTTATTTGCCTCGACGTGGCAGCTTCGCCTTCGTGTCGAGTTAGGTCTTCTTCAGTGAGCCATCTCCTCGAATGAGGCATCGACATGACCTAACTCGACATGACCATCGACTCGGATCATCGGCTCTGAGGAAGACGAAGACGTCGAAACGTTAACCGAAAATGAACATCATTATCAACCTCGTGTCAACGACCTTCGTTTTACCCTGCTACACCTTAGCTGGAAAAATTCGGATTGCTGCAAAATAGAATGACTCCATGGAAATAAAATGTTGTATTGATTATTGATTATTTATTATTGATCACAACAAGATATTGATTCTACAGGGTACTGGAGCATCATAAGAGCGAACTGGAGTGAAATGAGGAAAAAAGTCGATGGCTGGTATGCGGTATGGCTAAACGAAAGAAAGGAAGAAGCTCTCGACGTTGATCAATCTCTTAGGGATGGGCCACGCATTCAACTTCTATAGGCATCGTTGGAGGTGATTGAATGCATATCTGGCCTTTACAATGACCCGCGGTGGCCTACTGATGTATCGAGCCAGTCCTGCTATCCTCCCAGTCTGGTACTAATTTGCCGACCCCGTAGAGATGGAAGACTTGATGAGCCACGGGCGCTAGGATCGATCCCATGTGTTTCTGGGCACACCGTCCACTACGTCACATGCGCCCGTGACAATATGACTGTATAATATATGCTGTACTACTTTGCCTACAAACTGCGAAGTCAACATGATGAAATACTTAGCTTCACATCTGAGTAGGACGAAATGAACAGATTAGGAAACCCACACAGCTTCCAACTAAGCAAGGAAAAAAGGCCAGGGCTCTGAGCACAACTGGACATCACGGTTCCGCCTGGTTTAAAATATGATCCACAAAACCGCATCTTACATAAGTACGGCAAAAATGCGGTCAGCTCCTAAAGAGTGACCAAACGGAATCCAAAAAGTAACTTTAGGACGCGAAAGGAACGAGTGAACTTCACTTGGGTTAACTTGCGTCATCGAATAATCAACGGAACACAAGGAGGTTATACAGGTGACAAATATGTTATTTAACTTTCATAGAAGAACCAAAGCACAGAACAAATAGACAGCACTATCATTTATCAAAACGACGAGAGAGAGAACGAAGTCAGCGCTTTTTTTCTGGCGCTGTCTGGAAATCGACGCATTGTGAAGCACATATCAAACTACACCTCAATCCGTGCATACGTACTACTATAGAGGTAATCCTGTCTTGACTCAAGGAAAAGGAAGAAACGAATTTGGGATTTAATATGTTCCTACGGGTAGTGGAACTTCATAACAGCCTTTGATGCCGCATTTAATGGTGCATTTATTAGCAACAGCACAAAAAGATGTATAGATAAAGCCTATTTTTAAGTTCATTACGACCCTATAACAGACGGTATGCTCCTTTTCAGCACACAATTATCTCGTATTACATTAGTAAAAATAACTATTTATGATCGAGATCACCTTTATAAAGATAATATGAGAATACCATATGTTTAACCACGGAATGTCATCTCGTAACAACACTGGTGGCAAGAAATAATCGTACCATCATGGCAAATCCTATAACAGTTTAGTGAAAGAGTAGATATTTGAAAAGCTTCTGTACATGAGCTTAAGGAAAAAAGAAATTGTACAAACTCAACGAAAACCAATGAAACTGATTGATAACACAGAAAGAAATGAAAGTCATCTGAGCCATTGTATACGTGAACAGGTAAGACAGATTCTCGAGAGTAAGTAACGTAAAGAATGCGACCCTGAAGCGAGAAAAGCACTCAACATGTACACAACAATCGCAGTTTCTTGTGCACATATAACCCATTCCGCTCCAGCGCTGTTTTTCATGGCAGCCTCAGTCGAACACCAGCCATTTTCCATCGGCTGCGTTCAAAGCCTTTTCTGGTTCCCACCCTTCCAACTATGAACTGCTTTCGATTAGTTATCGAATTAATGTACATAGTGCAGTAAAAATGCTCTGGAACTCACTGAACTCAAAATGATCACTATAGTCTCCATGCGGTCATTTGCCAGGCCACTATGGATACTATAGTGTCCATACGTGGCGGAATAGGTTAAGCACATCAATAAACAATGAATGACATCGTTTTAAGTGTAGTAATAAACGATCATAAAATACCTTCAAATGATAAAATGAAGAGCCCGGAAATCGGATCAATAAATTTCTGCGCACCGGGTTGTTAAACTAGTTAATGACCAACTAATAATAAATATCAATACTGCAACATGGCTAAAATACAAGCTATCAAAAGGCAACTCATACCTATCTCGTTTAATTATGCTAAAACTACTCGAAAGAACTGGACTCTATGATCCAGTCTGGAAAGCACTGCTGTCCTCGTTCACGAAGCTCTGTTTCAAATTGCGATAGAAGACATAGAACCTACAAAAAACAAAACTGAGTTTAATTCCTATTAGAAAAAGGAGAAGACAGAAAAGAAAGAAAGTAACTGTAGGGAGTTAAGCTGACCCTGCGCCAAACTGATTACTCGAAAAGAAAAACGTCAGACTTCAAAAATTAGAACTCGCATAGTTACAATGGTGGAAAACTTGCTTTGCAGTAAAAATGCTAAGGCCTAAAAACTCAAAAAATGACTTAAAGTCATATCAAGTTCAACGTCACATCAACAGAAGCTTGATTCATCTATTCCCTTTAAGAAAGCAAATTGTTTGAAAGCGGGACAATTCGGTGAAATGTGGATCAAAACCTATTATGTAGCCAGTAAGAAACACGTGGATGTTCTGTCTCTGCTGTGCGATAATTGTGCCCTTTGTTTCACATGCACGTTATGCTAGTCATAAGCAGATTACTGGGTAGGTGTAGTGCAGTGGTCGGAAGCGCCCTTCAACATACACGTGGAATCCATCCCCGCGCCCATGGCCCAACAAGCCCTTCACCCCTCGGAGTCGGCAAATTGTTACCAGACTTGTCTGGGAAAGTAGCAGCACCGGCTCGGATACATCGGTAGACCACCATGATTCACCATAAAGGCGAGATACGCATTCAATCACCTCCAAATGATGCTTAATGAAGTTGAATGCATGGCGCATCCCTCAGGAATTGATCAACGCCGAAAGCTTTATCCTTTTTTAAAAGAGATTACTTTCTGCACGCCGATTCAACCGAAAATGTGTAATAAAGTAAATACAATTGCATCAGAAATGGTTTCATCCAATAAATAAACACAATGTCTACTTCATGAAAGCCGCGATACTTCAACAACCTAGCTACCTGTTAGAATACTCATTTTCAACAGCACAGTCTGTAGAATTTCTCAGGGGTTCCGCTAAAACTTTGGAATATTGGTCAAATATAAGAAGTCATATGCTCTCGTGTGCCCAGAGAGTGTATGTCCACTTCGTAATCCCAAAGTCTGATAGACAAAACGTAATTTTCACTGGTGCTCACTCAAGTCACTCGAAGCATAATGGCACTACCCGTGATAAAGATGAACATTTTGAAAACTAGGACTAACTTTAGTGTTAGATCGTTTCGGATGTGCCGATTTTATATGACTCGCCACCGCACTCTCATCCCAATTGTGAGTGAATTGACAAGCAGAGCAGCTGTAACATGATGTAAAAAGTAAATTAAGGATAGACACACAAAAAAACAGGCATGACATTATAAAAATAAAACAAAACTCAAAATCAGCACGGCCGTCGATTTCTGGGATATGAACCTTGTTGGTCACAACCAAAACATGAACAACGGAATGCACTTGACCGCAAATTATAATTTTGAACACTAACAGATCCCATCTCTCCTAACGGTCTACCGCCTCACCGTGGCTGGGAGGTGTTCCTGGATTCTACGCTGCGATGTGCAGCGGGCAGATTCATCCCCGGCAGGGTCTTCGAAGCTGAGGAGTCTAGCTTTTCCATTAGAGAGCCTGGCGAACAGCAAACTAATACCAGGATCCACCACCGTTCTGGTATCAAACTGGCCGCATGGCGGCAAATTTCCCTCTGATCCACAAGAACGGCGACTGCCTGTGGTAGTGACGACCTAAGGTAGACTTGGGCCACGCTGACCTCGGGGCTCCAGAAAAAAAAACAGAAGTTAAACAAGCAAAACTCTGAACAATGACAAATATGCTGAGGAATGCACAACCAGTGAGGACGGGCGGTCCAAATATCCAAGTATGTGATAGATCTCATCCATCAACCGTGGAATTCACTAGTCTTTTCGAAACGAATTTTTTGCTTAAAAACCCCATATAATTTACTTTGGATTCTGTCTACCTAACATCAAAAAGGATATTTTCTAAGAAATGTTAGATAACATAGCCGAGACCATGGTTCTCCGAATTTTGGGTGAAATAAAAGTGTTCTGAATGTTGTCTTGCAAGTACACTGATTTCTAAGATTTCATACACATTTTGGTTGACCTTGAATAGCCAGGAAACAATCAATAACCAACCCATATGATGGCATACTCATATGTCTTTCCAAGGTGTGCGTCAGACGTCGCTTACGACTGATCGTAGCCATACATAGTCTGCACTTCGTTCGACGTCCGTCATCTTAAATAAATAAATCTTGCTGCATAATTTTACCTACAATCCAGTCATCTGTATCGAAATACAACCATAATGATGCTAAGATATTTGAAAAACTCCGGACCGTAGGTGTCTGCGGTGGGGACCGAACACGCCATTAATCTTTACGGGGTTAACACGTTCGTCACCAAACCATGCGGGTCAGGTCCAGAGTTTTGTAAATACCTCAGCATCATTATGGTTGTATTTCACAATATACCCTGTCGTGAAAATTATGTTAGGAAACAAATAAAACGTTAACATTGCATCGAAATAGGCTTTAATACGAGGAATTACAACCTTTAAGGTGAAAACAAAGGCAATTTCATTTATAAAGCATTGAATTCAATAGTAACCAAATTTTCTAGTTAAAATTTTAAGAATATAATCAAGGAGGGTTACACCTAACACAGCTCTTCTTCCTTATATGTGTCCTAGAAATCACAACACCAAAAACATTACTAAACAAATACCATGCTATAACTTTATATTTAGAACTACATCAGTCCAGAACTTCTGAGAACTGAACGTTTCAAGAAGTTATTCTAATAAACTCGTTTTGGCTAGCTAAGAAAACAGAGAATTATTATCTTAGCCGAGGTTAATAGAAAGTCGTTTCTAGAAATCATTAAAAATGGACACCTGAAATCGTTATGTTGGAAAGACGCTTCGGTCGACCTGGAAAGCACTTGTCATGCAAAGCAGAGAAGTCAGCTCGCCTTACGACAACGTTCGCAATAGGTTCCATTTCCTGCATATTGGATAATTGCTAATACTAAGTTGCAATGAAGTGCCCAAATGGGTAATTCAAATAAACAGTAATAAACAATAAGATAACTCCTTTACGCCTCCATACTATTTCTCTTAACGAGAAAACGATTCGAAAAAAACAAGTTCAGTAAGCGGTCTAATTAAAATATGGAGCCCATCCTTTAGAAAAGAATAGTGAATTATAACCTTAACCTATAATGTGACGTGAAAGGATGTTATTAATCCACCTGATTCACAATGCAGTTACATTTTTATTTACTTGCTTATTCTTGTTACCGTTGTAGGTATATTTCACATGGTACGCTCCCCTAAAAAAGGAAGGAGTAAATAAAAAAGTGACTACATTGTGGTTTATACTATTGGTTCAGCTTAACTGAGCTCAATACCGATATGCGCAGCTAGGTCAATCCCGTTGACTGGTCGCTGCTGAGAGCACCTATAAAACACGCTGAGAGAAAGGCGACATGAACGACCCGCATGGTGTGGTAGGGCACGTGTTCGCCCCGAAAAGGGCAATAGCGTGTTCGATCATCATCGAAGACGCCTGCGGTCCGGAGTTTTGCAAATATCTCAGCATCGTACGTATATTTCAACTGGTCTAGTTCAAATATGAGACAAACATTTGAGCATGAAAATGCACTAACCAACTCGTCGTGATTATTTCGGAGATGCCGTTTTACCAGTCGTGATTCAGGTGCACCATACTCGCACAGTGGGCACTGATGCAGTTGGATCATAAGATGTACCTCGGCAATATGTCGTGAGGTTTGACGGACGTCCTCGTCACAAAGACGACAACTATAAAACCTACATTCTATCGATACTTTTATCAAACAAAAGAAACTCAGAAGTACGTAAATTGAGAAAAAAATAGAACGGCATGTTTCCCTTGTACATTGTGATCTATTCCCTTCACTAAAAAGATTTTGACTGACCGATTAAAGTCTTCCATAACACTGGCCGGCAATTTACGGTTGATCCATCCAGGAAAACAACGATCGTTCCACTCAGCAATTTGCTGAGAATACTGCAGCAGATTCGCACGTGGCATCACATCGCTGTTATCGCGATGAGTAAACCTAAAAAACATCTAACACCTTGCCTTCAGAACAGTGATGAATGAGCGATTAAAAAACAAAATTAAAGATCTCACTTGATATGCGTCCTAACATCGCTCGAGCATGCATGATGAGAGAAGTCGCACAGAGGGCATTCATATAGTCGTGGCTCTTTCAAGTGGTGTCGATAGACATGAATCTAAATCGATTCCATGAATAAGCGAAAAGCAATTAGCCGACTGATCAGATACGCGTCCAAGCGTTCCAAATAAAAAGATAAAAAGGATAAAGCTCTCGGCGTTAATCAATCTCTTAGGGATGCGCCATGCATTCGACTTCATTAAGCATCGTTTGGAGGTGACTGAATTCATATCTGGTCTTTACAATGAACCGCGGTAGCCTAGCGATGTATCGAGCCAGTGCTGCTATCCTCCAGACAAGTCTGGTACCAATTTTCCGACCCCAGAGAGATGGAGAGCTTGGTGGGCCTAGGGCGCGGGGATCAGTCCAATGTGCATTGCCGGGTGCCTCTCACCACCGCCACACGCGCCACGTGCTTCAAATATGTCAACAAAGTTTGTGAATTCAACTCATAATAAACAGTATACAAATCGCCACTCGCTTAAAACACCATCACGAGTATCTCCCTACATGTCCCACCTGACGATCTTCAGTCTTCATTTCCTGAAAACACTCCTGACATGTCACCTTGGTTTCGTCGTTCACCGTTGTCGAATCTTTCTTTTTGTCAAAAGTACCCGGCTGAAATTGCGCATTCATAACTAAAACCCGAAAAAAACCACAGTGTGATCAACAACAATCGATAAAAGTAGACGAAACATACAAAATTAAAACGAAAAAGAACGTAACAGGAGCTCACCAACCTTCATTTTTCGCGATGGAAAGCATTCTGTAAATCGCTGTTGAACGCGATCTGGATTAAGCTCAAGATTTGATATTGGATCGAGCTCGGCGTTATTGTGCACCTAAGAATAAGAGTAAACACATTAAATTATAGTATGAATTATTTCTTACAGAGAATTCCTTTCAATAAAAACATGTTTTAGTGAAGTCACAATAACTGCTCGAGTAGCCATACAGTCACTATATTACTATGAATGTCTGTAAACACTTTCGAATCATTGCGGCTTTGAAGAACACGAAGGCGCCGAAATGTTTGCCACAATAAAGACTTGATAACAGCCTCGTGTAAGCTCATGAACACGAAAAACAAAGATTGTTTGGTTGCAATCTAACCAAAATGATGATTTGCATACTTCTTACACGAAGCATGTTCATGCATACGTGTGGAATTATCCAAAAAACAAGCTTCACGAATAGTCTTGGAAAGTTGATGGGCCGTTCGTATGCATAAAAAACTTACACGGCAGCGCCGCCGCGATTTCGGAACGTTTTCGCCATGAGCAGAAATAAAGGCCTCTCACAAAGATGTCAAAGATCTTCGTTTTCTCTGATACAGTTGAACCTATCTGTCAGGTCTCGCGCCCATGAGTGGGACGAGCGAGTACTTTATCAGCGCTCGTTAATTGGCTAGTACCATATACACATATACATCATATGTATATGTAAATGTATGTGTATGCATACATATACATATGTATATATATAATAATAATATGCACATATATATACATATATCCGATCTTTCATAAGATGATTACGGTCCATAGACCATCTCGGCGGCACTCATTTTTAGTTGGATGCTTGATGTTTCGTAGAATGATAGTTTTAGCACAACTTTCTTGATAGCACGTTAGAGAACAGTGAGCACATTTCCATCTCGGATACGTATTGCGTGATTTCCAGAGGCGCATATCGTGGAAAGAAGAAACAACGTTGAGTACATGTGGGCATGAAAGCGGGCATCCTTCCTCTTCCTCATTACTTTCTCGTAAGTTCCTCAACTTGCTCGTTCCTCTTGCCATTGAAGGAGAGTCTTTCACCATGTATCATTAAATTCAACGCAAACTGAGCGAAAGATAGAACTCCTATTGTGGCGAACAATAGGCGAAATTAAGTTCAACGACTCGCTGCTTCCTTACTGGGCACAGCAGAAGTTGTAATTAGATTATCTGTCTGCAATAGTTGATGTCTTGAAGGATTTCGCTTTCTTTCGAGCCTAGAATGGTCAAGTTAATTTAAATCTAGTCAACCAAACACCTCAACAACTGAACAGAAAATCATCGTACTTAAATTTCAATTCCACTGTAAACAAAACAGCTTCACATAGTCATCATTTTCTATTAGTCTCCACCAAGTTTTCCACATAAAGAATAACCGCACAAAGTTCGCATGGATGGGTAATGTGGCCCCCTAAACTGAAGAAAGCATCAGTCTGAGATACTGGGTGAGATCGTGCGTGGTCACAAGTCATTCCTCTCTGCGACTTATTTTTGGATCCACTGAATCTGTCCAAAACGTTATCAAGGCTTCACGAGCTAAGGTTTTAGATTCCTGTGCGAGGATAGTGAATTCTACCTCGAAACCATCCCCGTTGTGTGTGTCCTATGCGCGCTAGTGGAGTACAGAACTTCATGCTTACCAGATAGATGTCCTTTCAAACGAACATAAAGCGATTTACCCGCTTAGCCAATGCATTCGTCTTTGCACGCCCTATAAGAGATCAGGGTTCATTCTAGCCTCACTCGCCAATCATTATCTCTACCGTTAAAGCACATTATGAAATTCTCCGTCGTTCATAGACGGCCACACAAACGGTTACGAAATAGCTAGAGTCTTAGACTGTTCGGTGGCATTCCAATAATTGCTATCGATTTCTCTGCATCAATAGATATTTTAACGCGATACAGGCACATTACCCATCCATGTAAACTCTGTACGCTTCGTCTCCAGGTGAAAGACTCGTAGAAAACGGTGACTGCGTGAAGGAACTGCTTCTTTCCAATGTAGAATGTGAAATCTAAACTTCATGGCCTCAATGCTTTCTGTTGAGTTTTCTTTAAAAAGGCATTCGGCTGACTAAATTGCAGTCAAGTTGAACTTTCGAGGCTCTGCAGAAAGCTACATCCGCCAGAACGACAACAACTACAAATACATTGTGTAGTAACAACCTCGTTTGTGCTCATCAAGAAAATAGCGAAATTTTGATGAATACCGAGGTTAACATTAAGCCGGTCTTGGAAATTCATTTTTTCCATACGTACTATCGAAATTTGGTAGCATTCGTCACTGTATAAAATGTCCGGTGCTAAGCGGGTGGTGTCGCTAGTGAGGCCAAGGTGATGTAGGTATTCGTGATAGAGTTCGATATGCATGTTTTCTCCAACCGGTTTTTGCATGACGTTCTCGAAAATGATAACGAATAGATTCCAAGAGATGGGATCACCTTGCAAACCTGCTATCTCTATGTCGACTGTGACTGTTCAAATCCCACAAACTACCGTTACTCAACAACTGTGCTGCTACTTCCAAATCTTCTATGAGTCTCATACAAGTAGAAACGAAAGCTTTCTTTAAGTTGATGAAAGTTGGACGGAAACTCATACGCATGAAGTCTTTGCAGTTCTAAGTAGTATAAGTGGAGAATAACTACAACTCACCTTGACCATGTGTGCTTTTACTTCGTATGCATCGGCAGCACCCCAATTGCACATTACGCACTGGAATAACGGCATATCAAGGTGGTCTTTAGCAACATGTCGCAGGAAATTTGACGTTGGCTTGAATTCCTTCAAGCACAGCTGAAATTGAAACCGTAATACTTAGTGTTTCAACTGCCAAATGTCATTGTTAGGCGAAGACTAATTTCTTTTAAAACAAACTACAAATTACCCTAAACGAGAAATCTTATGAATTTAACAACTGATTGGATTTGAGAGTCAATACTTCAATAGCCAAAAGGCAACACTGGGAAGGTACATGGTCTCCTACTTTTATGAAATGATTATACACTATCACAGATCAAATTCGTGACGTTACCTGCAATAACTTCTACATATTATGCGGATTAATGGGTGAGCATAGCGCAGTGGTCGGAGACGCCCTGCGACACACAGACGGGATCGATCCTTGCACCCGAGGCTCACCAAGCGTTCCATCCCTCCGGGGTCGGCAAATCGGTACCAGACTTGTCTGGTAGGATATTAGCACTGGCTCGATACATCGCTAGGTCATCGCGAGTCATTGTAAAGGCCAGATATGCATTCAGTGACATCCAACGATGTTAACGAAGGCGAATGCATGGTACACGCTCAGTGGTAGATCAAAGCCGAGAGCCTTACCCTTCTTATCCTTTTCTATGAACAACCACAACGGCCCACCTTTGACATTCCCTCCCTTTCATTAAAGGTCTACTTCGAGAATAATCCGCTTCTCCTTAGGGAAAATGTGACGTAACGATATCATTTGGAAGGAGAAATTGAGTGGTATGTAGATTTAGGTTAAAAAGATTCTTAGCATTACGAAGACAATGAAATAACAAAATGAAATATGTGTTCACATTTTTTTCTTAAATTTTGTCAATAGTTCAGAGTTCCTGGTCAACAAAAGCGATTTTACTGACCCGACAAGTCCATTCACTGACCCGCTTCATTGGTTGACCAATGTGGTCCTTACTCTGTTGGTCAGGAGAGTCATCATAGATCGATTCATCCTGAATTTGGCTAAATTAAACCGGAAACATCTTTGTTGCAATTAAAGTTCCCATTATACAGTTCTTAACTATAAATTTTACTAAATTATTCCTCAAAGTTTGAGAAGTTTTACAAACCAGGTCGTTACTAGTCGAACTTGGTGTGCTCTCCTTCATCGAATCTGAGGTGTTCTCAACAGTATCGAGTTCAGCCTCCAGTTCCTCTCGTTTTATCTGAAGTTCACTGTTGATCCCAGAAAAACAAATAAAATACCTTAATGTAGTTTTATCATAACCTTTATTGAACACATTCATTGCCGTGACTTCCACAAGTTTTTATCACAAGTGAGTCAACTGAATAAATTGAATACAGTCACCAAACTATTCAGCCGAACAACACACCGAAAAAGAAAACATCTGCATACCTCTGATCTCTTGTCGTCATTATCCAACCACCAAAATGGCTTCCGCCGATGCTGCCAGCCTGGGAAGCAGTCCTCATTCAATTGATCGATTTCTTTCCTAAACAATCAATAAGTGACGGGGTGAAGTGTCAGCAATCGAAACGGTTGAAATAAAGTACGATAGGGACTAGTAAGTTGTGGAAATGGAAAGAAAACTGCCTCAGAAAATCGATTTGCCATTCGTAGAGAACACTTTACACTTCGAAAGATGTTCACAATGCTGTCTTTTTACTTACTGCCTTCAACAAGTTTTCACGTCAGGGTACTGTTTGTGAAACAACCACAATGATGCTGAGATATTTGCAAAACTCCGGACTGCAGGTGTCTGCTGTTACCTCATTATTACCCTTTCCGAAGACACGTTCACTACCACACCATACTGGTCCTTAGTTCCGCCTGTCTCTCAGCTAGTTCTATCGATCAGTGTCATCGCCGTGAAAACCGTAGAGGCAGAAAATAAAAAGTAAACATTGTGAATTTCAACTATAGCCATAGTTTAACTGGGTTCAATGCTGATTTGGGCTCCCCAGATCAATCCTGCTGACGGGTGATTGCTGATTGCAGTGATCGATAGAACTAGCTGAGAGAAAGGCGAAACGAATGACCCGCATGGCGTGGTGGTGAACGCGTTACTCCCCGGAGAGAACAATAGCGCGTTTTTCCCCGCTGCAGACACCTGCGGTCTGGAATTTTGCAGATATCTCAGCATCATTGTGATGTTAACAATGCTAACCTTTATTTACTGTCTACTACTATTTTTCACAGGAGGGTACGGTGTGAAATATGGCCAGCACATTCCGTCAACCATTTGCGACGCTGGTCAGCGGCTCTTCCTCAGTGGAAGGCACTTAAAAACGGTTCTGAGGAAGACAACACTGCCGAAACGTCAGCTACGATTTTGTTGTATGTGTGCTATTGTATGGAAGTAAACGTATGCTGTTATGCTGTTTAGCAACCTCGTGATTGCTGAGAAAGAAAACGACGAATTGATGCTGAGATATTTGCAGAACGTAGACCCCAGGCCAGATCGAATCACGATTACCCTTTCCGAGGGGCCGCGTGTTACACACTGAGAGAAAGACAACACAGGGGCCTCAGTGGTGGAGTGCGTAACACGCGAGTCCCCGTAAAAGGTAATCATGGTTTGATCTGGCTTAGTGTCCACATTCTGTAAATGTCTCAGCATCAATTCGTTGTTTTCTTTCTCAGCAATCACAAGGTTGTTAAACAGTACACGTTTACTTCCATACAATAACAAACATACAACACAATCGTAGCTGACGTTTTGGCAGTGTTGTCTTCTTCAGACCCGTTTTTACGTGCCTTCCACTAAGGAAGAGCCAGTGATCAGCATCGCATATGGTTGACGAAACGTCAGCTATGATTGTGTTGTATGTGTGTTACTGAATGGAAGTAAACGTATGCTGTTTAACAACCTCGCGATTGCTTAGAAAGAAAACGACGAATTTATAATCCAATGCCGAGGTTGATAAAAACTCAATCCTGGGACCTGTCTCAGCATCATTGTGAGGCTCACAATATTTAAAAACCTAACAATTGTTGATCAGGAAGTTAATGATTAACGAATTCAGACGAAGTAACTGTTTGGTCATGAATAACAAAAAGAGATAAATCTTGCCTGTATTCATTCTCGTGGGAGATCGGTTCCAGTTCCTTGTCATCTTTATGCATCCACTTTATATGCCATTTGACTCTAAAAATTGGGATTTCAAAGTTTAATCTTTCAATAATAATTAATAATAAGGTTGCTAGAGCAGAACAAAAACACACTGGTAGACTAGAAATAAGCGATGTCCTCACCTATGTACATCATAATTTGACGCAAAACTACACAACGGACACTCGAATATACGTGTTCGTTGCAGATGCCTGTGATAAACATGACGCTGACGGTCTGATTGAGCAACCTACAAATAACAAACAAAGCAAGGTATAAATGTACTCTCGAATTACTACGGAAAACTTTTAGTTCTTAATAATGACCGGGTAATTCACGATAATTTACTGACTCTTTATTTGGTTGGCCCACTCATATATGGATCGAGCTAATGGCCAGTACGAGTTGGTATTCACTCGTAGCAAGTGTGCTGAGAGATTAGGGGTCAAATGAATGTTGCAGCCACACGAATGTAGGGATCGTTCGTTTGTGGTTGGTTGGAAAGATTTTCTTCTCTGGAATTTTGGGACTACCGTATTAAGGAGTTCTTAGGTCAGAGCCACAATTAGTTGCTATCGATTACCAATTGTAGATGTTTTTCTCCTCGTCAGAGGGAAATAAGCGCTTGATTACAACTGCGGCTCAGAATGTAGATGTCAAATTCGTTGTCAGCTTGGGTTCCCTACCGAGAAAAGAATAACCGTTGTATATCACTATTGGTCATCATACCCTCTCCCGAATGAGCCAAATTATACGCAAGTACTATTATGGACAAAATTAAACCAAAATTGGCAGAGGGAAAGTGATTAAACTATATTGTTGAAATAAAGCAAATTCATATGAGTGCATAAGTCTAGGAAATCCCTAAGAAAATATAGTAGGACAAACCTGCGTGCCACAAATCTTGCAATTGTGCCGCTCCCTCGGACGTGTGCTTTCTTTTGGCCGAACAAGCTTCATTGGACGGTTAGGAAAACACCGATTTTGTAGATCTCGTATCTCATCCGCATATCGTTCCAGATTACTGAGCGGTTGCGCGTCCGGATAATCAGGATGTACCTGTAGTAGCAAGGATTTCTTAGGGAAACTGCAGTAAAACCTGCTCCTGCCTAGAAAAAAAAAACCTAGAAATAAAATGATAGACTCAGGTATTTATAATGGAATATTCCAATTCATTCCATAGTTTCAAGAGATAAAAATTATTGATGGTAGATCAGTGGAGATGAGGAAACTCAAAAATGTAATAAAATCCTTGTGTAAAACAAAATAAAAAGTTTTCCGAATATCCGGAGAACAGGAGCCCTAATGGTTGAAAAATTAAACAAAGAAACAAAGTGCTAGCGATTCTTAAGCACAGCTCTTCAATATTCCGGTTATATTACCACACTGCCCACCCAGTTGTGGGAGGTCAATCCGCCTAGCCGTGCTTCCCAAGATGAGGAGCCCGAATAAATACCATTGTCAAGAATCACCACCGTCCTGGTATCAAGCAGTCGCATGGTGGCGAATTTCTCTCTGATTCACAATGGCGGCGATTGACTGGGGTGCTTGTGATCTGAGGAAGACCTCGTCTAAGATGACTTAAGGACTCCAGGGAAACACAATCACTAAACCAGAAAATCTCCTGAGAATAGAAATTATCCTGGAATCTGCACAATCAGTGAAGGCGAGCCATCCGCGTATCCAACTACCATACTACTCACCTTGTGTATATGCTTCATTACGGTACACGCCTCGTAGCTACCGAATCCTTCACAAATGGGACATTCGTACAATGGTTTTTTCAAATGTTTCTGAGCGATATGTCGACCAGGATACCTGAGATTTCTCAATTAACAACAATGTGGAAACAAAAGGCGATAATTATACCTACCGGCTTTCTTCCCAACATAGGTGGCACGTTCTGTCATCTACGTGCAACCCTTCAGGAGCTGGTGTTCGTGGCTCTGAGTCATCTCGATCTTCATCACGGATTATCGAGTCCCTTGGTTCCCGACGAAGGATCGCCTCCTAAACCTCAAAACATTTACTACTACTCCTCACCGCTTACAAATTTCAAAACATCACCATCATCCTTGCCTTCAGTAACCACTTATTATATAGAAAATCTTTTAGAAGAACCAATTCATGTGCTCTGCTAAAGCACCAAGTTCCCTCCGAATAAGGGACCTGATCGATAGAGCCGTCGTGGAAAATGTGTTCAGTTCGTAAGACTTATTTTTCCTAAGAAAAAAAAACCGAACTAAAACAAAATAAACACCCGAATCATGGCGGTTACGTCATCGCTTTCGATCTTAAAATCCTTAATGTCTCTTAGAAAATGCGAATTGGTCATTCCGTTCTTCAATGCGGTGGTTTTTGTCGCTGCTGGTGCCGTCACAGAATTCTCGTCTGCAGACCACCATTGGGGCCGCTTTTGCTTCCAATCCGGGAAACATCGCTTGTTCCACATCTAAACCATTAAAGTACGATAACTGTGACTATGAAACAAGTTGATGACGATGAAAAATTTTAAAAAATCACACAATGCTCAGAAGTTCTTCACCTACCAGTATGAGCGCCTTATGCTTCTCCTCGTTACTGATTGGTTCAACACCTCGCCCATGCTGACTGGTGCAGTGTTTCTTCGCTTCCCACACCGAATTAGAATTCAAGTAGTCACATTCAGGACATCTACAAGTAACAGGCTTCCATTATCACGCATCTTACTACAAATCTCGACCTATCTTGAAAGTGTTACACATTTTCATGCATGACTTCGTTAAGTACGCCAGTGAAACGTTTAGAAGGTTTATAGCATACGGTTTAACTTAATATGCTAGAAATAAGCCCCTTCGTGCTCCAGGACAGCCTGATAGGATACGATCAATGAAAATATCCATCACTCAAAACTGAGTAAACTATCCGCGGATACTCTCTTGCCAAAAACAGTAGGAACCAAATTATGATATGAAAAATCACCTCCCATGTACATATATAAAGCAATTCGATTGAAGGCCTTTGCTCTAAACGACACATAATAAAAGATACTCACTGATACATATCCTCCTTTCTCACGTGCACCATGAACACATGCCGTTGTCTAGCAGTGTTACAGACCTCCACTCTGCACACCTAAACCCCGAAATCAATGGAAAGTCACATCTTTCGTTGCTTGTCATAATTTCACTAAACGAGTATAAGTGAAAACTTTCTTCTTTTATTTCACATGACCAGTTATCGCATGTAGTGCAGTGGTCAGAGGCGCTATGCAATACACGTTCGATTCGGCTCCTGGCTCACCAAGCCTTCCATCCTTCTACGGTCGGCAAATTGGTATCAAACCTATCTGGGAGGATAGCAGCAATGGTTCGATACATTGATAGAACACCACGAGTCATTGTATAGGCTGTATAGGCCAGATATTCATTGATTTACCTTTAACGATGTTTAATGAAGTCGAATGCATGGCGCATCCTTCAGGAATTGATCAACACCGACAGCGTTAACCTTCATCCCTATGACCTTTCACCACATCTATTGCGCAGATCCCAGCACTTCTCGCACTCGACTCGTTTTCCTCGCATTTATCGTCCACCAGGGTCTTCGAACATTTCGCTTGTCGTTTCGACTGCTGCTAGAGGATTTCATCATTCCTTATGAATGACGTAGAATGCTGGTCAAGTCGATTCGCCAAGCAATTTTGGAGATAGCCGAGCGAAGGCGTTCCCACGTGGATTGGACGAAACCGCTGGGGAGGGGCTCGAACCAGCAACCTACTTGTTGATGGCGTTCGGTACAGATCTATCTCTGACAGCAATACCCCCACAAAGCATAGTAAAGGTGAACAGATGCACATTTGACTGAGACGATGACTTTCGGGAACAATTAAAATATCCCACTAATGCTGGTATTCACCCAGACAGATCTAATTCCTTCCACCTCCGCAAGAATGAGGGCTTGGTTAGCCCTGGTGGCGGAATCGCACCCTTTACTGAGTGAATGGGTGTGTATGATCTTCTCTACTCACTAATCTAATACGCCCTCATAGATAAGGATGTGAACTTTTATGAGAAGAAAACTCACCACACATGTTACTTTATTCTTAGCTTTACTGTCAACCAGCCCGCTCGGGCAAGCTACGTCTTCCCCATTCTCGAGAAACACTGACGGATCAAATACGCCTGACTCATTGTTAACCTAAAAGAAACTTGAATGTAAGAAGAAATCGAAACCGCTTGCCATTCGTTTAAAACTTTCAGACCAAAGCTGGTTTTTAGCAAACTTCTGGAAATTTTTCACTGGAACTGAGAATTTGAAAACCTGATCAACTTATAGGCTTTGTTTTATCAATGTAAGAGCAAGTACGATCGTCCAGAACTCTTATTTGGGTTTTAAAATTGTTCAGAATTAGAATTTCCAAAAGAAATTGAAGATAAATTTTTAAAATTCCAGACGAAGCCCCGGTGGTTATTGTGTTTTAATGGAACAAATACCAACAACTACTGTGTATTCAATTCCTTCACTTACAAAATAAGAGTTTCGAAGAAAAAAAGGATGAAATTCGTTTTCTGGGTTCTAAGAAATCAAAACTTCGTCGTGACAAGACAAAGAAGCTTTTACCTTTAGGCAAAAATCTCTAAATTCTAATAGTTCTTGTTGAAAATAGTGGAATTCAATATGAGCCGAGATATGTTGGTTTAAAGTTGAAAGCTGCCTCTAGTTTCGCGCCGTGTGAGTGGAAATCAACACACGTCGGACACTAAAAGGATAGTAAATAAAGAGTAAAGCTCTTGATGCTGATCAATCCATGAGAGGTGCGCCATGCATTCGACTTCACTGAGCATCGTTTGGAGGTGATTGAATGCATATATGGCCTTTACAGTACTCGCGATGGCCTACCGATGTATCCAACTAGTACTGCTATCCTCCCAGACAAATCTGGTACCAATTTGCCGATACCGGAGGGATGGAAGGCTTGGTGGACCATGGGCGCTGGGATCGGTTCCAAGTGTGTGTTGCAGGACGCCTCCGACCACTGCGCCACACGTGCCCCACGTCGGACACTAAGTGTTGAAAAGTATTGTTATATGGGAAAAAAATATAATGCAAAGAAAATATAATGTAACGTCAATTTATGCTATTGCGTCGTTTACTAACGCATTTTAGAACTTTGCAAAGGCTTGTTAAAAATTCGCTCCACAGAAAAACAACAACATTAGAAAAGTCTGTGGACAAATTACTTATCTACTTTCCGTTCAATCGGAAGAGTTTTTGAGGTTCTCTCTTATCACAAGCACTTTGCTGGAATCAGTTCTTCAGCTGAAGAAACTACTTAGCAAAAAGTTAAGTATGGGAGGATTTTTTGATCGTTGGTGGGAAACTAACACAAAAAGTGAATAGAAAGAAGAAAACCATCTACACCACCTCGATGTGATGGCCATCCTGCCAACCCATTCTGCGCTTCGCAACTGCGCCGTCATACGACACGGCACTTCTTTTCCTATTAGATCTCTGGAAATAAACCAGAATTGTAAAACTACTAAAGACACATGTCAAACCTTAACCATTTACACGTAAAAGTCAACATTGCCATCAACTGGAGGGAAATCAGTAGTCGTTAACACACTGACGACCGTGAGAAATTTCTATTAGATTACCAGAGCACTTGAGGAGTTAAGAACTTGAGAGACTTGCAGAAGACTATGTTCGCTTACGACATAAGTATATAAAGTTTTTCTAAGGTGGTCTTTTTATTTTAAAGAATTCCATCCAAAGTTATAGGAAATTAATAAAGAAATCTTTGTAGGAGGAAAATCTGACTGGAACCTGACAGTTAACAATTTCATTGACTACAAATTCGTTGATTAAGGAAAAAAACCTCGAGAATGAAGAACGAAAACATGCGGTTCGTGGGCTCCAGAAGTCAATCTTGGTTATATTTATTTATTTTCTTGAGCGGGTGGGATAGCACAATATTTAGCGATGGTATCGACCAGGAAGCAAAGTTGTGGTTCGACCCGCTCCCCAACGCTTCCTCTAATCGACGTTAGGACACCTTATCCCAGCTATCTCCAAGATTCA
Source organism: Angiostrongylus costaricensis (assembly GCA_900624975.1). Lineage (NCBI taxonomy): Eukaryota > Metazoa > Nematoda > Chromadorea > Rhabditida > Metastrongylidae > Angiostrongylus > Angiostrongylus costaricensis. The sequence continues at coordinate 73,019 of UYYA01003943.1, forward strand.
ATGGTGAATTAACTTGACCAACATTTTATGACATAACTAAGGAAGACGAAATCCTCAAGGTGCAGGTGAAACAACACGCGAAATATTCGAAGACCACATTGGACGGTGAATGCGAAGAAAAAACGAATCCAGTACAAAAAGTGCTGGATTCCGCACATAGAGGTGATGACTGGTCATATAAAATAAGTATAAAATAACAAATTGATGAGTCGACATAAGTATTGCGCAGTTCTCTAAACCAATTCGTTTATTCGCGTCGGTAATCCACGAAAGTCCTCGGATTTGCATATGGCTACCGCTTGGAAATTTTGGTCTTCTTTATGAACGTCGTTGAATGCTGGTTGAGTCAATTTCTTCTGAAATCCTATAATAGCTGTGCTAGTGCGATCTCAGACCTTCATGAGAAGCAGTCACCAGCCGATATGGATCACAGAGACCTTGACGGAGAAGTATTTCACCAATTTCGCGAGTCCGGAGGATTGAGAAGCTTGGTTAACTGAGGACGGACTTCAGCCAGGCTTCGTGTATCTTGACCAACTATACTTGGAACTTGTTGGCTAAGGCTTGTAGATTCTACCGAATTCATTTCACTTTACAAAGATCACCGTAATGGTTCGTCTTCTGCACTCATGAGAACCATGTACTTTTTCAGTCTTTCTTTGATAGACGCTCTTACTGCAATGCCACCAAAATTGCTTAATGCGCTGTTCAGTCACACCTCGGTACACAACAGATTTTACTAAGTGGAGTAGAAAGAAGTGGAAGCTACAGATCCTTGGCAACAACATAAACATTCTCAGTTAGGCAAGATATCGTGCTTTCTCCGCCTATGCTTTCTGTTTTGGGATGTACTTCGAGAAGCTAAGCGATTGAACAAGCAAGGTCTCGTCCGGTCGGACATGATGCTGCCCTGGCATGCATGATTGATCATTGTGGTAGTTATCCATGCGTTAAAAGTTCTAAGAACTGGAAGTTTCTTCGTAGTTTGTCAAAAATTCGAATTTTGAAGAATTTGAAATGTAAAATACAATACAGAAAAACCAAGTAGCGCGTAGTGCAGTGGTTGGAGGTGCCCTGAAATACACACGTGGCCGTTCATTCGATATCACACCCCGGTTCAGTGAGCCCTCCATGCCTCCCAAGTCCGCCTATTGCTACTAGACATGAGTAGGAGAATAGCAACAGTGACCTGATACATCGGTAAGTGACTACCAGCCATTGTATGGGACAGATATGTATCTGACCATTTCCAATGATGCTTGATGAAGTCGAGTCCATGGCGTACTTTTCAGGCATTGATCAATGCCGAGAACTCTGCTCATCCTTTATCCTTATAGAAATGATAATATGAGTTTTAGAGATACAGATCAGTCTGTTTAAGAGGTCCTTCAAGTTCTCAATTCCTCAAGTGCAATAATTGTTGAGAAATTATAGACAGCTGCCGAAAAAACGGCACAGTCGCAAATGAATTAAGGAGTTATGGCAATAAGGAGACGCTTAATGCACGAAGAACCTCCATCTGTGAAAAATGGTCCGGAAATGTATTGAGGCTTTAGCTCTTTACAAAAAAAAGATTGAAAAATAACTCATAACATCTTCAGTGCTTCTAATATGAACAAACCGTGTGGCCATTTATAGTGTTGTTGTTCATCAGCGGATTACTATTTGCGATGAAAGCCGAAAGCACAGCGGCGAAATCAAGTGGATCAGCTGACAGCGACTCGTCGTTACTCGAGTCATCGTCCGGACTAGTGTCCTGAAATAGAGGACAATGGCCTGTTGATTCAGTAACTGAAGCAATACTTGCAAAAGCGTTAAGTGCTAGTCATTTGCAAACATGTTGAAAAACTCAAACAGATACATATAATGGATAATAAAATGCTGCTAACATCATATATGAGATCTATGACGCCACGTTCAGATAGTTTAAGCTGTTCTTTCTTAAAAAGGAACGTAATAACCCAAAGGACTTCAATTTGTGACATTTTTAGGTCCAAATCTCTACCTTTGTACTTGCTGATCACTGGCTGGAAAAGTGTGACTCCTCCTCAACGGAAAAAGCTTGAGCATTTTCCGATGTGCTCACTGTATCAAGTTAAAAAAGGTGTGCAACTTTTGAAAAGAATAGTGCAAAACAAGATGGATTATATAGTACTACTTGGTAACGAATTTGCTTCTTAAAAATACGACCCTTAGCTATAGACCACTAAAATGTTTGAACAGTCTTTTGCACATGGAACAAATGCGGATGCCACCTCTCTACATCACTCCATTTCGTAAGTAACAATGGCGGGTATGTCGAAGAAGGAACTTAGAGGTATGGAGCATCAAACTAGTACTCTTTTCTTGGATATAGGGGGATTGGAGGATCAAATTGATTCCGGGTAACAAGGGAATCCCCAGAAACGCCTGAATAATCACATGACTATGGAAAACATGTTATATGCCCACATTGGAACCTTCTAAGCTTTCTAGAGTATCATCGATGGTAGTACAGCGCACGGCTTACTGATTAGATCTTTGATGCTGTCTAATGTGTGCAGAAATTGAAATTTACTTTCTATTGTAGCTATAAAAAAAATTTGTGACGGCGTACAAGTCCACAACTTCAAACGCTGAAGCAAAAGCTAAGTCCTGACTTCGACGACGAAACCAAACAACTGCGGACAGCACCAAAGGTGCTGCTCGGTTAGAGACTACTTCAAGGTGCTTACATCGGTAAAAGCCGAAGGGTTCATATACAGAGCATTACTACGAAAACGGTGTAGTTGAAATGAAAGGCGGTACATTGACTAACGATGAGAGATTTTTCACACGGTCAATATTTCATGTGGAAAAGGTCCTCTTCTCCATGAAATGAGAATGAAGGTACTGTTCTCTTCGCCATTTAGCCCTTGCAATAGGACTTCATTGCTATTAGCACGCTGTCGTTATATCCTGAAGAAGCAGTACTGCATAGATCAGACCGCTGTTGTAATCAAATATTCGATGAGTGCACGCGTGTTTCCTTACAGGAATATTCATTCTTTGAAGAGCAGAATTAAGAAAATGATTTACGGTAACGGCTAATGTGATATGAAGCCACTTTAGTACTTTTGTAAATAATTTTATGATGAAAGAAGGACTTATTTCACACGTACCCTAACAGATAATCCGTTAATAATTGGCTCAAAGGATTCAAGACGACTTGTGGATTCTTAAATAATGAAAACCTACAGCTTACTAGGCACTCTCAAGAGAATTAAGTGAAACGCATATCATGCTTTCTCACACCTTAATAAACTCACTTCAATATTCGATAAATAAGAACATATGTGTTATAGAGCCCATACCTAGTAGATATTGGTAGTTCTGATCTCGAGGACTAAGAAAGGCACTATAGGTCTCTAGTTTATCAACGACAGTTCCAAGCCTTCTTCTATAAAGCTTCTTGTTCGTTTATTCTAATACACTTGAAAATTTGGAGATTTTACCTTTAAGATTTAGGAATTTCATAATAATAGATGAGTTATTTTTTATAGATGTTTCTGGAAAATGATGACGTCAAATATTTATAAGACAAAGGGATATTTCCTCATAGTGCAAATGGGAACCCTCTTGCTACCCAATATTAGTAATGCGACATTGCATTCATTAGCGACAACAAGGTTCACCATCGACTTGACTCTCATACACACCTCTACCACAGATCTAACTAGTATCAGTTAGAATCCATTCAATAAAGACAGTCTACAGAGAGGTAAAGGTGTAAATGTAAATAAATTTTTATGGTAGTGTTTATTAACAACTTAGAATATTCGATTAAATGAAATGAAAGTGATGTCCATGTTCATCAGATTCTCAACAAACGTCAGAATTCGTTCGGAGTTTCAGATCCACTCAAGCCTACGCATCGCACAGCCAGCAACTCCCTACTCGACCCAGTCAACAACCGACACTGATCGACCTCGCTCGTCGACGAGGCCATTCCAAGCAACCGGACTGACGAGGAGCGTAGGCCAGCAGCAGACCTAGACCCGGATAGGATAGGTTGGTCATTAAGAGACAGCTGTTCGCCTTGGACAACAGTCAGACAACGGCCACCACACACCACAAAGCCACGACGAACATCTCATTTTTGGTACATTTGTGCCGTGTGTTAGAAACGCAGAGATATAAAAGAAAAGTGAGTTACAAAGCTTACCGATATTACGGGACTTGAAGGAGCATGAGGAAAACGTGGTCATTAATGGATACAAAGATTTTCAATAATCACTTTGCAATGCTACGAGAACAAGATTGCTTATTGCGTGAATCTCCATTAACGACGAAGACTTTAACTCTGCGCCCGAAAAGTCAGTTGATTCCCGAAGATTCATGCGTTCAATTTCAACACGCAATACATGAAAATGACTTTGTTTGACCTGCTAAGGTGTTGCTGAAATGATATGACTGAAGGGAGCATTTTTAAGAAGGGATTTCGGGAATTCTTTTTAACTTAAACATGAGTGATTGTGCTGCTACAATAACATGACGCTTGTAGCAAAAGCTTCAATTGTGGATAACGTTTTTGACCCTATCGACCCCTTCTTCACAACAGGAATGATAAGACGCCATTGTCTACAACAGTTAACTAACTCTTTATGTATCGTCGCAGTTGCAACGACTCGAATTGACACATTAGCTGTCTCTCTTCTTCCGTTCCGTCTACAGGGTAATGGTTAGTGGTGCCCTGCAATACACAGCGGATCGCTCGCTGGGTCGACCTCGCATCTCAACCTTCCACTCCTCTAGCGTAGGAAAATTGGCATCAGACTTATGTGGGAGGATGGCGACATTGACTTGGCAAATTGCCAAACCACCTCACGTCGTATAGGCTAGGTATGCATTCAGCTACTGATGATGCTTGATGAAGTCGAATGCATGGCACATCCCTCAGGGATTAAGCAACACCGAACGCTTTATTCTCTATCCTTCTCTTGTTTAATATTTGTCGAACATGAGACAATTTTACTTAACAATGGAAAGAATACCACCCTATTAGAGATTGGAGCGACCACGAAATGGAGTTATCACGATAGGACCTCAGTTCCTCAGATGGCATTAGATGCGAGTACCATCGTAGGCGTATTGCATAGCTGTCAGAATTTGTCCATTGACCTGACCTCAACAATTTCCACTGATAATCGTATTCGACAAAGTAACGTTACTTCACCGATGATTTCAACCTCTACCCTGTATTCAGTAACGGAGTTACTCGATTATGAAAGAGAGTATGCTTCGACGGAAAGTTCATATCGAATGCTGGTTTTGTTATTTTACTAGCAGCCTTTACAGAGATACCACTGAATAAAAGACTGCACTTAAGGAGGACAACGAAGTATGAATGGAGATACGACCACAAATAATAAGAGTTGATAAAGGATAAAAGCTCTAGGCGTTGATCAATACCTGAGGGATGCGCCATGTATTCAACTTCGTTGAGTATCGTTGGAGGTGATTGAATGCGTATCTGGCCTTCACAACGACTCGCAGTGGCTTAGCTATGTATCGACCCAGTGCTGCCATCCTCCCAGACAAGTCTGGTACCAATTTGCCGATCCCGGAGGGATGGAAGGCTTGGTGAGCCAGGAGTGCAGGGATCGATTCCACATGTGTGTCGTAGTGGCGCCTTCAACCATTGCGCCACACCCACCCTTTTAAGAGTTGATAAAGCCAGAATAACTGTACTAAAACGCTTGCTGTTACTCAGAACGGATCTAATGGCTCTTAGAACGAAATGAATAACTTTAAAGAAAAGAACTGCAGAACAGAAGCGAGTTTCGAACTTTCAAACAATCCAAATACTGACGAACTCAAGAGCTCAAGATCGTGTATTCGATGCTCTCGCACACTATGAAGACGAGATGCCGATACTTCGGTATAGTAGAGATGAAGAGAATGCAACATTTTGAATGGCAGACCATATAGATGAATAATAGCGAGATCAAAACTGTCAGACAGAAATTGTGTTGATACAACATACGAACGGAGCGCGTTTAGCGCTGTGGTTAGAGGTGTCCTGCATTTCACACGGAGTCGTTAGTTCGATATATCGCCTTTGGCTCGCCAAGCTTTCTATTTCTCCGTGGTCGGTGTACTGTTACCAGACTACTCTGGGAGGATAGCAAAACTGAACTGATACATGGGTAGACCATCGGAAGTCATTGTGCAGGCCAGATTTTCATTCAATCAGCTCTAACGGTGCTTGATGAAGCCGAATGCATGGCGCACTCTTCAGCGAAAAGTCATGTCAGTTACCATAGTAGACAGCTTAGTGCAAAATCAAAAATTACAACACAGAACGTAGTTGTTAGTTTACTATATGCATATCTTTATTAAAAAAATCAAAGACTTTTCAATAAGTCAACTGATTTAATGAGAGTACAATAACTAGACAAAGCTTTTGCTACTTTAACTCCATCATGTGTTCTTTTAAGAGGTAAAGAGCAAGAAGATGTAACTGCATTAGTAATAGATTAATGTGACCCAAAATTGATGCAAACGTGACTAGGTTGACCATGAAGTAGTTAAGTTCTAAATTTTCGCAAAAACCTTTATCACTCGATGGGAGCCAACATTTCCTAGAATAAGGAGAAATATCAAGCAAGAATCCAGTGCATTAAATATTTCTAAAAGAAAGATCTCGAGCTTAGAGATGACACGCAGTACACGCAACGTCTCTGGTTCTGTACTGCCTGGAGCTAAGCAACTCGATCCATCCGGTATTGGGAAATTGCTACCACGGTATTGAAGAAACTCCCTCTGATCTACAAAAGGAGACGAGTGCCTGTGTAAAACGTAGAAACGCGCTAATGGAGCTAACATACGGATCCAGGAAGAATCTACTCAATCATATCTTAACGGATATTAATAAAGATGACTAAAACTCAACTACTAGCCCAACCTACATGCTAATCGCAAGACCTTCGTAGATGTCGGACTCGAGAAAACGAATCGAATGTAGGAAGCGCTGGAATCTGCAGAATGGAGCGAAAAAAAGATCAAATAAGAAATAAATTAGAACTAAGCAGGGCTCTGTTCACATCCGATTGAGATGGCAGGAGAAAGCGGTTTTCATGGTACTCAACCGCCTCTCACAATGTTTGTGCATGAACTTTAAAGTTCACCGAAATGGGCAAATAATTAAAAATGTTGTCATTTTATGCGCCAACATGTCAGCAGCCCCACATTTCATGACAGAGTAGTAAGGACAGAGAAGTAGAAAATAAGCCTTTTTTGACAAGTTATTCCTATGAGTGTTGGATGTGTGAACAGTAGAGTATAGTGCCAGCTACGTGTCATGTTTATTTGTACATAAAAAGATAAAAAGGATAAAGCTGTTGGAGCTGATCAATCTCTGAGGGATACGCCAGGCATTCGACTTCATTAAGCATCATTAGAGGTGATTGAATGCACATCTAGCCGTTACAATGACTCGCGGTCGCATACCGACGTATCGAGCCAGTGCTGCTATCCTCCCACACAAGTCTGGTACCAATTTGCGGACCCCGAAGATGTGGAAGGCTTGGTGATCCTGCGGCGGGAGGAACGATCCCATGTTTACTACTGCGTGCCCCTGTCTTCTGCGTTACACGCCCCCTATTTGTACATATAGTAGAACAATGAAGACCGAATGGTGATAAGTGTCTTCTAAGGATTTTACAAAGTCTAAAAAAATCCGGTGCATTACTTTAACTGACAAAATTAGCCATTCAAAGAACTCTACGAGGTTTTGTTGGACAACAAGAATACCTGCATAAGGTTTCTTGTTTTAGAAAACAACCACAAACCAAATTAGTGAACTAGAAAAGAGCTGGTGAGAGCATCCAACATCGTAGAAACTCGTGCTGTGTTATTTTCTCCCTTTGTGAGAACACCACTGGCACAAAAGGTTTCGCAGCTTTCTTGTAGATGTTCTCGATGAATCAACCGTAGGCACAGGCTACTGCTACTACTACTGCTACAAGAACAACTACTACTATCACTACTAACTTCGTGCAAGCTTAACGCTGAGGTTAAGTGAAAGTTGGTTTACTCAAGTAAAGACTCCTATGTTAACCGAAAATGATGACCGCAATAGTAACAGATTAAGCCAACAGACTAAACACCCTCTTTCGTGGTCTACACTACACACAGCTGATCATCTCCCAGCCCCGACTGGGGAGCAACATCGCCCGCAGCAGCGGCGCCGGCAGCGGCGTCGTCGGTAGCCGTGAGACAAGCCTGCTGCCCGTCAGCGGAGAGTGCAATCGACAGACGACGACACGGCCGCGTCGTCAACCGCTCGGTCGGCCCGACTCGCGCTCGCCCTGTTGGTCGGGCCCCTTGAGCGACGATCTGTCGGCCTGTGAGAACGGGAGACGAGCAGACCCAGATAGCAACGACCAGCACTTTCGGCCAACGTCATCGTCAACAAAACAAAAAACATGCTTATGCACGGTGGGGTCTTCTTGGCTGTTAGTAGTGGTCCAACAGCATTTGAAAAGAATGTCGTACTGCTAAAACTAACTTCTAATTGGAAACCGATATAGACCTTTGCTTAGCCATCAAAAAAACCATAGAACACTGCACTGAGCACATTAGCAACCAGAAAAAGGAGCTCGCCCAATAAGAAAAACTGTGAGTGAGTTGGCAAACAAGGCCGGGCTATGTCTATGAAAGGTAAGGCACTACAAAACTGTCTTTTTGTAGTCTTACGTAGTCTTTCGGGTCTATGCCGTTCTAACTGAAATATACAGTTCCAGTACAAGAATGTCAGTTCAAAAATACTAATACATTCCAATTTAAAGGAGCTTATTTCCGATGTAGAAAGGTGACATTAGACCAATGACTGAGAACCATTCAATATCGTTCTGGGCTCTATGTAGGTTAAGCAGTGCGCTGAGGGTCTGTCGCTTCCTCCTCATTAACACGTCAAATGTCGTTGAATACATGTTTTTCGAAAGTCGTTGAATGTATTGAATATTACGGTCAGTAATGAATTAATAATTATAACTAGTTCATTACGAATTATTGTGAAAGAATTTGTTCTTGTATGTAATTTGGCTCAATAATGCAACAAGTTATTGAATGTGGTTCTTTTCGGCTCGTCAGATATCCGTGAGAGAGCACTCCTAGGTTTCCGCCACAGGTAACTGCTGGCCAATGTCGATCGGAGGATGGTTGGGTGTCTTGTGGCTACGTTTTATTCAGGACGACAGCTACTCTTGTGACGGTTGCGATTAATGCGATTGCTCGATGAACTGACCGAAGACGATGCAACAGGCCGAATCACACATTCACTAAAATCCAGTACACCTGCTCTGTAAACAATGCTTAAATTCCATGTGGCTATTATTTGGCTTAAAAAAGTTATGCGTGCTTTGAACTCAGTAATAAAACAGCACTGTACAGCTGCAGATGCGAAGGAATGGAACAGGCTCGCAGTGGAATGGTGTGGAGTGGATCTCTAACATGCTTACGCATTCAGAATCTTGAGGCTATAATTACAAGCTATCAAAATCAAAAACTGAGTTCTAACGGTGCAAGAGATTCTTTGCTAAACGTCGCCTCTTCGACATCGTCCCGTTCTTATCTCTACTGTCATCTCCACTTCTACTAGTCTTCATTTCTTCGACAGGAAGGGCATATCTACACTAGCTTGTTATACATATTAAGTAAGGAATTACTTGTTTGACGTGAATAACTTGTTTATGTAAAATAAGACACTTCCAACACTGAGTCATATTATGTAGTGGCAATACATTAATTGTTTATGTCAGGACATGATATCCATATCTACCAGTTTTCAGTTAGTCTTCTAGTTAACCAAGGAGACGGGTGTCACAGTGGTAATGATGTCATTCATCACGAGCACGGTTGTGGCTCGACCTCGCCGTGGGCTCACCAAGCCTCTTACACCTTCGTGCTCAAACATTGGCACCAGAGCTCTGTGGCAACACTTCAACTCTTGGAGCCCAAGTGGGAACGCTCTACCACGGTTGTATCAGGACTGGAGGAAGAATAGACTCGATCGGAACTCAATAACATTCATGAGGGCAGTGGAAAATATCAAGCGGCAGTCTAGCCCATGTGCAAAACGTTCGAAGATCGTCGTGGATGATGAATGCGAGGAAACGAATCGAATACAAGAAACACTGAGATCCGCATAGCAGATGTAAGGACGGAAGATTTAAAACAAATGGGTAAAAATGAATGATTAGACGCATTACTGTTATGGTACATATATATGTCATTTCCCAAAGATAAACTCAGTTCAAGACGGTTGCCTACTTTGAAGCTCACCAAATTATCGATGAATTGGGACCAAAAAGCGGGAAAGGTCCACACCATCCAAGGGAAATCAAGTTGCAGTGAAAAAACCTTCCTCCAAATCACAAGAGCCGGCTAGCACCTGTGATGACTATCCGGGAACTCCCTAAGAAAGCTATGTCAGGAATCCGAGAAGAAAACCTGACTCAACGGCAATATGACAGGCATGATGGAACCCTCATTATTCTTGAAGGCAAACCATCTATGCATCTATGTCTTTTCACTTTTTTCAATCTGAACCATTAACCCACTCGAAGGAATTTGTAACCTAGTAGCAGCTCACCCAACAATACACTGGTATACCTTTACATCACTGTCTCTATCATCAAGAAGTAAGTCTATACTTGCTGTGATAGAAATAAGGACGAATCTGGACGCACTACATCCACACATGTTTACGGGCTGGAATGAAGAACAACGACGGGGTGAGAGCGCCAGACCGCTAGAGTCCACGGAGGACACGAGGCGGAGACGCAGCGTAGGCTAAGCATCATGCAGAACAGCCACTGACAATCATCAGAACGAAAGAGAGAAAGAAACCCATTGATCAAGGAGGCGAAACTTGTCTACAAATCACGGCCAAACGAGTCATGAGTCACATACATGCATTCCCTCATTCCCAGTCACCCGAGTGACGGGCGGTTGCTCGTCAACTGCCTGTGGAACTGCGTCCAGGCAGTCGGAATACAAACGTAGTCAGATGTGCTGATTCTGAGTTAACTGAGCCGGAAGTTTTTAGAAGCTGTTCTGGAAGTAAAGCTCAACAGTCGTCTGTTCCAAAACAAAGATAAGACCTATACATGGTAGGACAACGATGAGATCTCGAAAGTCATTCCTGGAATTCTTGAAGAACAGGGAAAGCATAGCCTTGAACTACGTTGGTCAATTCTTCAACGCTACCCTCACTATACAGTAATTAGAGGAACATCGACGAAGTACCAGAAATTTTTTCAGTATAAGAGGAACTTCATAAAGAAGTGTCATGGAATCAGGAAGGAGTTTTTCTAACCAAGTTCTAGTAACAGATAGTGATTGATAGCAAAAATAACAACAATGACGAATACAATGGCAGAAGTGATAAATACTCCATACCCATTTGGGCGCATCATAACAAAGTAACATTAGCAACAGAACCCACTGAAAGAAGAAGACGACGGAAAGAATGAAGAATTTACAGTAATAGTTCCTCTCTGAGAATGATTAGAATTTTCCACTGAATAGTTCTTTCTTGTCTTTTCCCTGCTTCTATTGCAACACTTTCCTCCATACTTCAACTTGATCAAGTTTCACAAAACTGTAAGGTCCAATACTGGCGAGCTTTGGTTTGTTTTCAACCATACCGCGGCGTTTCACAAAGGCAAAAGTCTTCTCATCCCTCCTCCTCTTCCTTCTCCTTCACCACCGCCACGAGAAGAAAAACCTTCCTGCATACCTCCCAGTACAAAAACATTATCAGTCTTTTCCTAGTAAAGTAGCTAACGCTAGGCTTCGTGCAAAAATTGTGATCGCTAAGCTCAATACTACTGATCCATTTCGTGCGTAGTTTTCTCTCGACGCATATTATAATACTGATGGTTAGGAAGACCACTGGTGGCTATATTCCCCTCAGTTTGAAAACCAAGTGACTACATGTCGCTGTTTAGGAAGACATTCTCAGCTTTTACCTCTATATAGTCTCTCGCTACTGATTTTTCATTCCCAAAATGATCTCATGTTCGAACCCACATCACTTTCTCTACAAGAAATCTATTCTAACATAAAACTGACTATTCGAAATTTCTGTTAGTCTTGTTAGTGTTGTTTAAAATAACCAATCGATTAGCCAAAGAAGTTAAAGAGAGAGTAAATTTTTTACATTACGGAGATGTAAACAGCTTTTCTTCGCTTAGATTTTATGACGGACATCTATGCCTTCTGTCTGGATGTCTTTGTTCACATATTAGAAAGATCGGTAAGTTAAAAGCACATGTAAAAATTACAATAAAAGTCTTTTTATACTTTTCATCATTGGCTTTAGTATAGCATTATTTGCAGCACATTAAGTACTAAGCATTCTGTCAAGTATCTGCTCTCACTTTATGTAGTAACAACATGACCAGACTCGACTACATCGGGCGTCTAAGTAGAGTGGGTTACGTAGCCAACCCCGTTCCTCAAGTAGCTCCGCTGGTCCAATACTACCTTCTTCAAGTGTCACCTCACCGTCACTGTTACTAGGGTTCCTTTCAACATCGCGCAGTCACCACAGTTAATAATTTGAAGAAACGATATAACGACACCCATACGATGTTGAATTGTTCAGCTTCAGCACACTGACGGTGAGGACGTTTGTTGTCGTCTCTTCCCGCTGCACTTGTGCTACCTCCATTTGGTGGCGATGTGATGAACGACTTGCGACCGCGCTGGCTGGTCCCTGCCGACGGCCGAGCGGGGCAGCAGGCAGGCAAGGGGACGCGGCTGCTGATTGTCTCCCACCCAGGCCGTCCGTCCGTGCGTCCGGCCGTCCGGGCGGGTGGCCGAGCGGACGGCTCGCCTTCTCCTCGTCGCCCTGCGTCTCTTCTCCAGCTGACCTCGTCGCCGTCGCTGCACAACATCCGTCATTCGTCTCGCCGGCTGCGTCGTCTCTTCACGTCCATGTCTCCTCCTCTGCACCTCCTCGGCACCGCCGCCGCCGCTATCGGCACGACAGAGAGAGAGACGCCTCTCCGACAAAAATTCGTCGACACCAAGCAGACAACTCCAGTCACACAGCAGGTATATGCGTAGATGGGAATACACGATCGTCCTAACACCTAAAATCGACCGTAAACATGCCTTCACGTACAGTAACCATTTTTACGTGACAAATCGGAGCTCTCAAAAACGTGGCCAAAGAATGTCAGCACCTCCTCTGGAAGATGTGTCATCCCTTCACTTCCATGTCTCCCTGCACCTCCTCGCCGGCGCCGCCGCCGGGGCCGCCGCTATCTGCACCAGGCCGAGAGACGCCGCTTCGATGAAGATTCGTTGACGCCGAACAGACAACCCCAGTCACAGGACAGGAATTCACGCACATGCTAACTGTCGAAACTGAACCACCGGAATACACGAACGTCCTAATACTCTAAATCGACCATGAACATTATGCTCTTCGAATACAATAACCATTCTGATGACCGTGAATAGGAATACGTAGTTGAAGAAGTTCGCTGACTTCTCTGGAAAAGGCTTCTTTCAATCCATAAAGGGTGGGGACTGTCTATGCTGAAGACCTGGTAATGCTGCATTAGAGCCGTACCGGATACATAGGTGAATCAACTCGGTCAACATTCAGTGACATTTATAGCTCGTACCCAAATCCTAAGAGCTTCGTGGATGACGTGGATGTGAGGAAATGGAACGAATGGAAAAAATTTTGGAACTCACATATGTGAAATCGAATTACATGAGAAAAAAATCCGTTTTAAAAACAGAACCTGAAATATGGATAATTAGACCATATGGCCGCTTCATTCTATTTGAATTCAGTTACCAATTCTTCCAGTTTACCACCTGACTATTCAACAGTTCGTCAGCCGACAATTGTCACCTCTTCTACGATGCATTGATGTTCTTCCGCCGCCTCGTCTATCAGCTGATATCGTGATATTTGAAGCTTTTGGATCAGTCGTCGTCACGAGAAGCGCTCATCGTCGACGTATTGATGATCAATACCAACAACTTTCAAAGTAAACATATAAAGATATCGTGATAAATTCCAACTGAATGAAACACATATGCAGTTTTTCGTTCACTTTAAAAGTACACTGAGATGTCAATCTCATGCAAGGAAATACAGGATAGGAAGAATAAAGCTCTTGGCGTTGTTCAATCCCTGAGGGATGTGCCATGCATTCGACTTCATTAAGCATCGTTTGGAGGTGGCTGAATGCATATCTGGCTTATATAACGATTCGCGTTGGCCTACCGATGTATCAAGTCGGTGCTGCTATCCTCCCCGACAAGCCTGGTACTGATTTGCCGACCCCGGACTAATGGAAGGCTTGGTAAGCCTTGGTGTTCACTGTTTCCTAAAGATGCAGGAAGATAGGCAAATGTGTCATTTTGCGACAATTTCGAGATGTGCAATTTCTAAGACGTTCTTGAAGCAATTTCGTATATTTCTCCTCATTCTTAGATTTCAGAGAGCCCCGAACTTTAATGTGATGTCCACTGTTAAATTAGAGATTCAGAATCTATGCAGAAATTCTGAGTATCGATCCGATACGCTATGACATTCAATGTGACGGTCACATGAGGTGGCGACGGCGACCCATCTCCATCCTAGCATTTCCATCGGCCGGTTGGAAGAAAAAAAAGAACACCACGCACGAACGGAATGATGATTGACAGGCTTGTCGATGGGGTCCACAATAAACCTACATTACTAAAAGCTTTATGAGAAATATGTAACACAGCCGCTGATGTCAACTGGTAAGAAACTTCCTAAGCTCTAATTCCGAAACCGAGAGGAGCCGAATTTCACCATTTACAAAAGCTGTAAAAAACATATTCTGAATTTAATGAAAAAGTGTGTGCAGAATACAGTAACTTCCATTCCCAGATTCCTTCCTAACACATCACGCTTTAGTTTTGACCATGTAAAAGCCATACAGTATTCAGCGTACCCACTATGTAGCTTGCATGACATGTAGTTAGCCATTTTTCATTACATATCACTTTAAAACTATAACGACCTTAAAAATTTATGTAAGAACGCTTAAAATGCATTTTCATAAATTTGTACTGCCTTTCCAATCGATAAAAAGTGTGCAAGTTTCAAAACCTTGGTGCACTTTAAACGCTAATAAGGACCAGAATAAAATATAATACAGTTTGTCTTATGGAAGAAGTAGATCTTGTAGATTCCTTACGATATTCAACTACTCTATCCGCTCTCCCTACCATGTCTGTCAATGTGGCAGCTCATAGCCTGCTTGCTCTCAATATCCAGAGCGGCTCCTCCCTGCCAGCTCCTCACGGCCTCGTCGATCACTCCAGCTCGCAGCCGAGCAGCCAGCCAGTCAGCACGCCAACAGTGCGGTTCCAGCAACAGCAGCAGCATCGATCCTCGGAGGCATTGTTCCGGAGGTGGACTGCTGTCCGCCAAGACGGACTACTCGAACGTGACCCATAGATCGTATAGATTCCTAGCTATCTTCAGCTACTCCATGTACTCTCTCTACCACCACGTATGCTAATTTTACAGCTCACAACCTGCTTGCTTTCAATATTCACATCGAATTTTCCCTGCCAGCTCCTACGGCCTCGTCGGTCACTCCATCTCGCAGCCGAGCAGCCAGCCAGCCAGCCGGCCAGCCACTAGTGTAGTTCCAGCAGCAGCAGCAGCAGCATCGATCCTCGGAGGCATTGTTCAGAGGTCGACTGCTGTCCAACAAGCCGGACTGACTCAGCCGCGACGGCTTACCGTAGTGCAGAATGTCACTTGAATGTAACGTCCATGACAACGTAGCGAATCATTTTAACTCTACTTATTCGTAAATTAGCTCCAAACTGAGCAAAATGAGTGGAATGTTTTAACAATACTAAACTGCCTCTTCCACATCAGCTGGAGCGACTTCTGAGGCTTGGCCAAGAAGCTCTTCTTAGTAGTATAAGCTGTAGATCGACACCTCGTTTCTCATCTATCACAGCCACCGTTATCCCAGTACACATCCACCATCGTAAGTGATGAAAATATTGCTATATAATGAGGATTATCCACATATAACCAGGATATTCTCTTAGGTAGAAAATATGGCAGAGGCGGAGTACAAAGATAAAAATTATGTTGAAAAAACGGTTACTTCTTGGAGTTTCAGATTTACTAAAAGACCGTTAAGTTTAGAAATACCAAGGATGTTAAAAATCCCAACAGAATAGAGGGAAAGTCGTTTTTAAGATTTCTAACCATGAAGCAATACTTCAAAATCTGTTTACTTTCAGTCCAAATTTTGTTGGCGAAGATTCTTAAACCTTTGAGGAATTTTCATTCTCTAACCAGAGCCTTGAACTAAAATGAACAGTAACCAAGTAGAAAACGAAATATACGTTCTGAAACCAGGACGTCCAATTCAAACCCTCATCCAAATATGCAAATGGCTAGTACAACTACTGAAGAATTAAGGGTCGTGATGAGAAATGAGAAGTTTCGAAGAGAATGAAGGACGAAAGAAAAAGAAATGAAAAGATTTGCCTTTTCCATGACTACCAGCTGGAAATGCTTGTTAAGAAGAATATTGAACAATAACTTTTAAATAACCGGTGTTCTGAGAATATCTCAAAATCAACAGACTAAGGCAACATTAGTGGCCGTCTATCAAACACCAAGCAAAAGAAAAGATACGTAGGAAGTTGACAACAAAGAAAAAACACAGAACCATTATAGCGTTGTTAAGGCAATTAAGTCAGAAGGCTTTTAACAATAAAGCGGAAGACTTTTGCGAATGCCCTTCATCAAACGATAAATTCGTAAGAGCAGGAGGATAGGAGGAAAAGTGTCAACGAAAATAGAAGCCCGTCATTTCGACCATGAACAGGACACAAAGAACTCTCAGAACGGGAAGAAATTTCACGGGCAGGAAATTTAACCCTCGTTGATTATAGGAGTTGAAGTACATATTTATTTATATTTTAGATAGGATTATTTTCCTTTTTTAATGAAAGTAAGTAAAGTGAATGGCAGCGAAGTTTAGAAAAAAGTGGTTGATGATCGTTGTCAACACGTTTTGTAAAGCTTAAAACCCATGAATTCTTGCTATGAGATTCAATCTATAAAATAAACACAGTTGAATCATGGACGTATGAGAGGAAGAAAAGAACTATTCCATGACAATCTTGACCTTTTTATTTACTGCCTATTCATTTTAACGGCAAGGTATGTTGCGAAATAAAACCTCTATAATGCTGAGATATTTGCAAAATCTCCGAGCCGCAGATGTTTGCGGTGGGGAACGAATGTGCTGTTGTCCTTTCCGGGGAGTAACGCGTTCACCACTACACCAGCGGGTCCTTCGTTTCGTCTGTCTCTCAGCTAGTTCTATCGATCTTTGTGCCATCAGCAATCACCCATCAATGGAATTGATCTAGGTAGCTCAAATCGACAATGAACCCAGTTAAGCTGAGCCTATAGTTATAATCACAAACTCCACCTGCGGTCCGGACTTTTGCAAATATCTCAGCATTATAGAAGTTATATTCCATGACAAATCGTGAACCAAAGAAAGAAGAGAAGAAAAGAAGGAAAACAGCTCGATTTATCCGTGGGATAATCTAGGCACAAAACGCCAGTAACTTCTAATAAATGTTCGTTATTCCCAGAACAAACCTTCTGTTAACCTCGACAGTGATCAATAATTTACAGCTTCCCTGATAGCCGCATATGAGGATGTTACTGTGCTCTTCATCCAGAAAAGCTGGCATTTCAATGGATTTCGTATTGGAAGGGACCAGCGACTGCTGGTTATATTATAATTAAAGGGTTTCTCAAGGAAAAAAGAGGTAAGCAGATACGAAGAAAACATTCAAGGTCACAAGGACACATAGTATATTTCTTCATTTCGAATGATATGAAGAAGCATCATCGTATCGAAGGCCGAGGCATTAGCCAAGAAAATCGGGAACGGCTGGCTATTCTTATATGATCGAAAAACGTAAAAAAAAGTAAGAGAGACAATAGAAACGACGAAATAATTTCAAAAAATAGAAGTGAAAAAAGTTGCCAACGTTCTTCGTTCAGAAACACTAACCGTAGCGATCAGCTGATCGCCGTCAGTCGTCGCTGTTGAGCAGATCTGATTAATCATCGGATCGTTAGGTGGTGTTCCATACTCGACACACGCCATTAACCAGTAGTGAATGGAACTCGACAGATCCGGATAGAGAAACGCCTTCGCGACGAACTTCGCATGGGCTTCGATTAAATGTTGTCTGAGAATTTTGAAATTATTTTGAATAAGCCAAAAACTAATGAAAATGAATACTTGTCGAAAGTAATAAACATTACAAGGTACCAACACCATCAGTGAAGTTTTTGTTAGAATCCCATGGAAACAATGGCTTTTTAATAGCTCTCTTTAGAAGCTAAGCGAGAGAATATAAACATACTCCGACGGTGATTCACTTGTCCACTCGCTCAACCCATGTTCCACTGCATTTGTTTATTTGCAAACGGTTTTCACAAAAAAGATGTCATAAAACATGAAAAAGATCAGCGAGTCCTTGAAACGAACAGAACACATTAGGTAATTCTTGCATGTCACAGGTTCGAACGAAGGAGACCTTACTGGCCTCCGCTTGAGTAAGTCGACGATCAACTGGTGGATTGATTATCACCGTCAGAGGTCCGTATACTCCTTTCTAGAACCTTCTGATACCGAACTGATTCAAAAACGACATAATGCGAGGCCCGCTTCTCCAGATTTGCTGCATTCTTGTGGTTCCCACCGTCATCCAAAACACTAGTTATGTTTTAATAGCTGTCATGCTTCAGCGCCATAGTACACCAGAGCGGCAAAACGTATCAAACTACCTTGATTATTTTTAGTTACTGAGAGAGCGTTATGTAGTCACAACTTACTAGCAAACCTCGTACTACTCGGTAAGGTTGTACATTCGAAAGGATCCATGAGTCAGACGCCGTTTCATAAAGTTACTCTATTGTGCGCTTAGAAAATAATGGTGAACTTGACCAAGTGACCCAAGATTCTGTAATGTTGTAATTTCTGTCACATTTTTTTTCAAAAACAACTTCATGGTTGAGTAATTTGGCACCGATTTCGGATATTCCGGAAGCTCTGAATGCCTTCTTTATCTCTTCTAAGCCTTCCTACTGCTTGATATTGTAGTCCAAACATCTGGAGCAATTTCACAAGCGCATATTTGTATTCGCTATTATATCCGATATATATTTTATACCCAATTCGCCCGAAAGGCAAAACAACGCACCTAATGCCCTCTCCTTGCTCATATGAATTACTAGAACTTTGGATGTTTGTGATCTCGTCTGGACGTTCTTCGTAAACTGTTTGCTCGCCGTTGAATACGAATTTTGTCGTATTCGTCTTCCCATTCTCTTCAATTCGTGCCGTCTCACTAGCGGTGGTGGTGGTAGTGGTCGCAGTGGTGGTGCATTCGGCGGCTACTTCACCATTTCCACTGTCCGCGTCACTGTTGCCGGCTGGACTGCACAGCAGACAAGGAACCAGCGGCATCCACAGCTCACTGAATGGGAGCGGAAATGAATGAGTGATGATAATCACTCAGAACGCCAGAGAATTAGTCAGCAATACAACGATAAAAAAGAACAGAATAATTTTCGACATAGTTAAAATCGGATAAAGGATACATTTGACAAGGTAGTATAGCAAGACTGCACGTCGTAAACCAGTTAATGCCGCGGTGAAAGAAGAAGGCTATCGTTCTGAGCGAAGTTTTACTTTAAAAAAACGACATGATGAAGTCGAGTTATAAAGCATGAGAGATCAATGGAGACCAAAGGAAATAGCGATGAGAAATGCGTGGGTGGCTCGTTCTTCACTGCACTGGGTGGGCGACAAGAAGGGCGGCGAAGATAGGTGTGAAAGTGCCAACGGTAATGATTCCTTTACCCTTCACAAGGTGCAACGACTACAAAGTTAGTTTTACCTATGTGGCCGCGGTCATTATTAGCATATCAAAAGGATTTCAAGGAGGTCAGGTCACAATGGATCGCTTACTATTTGTAATGATCATCAAGAATAAGAGCTGGACAGTACTCAGAAACGAGAGTGTTCAATGATGCTAACGAGTTCTTCTACGAATAAACAAGAAAGAAAAAAATGACTGACAAGACAAGAAAACAAGCGTCAAGCACAATATCGCGTCGGAATCAATGGTGGTGTGTTCGACCGAAACGGCATCAGCGAACCGATCACGGTGTCGAAGAAGCAAAGCATCAGTATCGATGGTCCAGATCAAGAAATTTTTATCGAAAAGACTTCCACATTGATTGGTATGGTTTTAAAGACCATTGTACGTCATGTGCAGTTCTCCTCCAAAAGTCAGCTAATAGCAACCCACTGATCTATAGGTTTTCACTATAATGTGATTTTAGGAATACATATTGACTATTGTCAATCAAATGGGGTACATGTATAGCAGTGGTTAGAGGTGCCTGTATTACACATATGGTCGTTAGTTCGATCTGAAGCCTAACTCTCACGAAGCTCTCTATTGCTCAGGGGTCGCCAAATTGGTCTCGGACCATTCTGAAGGGCAGCAGTACTGACTTGGCATATTGATAGGCCAGTGGAAATCATTGTATAGACCAGATACATATTTGTTCATCTCTGACGATTCTATGAAAGAACGTAATCGAATACATAGCTTATCCCTTAGGTACTGATGTGCGCTTCCAGTTTAAATTAAGGCAATCCATGCAATAGACACAGTACACGTGTATGTAACAATTTAACAGTTTCGTAGGCAGTACTGTTAAAACTAAGTAGGTTAGACAGGTCGGCAGGGAATCTTGATATTTTTATATTCGATCAAAGAATCGAAAACGCATAAAATGTTAGATCTGAAAATAGGCCATATTTAAAGGATAGAGGATAAAGCAATTGGCGTTGATCAGTCTCTAATGCACCACACATTCGACTTCATTAACTATCGTTAGAAGTGATTGAATGCATATTTTTCCCCAAATAATGGCTCACAGTGGCTTACCAATGTATTAGTTCTTTGCTGCTATCATCATCGACAGGTACGATACCAAGTTGTCGACCCCGGAGAGAGGGAAGGCTTCGTGAACCAAGGGAGCGAGATCGAGCCATTCACCACGTGTGTATTGCTGGCCACCTATAACCACCTTTAACCACGTTCCCATGCAGCAAAAATCGGCAGATCACTGTAATTAGTTGTTATCCAAAAACACGTACTGATATCTAGCAATGTGATAGTAGGTTAGGCCAACCAGTGACCACCATTCGACTGAATGACATTACTGTAGTCAACGGCACCGATGCAGACGTCACTGACGACGACGACGACGACAGCGATGACGACAAATACAGTGGTACCAAGCGCAGATAAGAAGCTGACGATGATTGGGAATGGGTGCAGGAAAGCGTAAACGACGAATCTCATTACGGTCGTATGTGACTCCGACGGTAGAAGACTATCTGGTTTCTTAGTAGTTTCACTATCGCATAAAGACACTCAAACCGTCGTATTAGGTTGTTCAGAAATAAATGGGCGCTCTTAACTATATTATTTAAGACTTCACAACTTGCTTCAAACGAAACGTTATTAATCAAAATAGAAACCATTTGAATCTATACGTTTTTGCCTACGAGAAACAGACTCCACAAAATTCTGCAGTTCTGGAAGCGATGGATTCGTTGAAGGTATTCTTTGTGTCATCGTGGTTGGTGAAGCACTTCGCTCGCAGGAAGTTGTCAAGGTGCTTGAAGAAGTGAAAGTCAGTCGCACCGCTGGTTCCGCAACATGATGCCGAGAGTTGTCGTGCAGAAAGATTGGTATTTTTCTATTGACTGGTGCCAATCGTTGTTGCTGGAGTCAACGGTGCATTTCGTCGATTTGTTGGCAATACTTCTCTGTCGTAATCGTTTCGCTCGGATTCAAAAAGCTGTGATGAATCAGCCTGGCTGCAGACCACCAAACAGTCACCTTAACCTTTTTTGGTGCAATTTTGACTTTGGGAAGTGTTGTGGGGCTTGATCGCAATCCAACCATTGAGCTGAACATCGCCGGTTGTCGTACAGAATCCACTTCTCGTCCAACGTCACAATTCGATCAAGAAAAGGGTCGTTTCTGTTGTGGAGAATAAGAGCAGATGACACTACAAACTGGCGATTTTTTAAAATTATCGTCTAATTCGTGCGGCACCCACGTGTCCAGCTTCTTTCGTCTTTTCTGTGCGATTCAAGTCAGTGGAAATTGCTCCTGTGCTTACGCCAAGCTGTTCTGCAAGCTCTCGAGCAGTTGTTCGCGTGTTAGCTTCCACTGCTGCTTTCAATTCGTGGTCGCCAAGTTCACTAGCACGTTCACGGCCTTCCTTATCTTCGAGGTCAAAATCACCAGATCGGAATTTCCGGAACCACGTTCGCACTGTTAATTCACCGACACTACCTTCATACCAAACTTCATTAACGTCTCGAGCCGTCTCTGCTGCACTACGACCGAGTTTGAACTCATAGAAGAAAAGTTGACGAAAATTTGTTTTTGACATCCAAAATTGGAAAGCTCAAAACTAGTAAAAAAATTTAACTTTTAACAAAATATAAAGGACGGCTTGAAAGAGCGTAATATCAGGTTTCTGATGATATATAATATTATAAGGTACAGAATACATTTTATTGGTAAAAAAATACACTAAAACAATAAATGTTTCAAGACGCTCATTTATTTCTGAACAACCTAACAATACTTGGTTACACTGGAAGTGTAATGGAAACATGAAGACTGATTCACACCAAAACAAAAGCTTTAACACGTTCGCGACGAAGCTGGATTTTCGATAGTCGACGGATGAATTTCCGATCATCAGAGTACTTAAGGAATCAAGAACATTGTAGAATTGTAGAACGAACTTTGCTCTATCTCATTAACCACGTATACGGGTTTTATAGAGTGAGCTTTGAAATTTAAGTAGAGTTCGATCATCTAGAAATTAGCAATGAGGTCTAGGTTTGTAGAATTTCTAACAAAACATGGCAGTTGCTAGACAATACAAAGGAAAAGACCATCTTGTTCTCCTAGGTGAATTTTCGCCTCCTCATTTGCTTTCGTTTCGAAATTCGAGCTATGAAGCAATACAGAGGAAGCAATATGCTTCATGGGCACGAGAAAATCCGAATTTTACGTCACAAAATAAAACTACTTTTATCCTGTAAGAAAAGTTTTTAGATTCCAATGGTTTTCATTGTAATTGAAAAGATTTACTACAAGCTGAGGTAATTGAGTAGAAAGCGGAAACTCTTTCCGCAACGTATGAGTTCTACAGAGCTCATGTCGTCCCGTAAGTCTCAAAAGAAATATTCCAGGGTTCATTTTCATTGAAAATTTGTGAACCTGATTGAGGTGAAGACGATTGTTCATCAACTCTTTTGTCTAATAATTTCAGCAGTAGCTCTGATTCAAATACATCTGACCCTAAAGCAAGGCACGGACTAAAAAGCTCACAAAACTATTGAGAAACGAAGAAAATACTGTAACAACAACAGTAATTGTTTTCAAGACGTTTTGAACATTCCGTTTAGAAAGTTATGACTTTATATTACAAGGCATCAATAACAACGTTCAATAAAAGCTGAATTTACATCAGATGCAATCCAAATGGAAAAGTGGACGATGCACAGAGCGACGCTATGCAGTCAGAAGCACAGTTTAGGTTAGAAAAGGTAGGTATGCTGCCTGCGTAGTTAAATATAAATGTGTGGACATGACTTTTTCTTTGTGGTGGCTGACAAACAGTTATGAAACCGTCTGCGACCCCAACTGTGGAACTTACGAAAGAATACGTGATGATGAACTTGTAGGTTACCAGGAGAAGGAGATTCACAATCGTCTGATTCCAGACCTGGACGTCGTTCGTGGTGGTGCGGTAGCGAGACGGCGAGCTGAACACACAGGGCAGCCTGCCGCGCTCCACGCCACGCCTCCACCCGACGCCGCCGCCACCTGCCGGCCGGCCGGGCCTCCGGTCGGCCGCCCTGCTTGCCGCCGTCGGACTACAGTACACTCAGCATTCATCATCACGGAACCGGATCGCTTAATGACCAGGAACGAAGAATGATAATTGAGATGTCTGCCGTTTGGGACGAACCACCGTGGACCATTGACTCGGATCAATCCGGCCCTGGAGAAGACAAAGACGTGGAGATGATATCCGAATAAAATTCCCATAAAAATCTCGTTTAGGTGACATCTGCTAGTAGCATGTATTAGTTCCAGAATTACCACAGTTATCCAATAAGATTTTCCGATTAAACGATGGGCGCGCGTGGCGCAGTGGTTGGAGGCGCCACTGCAACACACACGTGGAATCTATCCCTGTGCCCATGGTCCACCAAGCCTTCCATCATTCCGGGGTCGGCATATTGGTACCAGACTAGTCTGGGAGAGTAGTAGCTCTGACTGGGTACATCGGTAGGCCACGGCGAGGCATTGTAAAGCCCAGATATGCATTCAATCACCTCCAAACGTTGCTAATGCATGGCGCATCCCTCAGGAATTGGTCAACGCCGAAAACTTTATCCTTTATCCTTTATAGCAATCTCGTTTAAGCTGAACAGTCTAAAGAAGTATATTGATTATTCACGTCTGGGTTGAGTGAAAGCCTCGGTTTGGTAAGTTAGCACAGTGTACAACTTTTTATTTACTGCCTATAACTTTTTTTTATGGTAGCCTATTATGTGAAATACAGCCACAATAAAACTGATATATTTGCAAAACTCAGACTCTAGTCCAAAATTGAACCCGCGATTTCCGGGGACTTACGTATTAGCCACTGCAATACTTAAGCCTTTGTTTTGCCCTTCTCTCAGCCAACAGGAATGATCTGGGGAGCACAAATCGACATTAAACCCATTTAAGCCGAGGAGGAAACGGTAATTGTGGGTCCGAATCTGGCCTGACGTCCGAGCTTTGCAAATATTTCAGCTTCATTGTAGTTATCAGAGCCTTCTAGGTATGTTAGCTAGTCTAGAAGACCAAAAATTACTTCGTCGTTTAAAGCAGCTTTTGTATTCGATTCTTGTCATCGCATTCATTATCCACGAAAAATTCCTGGTTTTGCATGTCGATTCAAATGCTGCTGGAATATTTGCTAATCTTCATTGCTGGCCTTGCTGGTTGAGTAATCTCTCTCAGGAATCCTGGCATATCCGTGCTAGACTGCTCTCATATTTTCATCACATGCAGCCCTCGGTTTTTGAATATCAAAAGGAGCGAGTTGATCTCAGACATATCTGGTATGAATTTTTCGATTCCATAGAAAATGCGGAACTTGGTTGGCCGAAGTGGGGTCAAGTCAGAACCATGTGTATATTCAACGGCATCGTTACAACTGCACTATTAGTGCCTTATTCCTTTTTTCTTTGGAAGGCCCGTCTTTCATAGCTACTGTGCGGATCTCAGCACTTCTCGCACTCGATTCGTTTCCTCACACCCATTATTCACGGAGTTCTCCCAACTTTTGAGTGTGGCTCCGGCTGCTG
Organism: Angiostrongylus costaricensis; assembly: GCA_900624975.1. Classification (NCBI taxonomy): domain Eukaryota; kingdom Metazoa; phylum Nematoda; class Chromadorea; order Rhabditida; family Metastrongylidae; genus Angiostrongylus; species Angiostrongylus costaricensis. The sequence continues at coordinate 98,590 of UYYA01003943.1, forward strand.
CTTGAGGATTTCCATTTCATCTTGAATGTTGTAGAATGCTGGTCGAGTCGATTTTTGCTGGAGTCCTGAGATAGCCGAGGTGGATCGTTTCCAATTGATTTGCAGAGAACGATTTTTTCCCAGACAATTCCGATACCAATTTTCCGATCTCAGAGGAGTAAGAGACGTGATGAGCACGTTGCGTGATCGAACCAGCATCATGGTCGTGATGGTCAGCACTAGTACCACTGTGCTTCCCGTACCCTGCGCTATTCGTATTTCGTTATCTCTTGTTAATACGAAAGTTCATTATTTGCTCTGCAGTTTAAAGGTTTTTTTTTATCAATTTTTTCAAGTACTGGCGATTTGTTTTCTAAACACGTCATGTTCACGTAGGGTTACAGCGGACCACCCCTGTAATACCAAGGTTGCATTTGGATATGGAACCGCTAATAATTGTAATAGATGATTTTGATTTCACAAACTTCATGATGGAGATGAAATCCTTGATGGCGATAGGACAAGTAGAGATGGAGACAATTCGCTACCGTCGACGTTGATCATGATCTGGAACACGTCAGATGAAGCAGGTCTTACACAAGAGTTTTAAATTTTTTTTAGAGGACCAAAGAAATTGGGACAACAACTTCAGAAAAGCTTAGATAAATTGGAATGTAAAAAGCAACTGACCAAATTCACTCCGTACGAGTGAAATGAATGGCGAAGTGATCGTCGTTAAGAGGAGTATTTCATTCCTTCAAAGAACAAAAGAAGAATATGAAACAGGCAAAGCTAATCCTGGACAAGAACCTACAGCGTTCTACGTAAATGTGTACAAAGATTCATTATGGAAATCTTTATCCAATGCAAATTTTCATGAATATAAGGTAGCAACGTTTCCGTACTCGGTGGGTAGAATCATTCGCTACGACCAGTTGGAATACCGACGAAGTCATACCAACAAAGAAGCATCGCTAGGAAGACGAAGAAATTAAGTCGGAAAAAAGTGTGAAATCCCAGCATCTACTGCCCCTATCGATTCTTCGAATGATGTGCCAAAGATTCTACGTTATGACATCACCCGACCCTGGGTTAAAAAGCCAATATTCTAGAAATCGCAGGAATTCTGTCATCTTGCATTATCGCACGTCGTTTCATCAATCCACTGTCGCTTCTCTGCAAAACTTGCCAATTCTTTTACTGCTGCGAAAATTTGCAACAAGTAAGCTGTTGGTAACGAAAATTACTGCTTACTTACTTGGACGGCCGATCTTCACGAGTTCTGTGTACTCCGGTACATTTTCCATTCGTTGCTTTGCTTCGTCCATTTTGGTGGTTTGATTCAAGCATAGTGGTTAGTGCGAGTTTCATATCGTGATCTGCAAAACAGCTTTGCTGCGAGTATAGCGGCTTAATTACTAACACGTCCAGCTAACGTGTAGATGGTCGTCTTTGGGAACGTTTGCATCCTCGTAGAGTCCACTGTACAGTCCTTTTCGTCCACCTTTCGACTCTTCTCATTACATGATTAACTGATCTGTTTCGTTATCAATGTGTGTTCTTCTAGGTCTCGAAGATAAGATAGATTTCGGAGATAAAAGGTTGTATTAGTGTTGTTGGTTGCTAGATGTTGTGGGTGCCGGTTATATTTCAGAACACTTCGGTCAAGGGCTCTGTAAGTAGTGCGGAGTGCGTCTCCGCTGCCTTACAGAGCAGTCAAGGAGTACCGTTGGATCGAATTGATGGGCGCGGATTATTGGCGCTTCTAGTTGGTCAGTGTCTTCTTTGAGAGGTTCTAATGTGGGATGTGCTGTCCTCCTTCTTCTGTTTGATTGCTCCTTCATGTTGTTCTCCGTGTTCACTGAATGCTTAAGGTACACGCACGAAGTAGTCCCTAGTCGGGAAATCAAGCATTTTGATCAGTTCGCCTTCACTCCATGGACTTTTCATGAAATGGGTATTCTTTCGAGTTATCTGTAGTCCGATGTTTTTCCCGCCTCTCTGATGCATTGTTCATCTTCTCTGCTTCGTTGATACTTCCTGAAAAGATTAATATGTTGTCGAAAACGAAGATGTAATAGCAATTTTCCATCACTGCATGTACACTGCCGCGCGTGTGGCGTAGTGGTCGGAGGCACCCTGCAATACACATGGGATGGATCCCGGCGCCCCAGGATCACCAACACTTCTATCCTTCCGGTGTCGGCAAATTGGTATCTGATTTGTCTGGAAGGATAGCAGCACTGGCTCAATACATCGGTAGGCCACCGCGAGTCATTGTAAAGGCCAGATATGCATTCAATCACCTCCAACGATGCTTGATGAAGTCGAATTCATAACGCATCTCTCAGGGATTGACCAACGCCCAGCACTTTGTCCTTTTATCCTTTTGCCCTTCTCGTCCCAGTCGAGTGGCTTGTTTATCCACTACAATGCAGGAGTAGACAGCCTTGTCGATATAGTGTCGCACTGTCGAACCCCTTTTCCAAATCACGTGCTGAGAGGTTGGTAGAGAAGCTACATTTTGGTGGTGCGGTTCCGATAACAGTCAGATAGAGTTTTCACGGCCGGGTCCAGCTCTCGGTAGACGAGCGCCGATAGGTTTGCAATCGTGTTGACGCTGTCAAATGCTTTTTTTCATATCTTAAAAACGGACTTTCATTGAACCTCAACAACAATAACTAGTAGTTTTGTGCATGATTGAGCCGATGCGATGTTGATGCAAAACTTTTATTTGGCTAGGGTTTCGGCTTCATCAAATTCTTCGGAGCCACAATGAACCAGGTCGATGGTCCACAGCTAGGCGTTGCCGCGGTGTGGGTGTTCGGCGTCGCATGGAGTGGAATTCAGCGTAGGTGCATCGCTCGAAGGTTCGCTTCACTCACTGGTTTCCTTTTGTACAGGACGGACGTTGGGCAGTTCCTGCCATCCAATATTATCTGCTTTTTGGCAAGCAATGTGTCCAGTAGCAGTCATTACATCATTTGGTGGCACGCAGTGTGACAATGCGTTAAAAGCCGCTTTCATTAAACTTCGGCAACATTAACCGATAGTTTTCTAGCATTGACTACCAAAAAGCAGTTCATATTGGACGGCGGGAATTGATCAACATCTGTCCTGTATAAAAGGACGCCATCTAGAAAGTTCCTAATTCGAGCAGTGCTCTGTCCAAGGATTTGATTTGAAGTGACGACGAACGCCCACATCACGACAACGAACAGCTTGGAACAATCGACTCGGATCACTGTGGTTCTTAAGAAGGCGAAGACGCCGAAACGTTGGCGTAATAAAGGTTTTTATACCAGCCTCATCTCAGTTTTTTAATGATCGACAAAAGTTGAGAAGTGTGTTAGGTGGTATTTCCGAGAAACTATTGTGACACTGGATGCGATTTGGATGTGGTCCACGCGTCAAAATTTTTGTCAAAATCCTGCTTGCTCATTAGATTTCGGTTCATCCAATATTTCTGATATATGTGATAGGATAATCTTCGTGAAGAGCTTCTACAGAACACTCAACAACCAAATAGGACGATAGTGACGAAGACCGCTTCGATCACCTTTCATGGGCAGGATGGCCGGGCGCGATCTCCTCCACTGGTTTGGGATTTTTTCGTTTTGATGATAGAATGTCATATGGATTGCGAAAACTACATGAAAATTCAAAAGACCGACTTTATATAAACGTCGGCATAATCAGTCAGTATGTTTGTTGGTATGTTCCTATGAACTGGTCTTACTGAGCTGATGCAAGGTTGGTATAAATTTTGGTTGTCGTTGAACTCACTGAGACTGGAGATTTCGGTGATTGCTGATGGCACTGATGGACAGAAACTTAGCTGAGGGACAGGCCACACGAAGGATCCGCACGGTGTGGTGGAACACGCTTCAGCCCCCGGAAAGCGAAATAGCGCGTTCGTTCCCACTGCAAACACCTGCGGTCGGAGTTTTGCAAATATTTCAGCATCATAACAGTTGTATTTCATGTAATACCCCGCCGTGAAAAAATGTAATAGGCAGCAAATAAAAAGGCAACATTACCTTCATAATGTTCTTAGGTTTAAAAGGGCATCGATGATTGAATAAAGTTGTTTCTTGTTTCAATGTGTGAAGACGAATACATTCTTGTTTTCTTTGTTTCGCTTAGTAGATTTCATTGTATGTTGAAACTTTGTGTGTTTGAAGGTTGGAAAAAGACTTTTTGAGGCAAACTAATTCCATTGAGTTACACTAAATGGGTACTGTAACCAAACAACAATTATATTGAAGCTACAGCTTGAAGGAGTCCATAGTCCTTTCCAATGCCAACTTCGTAGGTATTTTTTCTTGTACATTTTACGCATCTTTCTTAATCAACATATTGAATCAGTAGAATTTTGCTCAAATTTTTCTCTTCGAACTTGGGAGCTATCTGATAACCCAACAAGAACAGGGTAAAAAGTCGCTTTCAAGTCCTCGTCAAAAACACTTGCAAACCTTTTTTAATCAGATTAAATTAAAACGTTCATCCCATCATTGCACTTATTTCGCTATTCTTCTTTACCTTTGTTTCTGCGATAACTCTCATATATGGGGCTATTTAGAAAACTTATTTTCGAGTTTTGCATTGTAGACTATAGATAGGATAGACCTCTCGGAGTTGACTAATCCCTGAGGGATGCGCCATGCATTCGATTTCATTAAGCATCGTTTAGAGGTGGTCGAATGAACATCTGGCCTTTACAATGACTCGGGATGGCTTACCGATGTATTGAACCAGTGCTGCTTTCCTCCCAGACAAGTCTGGTACCAATTTGCCTACCCGAAGGGATGGAAAGCTTGGTGGGCGATGGGCGCAGAAATCAATTCCACGTATGTCTTGCAGGGCGCCTCCTACCACTGCGCCAAACACGCCCGTATTGTAGACTATACACGCCTTTAATTATGCATGCGCTACTATTAGGTTGTTCGGACACTTTAGTTTTCTTCCGTATTTTACCCGACTTTCACATCTATTGTGCGGACCCTAGCACTTTGATGGAGTTCGATCCGCTTCTCGGCCTACACCATCCACGAAGGTCTTTCGACTTTTCGGGTGTAAACTCGGCTACTGCTAGAGGATTTCACTGCGTCATGAATTTTTCATTAAGTACTGGTCGAGTTATTCTCCTAGGAGTCCTGAGAGAGCAGAGCCTAGGTAGAACTTACCCACCTGGATTGCGAAGAGTGAAATTCCCCATGCGGTAATACCCTACGAACTATCCTCGTTTAAATGGTTCACTGTTTTCTTAATGATCAAACACGAGATTGTAACTTCATTTTTTATTTACAAAACAACGCTAACGTTTCTTGTAGTAAATCCCACAACCGATTTTCTATTACCTGATCTCTTGTAGTATTTGCGGAGATGAATATATTGGCGAAACGGACAGACCCTTGTGTATCCGCATAAAAGAACACCTAGATGGCAAACGAAAACTAAGACAAAGTACACCACTAGGCACGCATAGGATACAAAAGCATAGCGGAGACGATTTTGAAGTAAAAGTCAATATCCTTGCACAGGAGACTAAAACAGCAGTGCGAAACTTCTAGAGGCTCTTTGGATAAATACCACGAACCCTAGAATGAACAGTGGGTAGGAATGCCCGGAGATCGCACGTGATCTGACCTCGTACCTTCGCATCGACTTTTGATGTGGGGTGGTGCATTTATCGACCATATACGACTCCGATCAGCTGTTCTTCCCCAGTGGAAGGTACGTAATAAACGGTGGGTTTTTTCGAGAAGCTGTTGATCGTGTGATTGCGATCTGGATTTTCATCTTTTTGTATGTGTTATCGGAGCGTTTGACTTAGTAAATTGCCTATTAATATGCTCTTCCAGGCTCTGAAAAAGGCGAAATCCGCCGAAACGCCAGCTTTAACGGAATAAGGAATAAAGTAACACCTCTTGTTTGCTCAACAAGAATGTGAGAACCAACGTTTCTGCCGATTTTGCTTTCTTCAGAGCTTGAAGAGGTTAGGTTAACTGAACCTCACTCAATCAAACGCCTACTTAACCTGAACAGAAAAATCACGATAACCAGAACCAGACCAGATTTCAATCGCATTAAAAACGAAGTTGTTTTTTCACACATTCACGGCTTTCTATGAGTCTGAGCATTCCACGTAGAGATCAACCGCGTTGAGTTCAACGACGGGCAATGAGCCACTCTCACATTAAAATATCGGTATCAGAATATGGTGTTAGATCATGTGTGCTAACGAGGTATTCTTCCTTGCGGTCGTTTTTGGGGTTCTTGAAATTTATCCAATATGGTTCGAGAGTTGGCGCGCTGAAGTTGAAGATTCCTGTGCGAATGCGAGGGTGGTAACTTCTGTTTCAACATCTTCTGCACTCCGCTTGCTACGAGCTCCCTGTAGGTGGAATTGGTTTAACTTAAAGTTTACTGACTAGGTGTCTTTTCATACGGATACAAAGTGGTTAACCTATTTCATCAATCTACTGGTCCTCGCACGTATCTGGTCTTCACAATGACTCACGGTGGCCTAGCGATGTATCGAGCCAGTGCTGCTATCCTCCCAGACGAGTCTGGCACCAATTTACCGAACCCGGAGAGATGGAAGGCATGGTGGACCACGGGCGCAGGGATCGACTCCACGTGTGTTGCAGGGTGCCTCCGACCACTGCGCCACACACGCCCTTTCATAGAATACAGTTCCTATTTCATTAAACTTGGATCCTTGAGTATTCATAACGATGTTTAGCGACAGTTGGCTTTTAGGTTAAAGATCCTTGAATTTTGCTTTAATATCTGTATATCTGTAGTCCCGTTGATCGTCGAGTGACCCGAGTGGGCGCCAGTAAATCTTCCATTTTACCTTGTCACGTGCTTAACCCAGTCGGTTCTGCTCGCTTTAGAAACTTGTTGAACATCATAATTTTAATCTTAACTGTTTTATTTACTGCCTTTTTCTTCTTAATGGCAGGTTATGTTGCGAAATATAACTCGTATGAAATGCTGAGATATTTGCAAAACTGCGGACCACAGGTGTATGCAATGGAGAACGAACACGCGCTGCTGTCCTTACCGGGGAGCAGCGCACTTCACCACTACACCATCCGGGTCAGGACAACAGCGCGTGTTCGTTCTCCATTGCATACACCTGTGGTCCGGAGTTTTGCAAATATCTCAGCATTTCATACGAATCATACTTTTATTTTAGGATTTTCGTAAAAAACGCTGGCTGTCGGCGCGGTGGTCTTCTCTCTATGCGTTGGACAACCCGAGAAATCCAGTCACTAACGGCTCTTGTTCATCGGTTGTCGCCCATATGTATTAAGTGTCCGGCCCACCTCATCTTTGACAGTTTGTCGTATAGAACAACATCTTTGATTTTCGAACTTAGATCGAAGCTTCGAATCCCTTCCCTCACTTGCGTGATACGGGAGACTCCTAGCATCGTCCTTTCGACTGCGCGTTCGCTAGCACTGTGTGATCTTTCATCCTACTTACGCAGGGACCAGGTTTCCCACCGTATGTTAAGGCAGAAAAAATCGTGGAGTTGGAAAGGTGGGTACGAAGTCGGGTAATCTCTGTTTTCTTCAAAGTTTTCCAAGCCGCTCACTTCCTTCTGCTCAACTCTGGAGCTGAATCGTTCATAATGTTTATTTCCCGATATGGAGAGACGTAGGTGGAGCACTCGGAGATATTTTTCAAACCGACCATTGTTACACCCTCGTGGTAATAATCAATGCCTTCTTGGATTGTTAAGCTAACAGAAGTTGATAAAGTTGTTTATTCTGCTGACGTTTCGACGTCTTCGTCTTCATCGAGGCGAGTCAATATGACGAAGACGCCACATCGAGAAGGCTAACGACTGTGGACCATCGACTCGGACCATCAGCTCTGACGAAGACGAAGACTTTGAAGCGTTAAACGAATAAATATTTGATAACAACGTCTTATTAGCTTAACATTTGGAGATATTTGTTCCGTTTAGTGTGAACGGGGTGCACGAAAGTAATCCATTCACCACGAGCATAGTTTTTGTGAGATTCGAGCGAAGAGCAATCTTTTTACAAGCGTTATCAAAGACAGAAAGCATTCGCTTTTCTATGCTAATGTTTGCTTTTACAAGAACGACGTCATCAGAAAAGCGAAGATAGTGTAATTGCCGACCATCGATTATCACTCCCATGTTATCCCAGTCCAATGTTGGCATGACGTTCTGGAGGGTGGCGGTAAATAGTTTGGCGAGGTGGTATCGCCTTTCCTAACCCCTCTTTTGACGTCGATGTTAATATCGTTGTAGAATGGTGATATCTTGGTTATGAAATCTTTTCACAGCTCACGAAGAATCTCTATATTGGGTAGGGATTCTTTGACTCTTCAGGGCTTCGGAAATAAGGAAATAGTCACATTTCTATCTCAACTGAGTCAAAAGCACAATGTTATACCTTTTTATTTTCTGCCTACTACGATTTCGCGGCAGGGTACTAAGCTAAATACAACCACAACGTTGCTGAGATATTTGCAAAACTCTGGACCGCAGGTGTCTATGGTGGGGAACGAACGCGCTATTGTCCTTTCCGGGGAGTAACGCGTTCACCGCCACACCATGCGGGCCCTTTGTTTCGCCTGTCTCTCAGCTATTTCTATCGATCTTTGCCACAGCAATCACCCGTCAGCGGGATTGATCTGGGGCGCCCAAATCGGCATGTTCGAAAACTTGCAGAACAGCTTGGCGTAAGCACAGGAGCAATTTCCACTCGCTTGAATCACATAGGAAAGACAAAAGAACCCGACAAGTGGGTGCCGTACGAATTAAACGATAATCAAAAATTCGCCGTTTTAAAGTGTCATCTGCTCTTACTCTGCGTAACAAAAACTACCCTTTTCTTGATCGAACTGTGACGTTCGACGAGAAGTGGTTTATGTAAAACAAAAGGCGACGTTCAGCTCAGTGGTTGGATTGCGATCAGGCTCTACAGCACTTCCGAAAGCCTAAATTGCACCAAAAAAGGTTATGGTGACTGTTTAGTGGTCTGCAGCTGGGTTGATTCATCACAGTTTTTTGAATCCAAGCGAAGCGATTACGGCAGAGAAGTATTGCCAACAAATCGACGAAATGAGCCATAAACTCCATCAACAACGACTTACATTAGTCAACAGAAAAGGACTAATTCTACGCCACGACAACGCCCAGCCTCATGTTGCGGAACCAGCGCTCCAGAAGTTGAACTAGTTGGACTACGAAACTTTGCCTTATCCGCCATGTTCATCGGACCTCTCGTCTACTGACTACCATTCCTTCAAGCAGCTTGACAACTTCGTTGGAGAAAGGGGAAACCCAACCACGATGACGCAAACAGTGCCTTCAACGAATTTATCGCTTTCAGAACTCGAGAATTTTGTGCAGTTGGAATAAATAACGCAAACGCAAAAAAAGGAATTCATCGTTTCCAGAACTTCAGAACTTTATGTAACTGGAAAACTTAAATTTGTTTCTTGTTGAGAAAAATATGCTGATTCTAATGGTTTTTACTTCGATTCATAAAAACTAGTATGAGAAAAGTTTATATTTGAAGTCGGATACTTCATATGTTACAGCCTAATACTTAATGCTTTTCGAAACCCTGTTTACTCTCATTCGTCCAGTGTTCTGTCAATCAGACAGCAAGCAGGTTGGGCGATAATTGCCGATATCGTGGAGGTCACCCTTCTCGAACAACAGCACGGTCTTGCTGATCCTCACATGAGCAGGAACCTTGCGCTGAGACAGGTAACATGTGAAGAGGCCAGCCAGTGTGTTTATGAAGACTGACGGAAGATTCTTCAGGTGTTGTGGTCTTTCTTATCCTGTTTGGACCTGGTGTTGTTCGATTCTTTACCGACGAAATAGCAAGTCGGATCTCGCGAGTGAGAACCGGTGATACGACATATACTTCATATAAAAAGCTGGAGGGCTTGGTTATCGAACAGATCTGAACAGTAACCGTGAGTAATTTTTTCGATTGCCTTTCTGGACGCTGTAACTGTTCCGTCTAAGCGTTGGATTGCAACCACCTCTGTTTTATAATTGACGATGTTTCGGTGGGCTTTACGAATGCTTTTTCTAGCCTCTGCAGCTTAAGAATAATCTGAGTAAAGTAATCGCTGCTCTTCTCTCTTTAAAATCTTCTTTTGTCCACTGTTTGCACTGCTTTGCAAATTTGGACGTAGGTTGGCTGTGGCCTGTAGCTCGTGCAATTCCAATACAGGCGCATTAGCTGGAATGTTTTTGGTGAGAGACGTCGCTTGATCACTTTCGAACTCTTAGCTTTCATAAAGCTAACGTGAAGATGTTGAATGAGCCAATCCTATTTCTCGTCGATGTTATCAAGAATGGCATTTCCCAACAGCCGACAAAAAAATGAATAAATCTCGGTTTGTGGTGGTTTTGGGACATTGCTTTTTTTAATTTCGTGGCTTTTTCTTTTTTTCGCGAGAAAAGAAGCCTTGCACGAAGGAGGTGATAGTCTGATCCCGCGTAGAATTTTGGGACAGAAGCGACATCAGTTGGGCGCAATCTTCGATTTACTGTGGTGTGGTCTATTTCGTTATGGTGCTCATCATTGGAAGACTCCTACGTCCAGCATTGAAAGTGGAACTTCTGGGTTCCCAGCGTGATGTTCTCCAGACTTTCTTCTTGGTCCAGTCTTAGCTTTAAAATCTCCAATGATGACGTTGAAGAACGTATGGTTTTCTCTGTAAAAGTTCAGCACGTTCATATAGAAGGCTTTGACTTCGTTGTTGCCAGAACTTGATGTCAGTGCGTAAACGACGATCATTGTCGAAGCCGTCATTAGTCTATACCTCTTCAACAATAAACGTCGGATTCGGGTTTGTAGTGGTTCGAATGAATCGATGTTCAAGGCGAAATTCGTATTGACAGAAACGCCTACAGCCCAGACTCTTCTATTGTCGAATGTTACGGAGAAGAGTTTTTCTTCGGTTTCAGTGTTAAATGGGGGCATGTTTTCGTCTCAGCCGGTGCAATGACATCGTATCTTTCCTTTCTTGTTTGCATGATCAGGCTTTCTATAGAGATCAGAGTCAGATGCATTTCATTTCACGCTTTTCGCTTAATTGAGTCGTAGAATGCAATCCGCATAAAGGAGAACACGTCCACGCATGCATGCATGAATACGTACTCGTAGACACAGAAGTATGTGCTAAACGTGCACAGCAAAAAAACGGAGTCGTCTTCTGGAACAATTTGCATTTCAGGGAAGCGTAAGGTCGCTCTTAGTTCACTACTTACCATCTATACACCACGCGAGGTCGCCACGCGTTGCATCGCGACCAACAGACGCCTATGGAGAAGGTCCACGGCCCAGCTTATACTTAAAAAAGAATGAAGTTCTCGGCGTTGATCTTCATTAAGCATCGTTTGAAGGTGATTGAATGCATATCTGGCCATTACAATGACTCGCGGTGGCTACCGATGTATCGAGCTTGTGCTGTTACCCTCCTAGACAGGTCTGGTACCAATTTGCCGACCCCCGAGTGTTGAAGAGGTCGGTGGCCCTGAAGCTCGGAGGTCAATTCCATGTGTATAGCAGGGCGCCTTCGAGCACTTCACTACACGCCTTTCTTATACTTACTTATTAAAAAAAACAAACTCACGTCCAGTCATGATCTCGCGGCTACCGATCCTTCAGCATTCAAGGTTAGATCACTCAATAGTTGCTTACGCAGAGCGATGGATAAGATAGCATGGTTTCTAAGCCTAATCCTCACGCATTTGCTTAAAATTTCTTGCCAGTCCATCTCCCTAACACTAAAATCTTTCAAAACCATCTACATCATGCACAGTCAAACCGTACGTATGTAAAACGGAGTCATTCGATATTAGCGTACTCCACACAAACTTCTCTAATGACGCTGTAATACGAGCCATTCACGAACTGCTCATATAAAATAAAGAGCACATAAAATTGTATAGCTTGTCGATTCAGTGGCTTATGACTCTCTTAAAAGAGTGTCTTAGCTGTTCAATCTTTAGGTAGTCCGAAAGATATTACACGAAAATCAGAGGATTGGCAATTGGACAACCACTGGCCCCAAGCCTCGCTACTGCTTTTGTGTTTGAGATGGAAGTCCCATTTTTTCCGTTGTGGTCCTTTACTGCCTCCCATAGATTTAACGTCTCATTGAGGTTGGGAGGTGGTGTTCCTGGGTGACGGACTGCGATGTACAGCGGGGGGATTCGTCACCACGGCAGGGTCTCCCAAGCTGAGAAGGAGTCTGGCGTTTCCATCAGGAAGCCTAGCTAAGATAAACCAATACCAGGACCCACCACCGTTTTGGTATCAAAGTCACATGGTGGCAAATCTCTTTGCGACCCACAAGGGCTGCGACTGCCTGTGGTGGTGACGACCTGGGGCAGACTATGGCCAGGCTGTCCTCGGGATTCCAGGGAACCACAATGGCTTAACCAGCAAATCTCCAAAAAAAGGTGATTATGCTCGGGCCCGCACAACTAGTGAGGATGAGCCGTTCGATTATCAAGTATCAAGTAAGGTCCTTTACTGTACTGCTTATACACAAATGATTGCTTAGTTACAAAGGAGATCGCATTTATTTGGCTAACGTTTCGACGTCTTCGTCTTCCACAGAACCGATGGTTCGAGTCGATGTCCACAATCGTTCGTCTTCTCGATGAGCCTTCGTAGTCGTATCGGGCCGGATTCTTTTTAATGGATCACCACTCGAATGAAGCACGTGCACCCGACACGACGATGAAGACACCACACCGAGAAGACAGACGACTATAGACATCGATTCGGACGACCCGCTCTGAGGAAGGAGAAAACGTCGAATCGTTATTCGAATAAATATTGCCAATAACTTCGTGTTACCTTATCAATGGAACAGGGTACAATGGTCATTTATAACGAAATTGAATGAAAGTCGGCTATCAATGGTATTGTTACGCTAGCTGGATGAATACGCGGAACATATAAACTTCACAGGAGAAGCACCTAAAGAAAAGTGCCTTCCGTTCTTAAACGTCCAAATAGACATTTCCAAAAGTGGTTACATTAGAAGATAGTAGTAAAAGCTAGGGGCGCGTGTGGCGCAGTGGTCGGAGGCACCCTGCGACGCACACTGAGATCGTTCCCCACAACTGTCGTTCACCAAGCCTTTCATTCCTTCGGGTCGGCAAATTGGTACCATACTTGCCTGGGAGGATAACAGTACTGGCTCGATATATCGGTAGGCCACCGCGAGTCATTGTAAAGATCAGGTGTGCATTCACTCACCTCCAAACGATGCTTAATGAAGTCGAATGCATGGCGCATCCCTTAGAGATTGATCAACGCCGACAGCTTTATCCTCTTTTCTATTGAATACTAAACAATAGAAAATATTCTAGTGCACTATCTTATAGCCAAAGCAATGGCATTCAAAGCCAAACAGGAAAATCTCTTTAAAGCAATTCTTCGTATCAAGTGAAATAAGCATCGTTGTTAAGAGATGCCTAAAAACAATGGTCTGGAGACCTTTGTTGAAGTTATAAGAATTCCACCTGGCACTTTACGTCGTCAGTTGATTCGGAACCGCCTGCATGAACGCTACGTAAGACAGAGGATTGCGTGATTTTCCCTAACGATAGAGACGGAGACTGCTTGATTTGAGGTACAATATATCTGATCTCTTGCAACATATGCGGTGATACATAGATTGGCAAAACGGATAGATCACCTTGTATCCGCGTAGGAAAACATGTAGGTGGAATGTCGAAAACTCGACCAAGTAACTCCCGTAGGTAGACATAGGGCACAAAGGTAAAATGATGACGTTTTCGAGGTGGTGCACACAATCCTGTGGCAGAAATCAAAAACCTCGGAGAGCGAAATACCTGAAGTCTTTTGGATTAATTTCAGAAGCTCAAAAATGAATAAAAAAGGAGAGCGCCTAGTTATCACATGTGACGTGGTACCTTGCCTCAGATTGAATTTCTGATCTGACTGGGGTTCATTGCTCATAGTTTTTGAACAACACATGGTTGATCTTATACCATCCAAGAAGTTAAGCAATGGGGCTTACCTAATAGGTAGATTTTGAGCTTGATTCTTGAGCCAGGCTTTCATTGGAATGAGGAAATATCAACGAAATAATAAAACATGGTACGGGACGTCTAGACTCTGAGGAAGGCGAAATCATCTAAACTTCAGCCATCGTATTTGAGAAAGAAGAGTTACCAACCTCATGTTAGCCTAAGCAAAGACATTTCGTAAGACATTGATTATTCATGCCAAAATGAAGTGGAAGTCGGTCTTTCAAATTTTTCCAGACAATTCTTATACCAATTTCCCTCTCTTAGAGCGATGAAGAGTTTGGTAAGACTGGGGCGGAGTTGAATCAGCACCATGGTCGTGATTATCGGCATCGCAACAACTAGAACAAATAACATATCTTACAAATACAACGAGACCTTATGCAATCGCATGTTAGCAATCGAAATGCTAAAAGGGGAGTGTTGTAGAATAATTAACGATCTCTACGCTGTGTTCAGGAAGTATGTTGGTTATAGCGATGTGGGATAGAACCACCACAGTACTCGTGATGATGGACATGGCTAGCACTGTGTTACCCTCTCCCTGTTAGGAAATTGATGGCGGGTTTTACTTGTATTTTGAAGCGGCATGTCTCAGCTTAAAAAGACTATTAATGGGGATAAAATCCATTGGAGTCTACACATTTTTGCTACTGAGAAACAAGTTTCCTTCATTCTGGTCGCTTAGGACTCTGGACTACTAGAGATGATGAAATTATTTAATGCAGTTTCTGTCGGTTCAATTTCTCAGGCCTTCCTCGCAAAGCGAGTTGTCAAGATATTTGAAGAAGTGGTAGACGGTAGGTGTTGTTGTTGATGTTGTTGGTCGATGGCTGACGTCTCGGCGATTTCGCCTTCCTCAGAGCCTGGATGGATTTTATACAAGAATACTTCAATTATTCTGTGGAAAAAGGCTAAAATGTTAAGGATTATCAAACTTTTAAATAGACATCATATTGATCAGGAAGGCTACTCACCGTGATGTTACGAGTCGGACTGGCCCATGCGTTGTTCACGCGGGGTTGCGAGACACACTCCGGAGTCAAAATATCATTTTGAAATATGGCGCCAGGTCACGCGTGATAGTGAGGTATTCGTCTTTCCGGTTCATTTTTGGATTTTTGAAATTTATCCAAAGCGCCTCAAGAGTTTTGCGCGTTGACGCTTTCGATCTCTGGGCCATGATCCGGACAGTCACTTCAAAATCATCACCGTTGTGATTTTGTGCCCTATGCGTACCTAGAGGGGTGTTTAAACGGATTTTAGCTTTTCCATCCAGATGTTCTTTTATGCGGACACAAAGTGGTCTACCCGTTTAACCAGTATATTCCTCACTGCATGCCGTTACATGAGATCAAGTATATTATACCTGAACTCATGCAATCATGGGGATAATGCACCTATCAAACCAGATGTAGATCATACGCTTGACCTTATTCCAGTGCAATGTGGGAAGTGCTCGTGGACGAACCATTAAGCTTGTCGTCGCCGGCTGTCGTGCAGGATCCACTTTCCCAAAACGGCGATTTCTTCTATTGTCGTCTATTCATGCGGCAATCACTTATCGAGCTTCTTCAACTTTCTAATGCTCTTTGAATGCTTCAAAACAAGTGGAATACTTAAACAGAGCACTTCAAGTTCTCCAACAGTTCCGCACGTATTTAATTCCAACAAATCTTCCAACTTATCGGTGTCAATACGTCCGTGATCTTCCTAATCTTCAAGGTCGAACTATCCATGATGATATTTTCCAAAGCAACGTTGCACTTTCACGGTTCCCTACTCCGTCAATGTTTTGAGCAGGTTGGCTGTGCTACGTCCGAGGTTGCATATTCGTGGAAGTGGATTTGTCACAATTACTGTTTTGACAGCTGAAAGTTTGACCTTTAAAAATTGTTGGAACACAATTTATACTGTATAGCTTACGGTGCGAAAGTGCATAGTATGAGCTTTGCAATAATATATGGAAGTAAAGCATTTGGAGCAAGCAGTTGCTAAAACATATGCAAAAGGAATGAATTCATAAGTCTGATATTTCTTATTCCTGGGTATTCCAACGGTTTACCACCTCATAGTAGCTGGTAGGTGTTCCTGGGTGGTTCTCCCGCGCTAAAGAGGAGTCCGGCGTTTCCGTCAGGAAGCCCATCTTAGAGTAAACCGATACCAGAATCCATCACCATCCTGGTATAAAACTTGTCGCATAGTGGCAAATCTCCCTCTGATCCACATGGATGGCGACTGCCTGTGCTGGTGACGACCTGGGGCAGATTTTGGCCAGGCAATCCTGCGAACTCTAAGGAACCACAATGGGTAAACCAGAAAATTTCCAGAGAATGGAAGTTATACTGGGGCCTGCACAACCAATGAAGACGGGCCATCCAAGTGTCCAAGACATTTTTTATTTCTATTTTTACATGATTCGTCATCACAACTACTATGCGAAGCGCGGCACTTCCTGCATCTGATTCGTTTTCCTCACATTCACCGTTCAAAATCGTCTTCCAAGATTTTGGGTGTTGTTCCAGAATGTTCGTCGAGTCGATTCTCCTTGTAATCTTGGAAATAACCGAGTTAAGGCGTTCCCACGTGGACTGGAGGAGAGCGTAAGGTAGAGGGTTGAACTAGCTGCTTTGCTTCCTGATCGATGGCATCACAAATCGCTGCGCTATCCCCGTCCTAAATCTGATATTAAATACCGAATAATCTAGTATTCCAGTAAACTGGTGAAATTTGTTGAAAAACTCGCAGGACAAGTTTGTCTCTGTACTCCTACTCTGTACTCCTAAGTGTTTCTACTCGTTGACCTATATCACCTGGCGACTCAATGATCGTCGAGAGGCCCGAGCTGATGCCAATAGATCTTCCATTTTTCCTTGTCGCGGGTAACAATGGGTTCTGCTCGCTCTAGGGACTCGTCGAGCATCATATATTTCTTCTAGGCTCTTCGTGAAGAACTCTGACCATTGGGGTCTTCCTGCAGTACGTTTGACATTCCGAGGAATCCAGTCACTAACGGCTCTTGTCCATAGGTTGTCATTCATACACATTACGTGTTCGGCCCATTTTATCTTCAACAGCTTGTTGTGTAGAACGGCGTCTCTGATTATTGCTGACTTAGGTTGGAGCTTCGGTACACTCTCTTGATTACGTGATACTGGACACTTCAAACGGCGTCCTTTCGACTGCGCATTTTCTAACACTGAGTAATCTCAATCTTAACTCAATGTTTTTCATCAATAAGCAGACACGAGGTTGTTAATATAGAATTTATTAGAACACAATTGCTGACGTTTCGGCGGTTTCGCCTTCTTCAGAGCTTGGAAAGGTCAAATTGAGATGTGATCTACATCCACCGGGTCGGGATGGTGTAGTGGTGAAGTGCGCTGCTCGCCGGTAAGGACAACAGCGCGTGTTCGTTCCCCACTGCATACACCTGTGGTTCGGAGTTTTGCAAATATCTCAGCACTTCATACTGAGTAATCTTTCATCCCGCTCACGAAGCGACCAGGTTTCTGACAATAGGTTAACGGTCTCTTCTTGCGACACCTCAGTGATTTTTCGCACCGTATGTATGTGTTCTATCGTACTGAATAGTTTGTAAAACTTTGCTTTCTCACGAGATTGTCCTTCATGCAGTGTTCTGTCAATAGTGTTTAATGAAATCAGAGTGAAATGCTTGTAGACGATAGAGAGTAAGCAGATTGGGCGATAGTTGCCAATATCGTGAAGGTCATCCTTCTTGAACAATAACAATGTCTCAGGAAAGCGCATTATGGACCGCATTTGGGTCTCTCAAAGAAGTCACCGACGAACAATCTTTTCAACTCAATAGTCCATCCAGAGCTCGATTGTACAGCAGTGACATGGGCTGATACTTCAACGACGTCAAAAAATCTGTGCACCACTCACAGAGAGCTTCTACGATATCTTCTGAAATTTAAGCGGAACTTCCAGTAGTCGAAATGCGCATTTCACGTTTTCAAAAAATATCCTATTAGGTGATAGATGGAGAAAAAGAACGGTAGAGTGGACTCTAACAAAATGGAAGTGTTTTCTTAGACGGCTACACAAACAACTGGCGCACGAGGTCTTCGTGGCTAACTTCGCAGCCTATCTTCACTCACAGATGAATACGACTTCAAAGTTATGGTATAAAACCAGTACGTACCACCATGCTCGAATCAAACCACTACTATGGACGACGGTTGCCCGAGAGAAAAATGAATGGAAAATGTGGTAGAGCTCGCATCAACAGTGAAGACGGGGCGATCCATATATCCTAATAAGCATGAAATGCAAGTCTCAGTTGCGCTTCGTTCTTAAGCCTTCAGCATCATTAGTCTTCTTGAAATTACAAAACTACTTTGGAAAATAACTGCCTACCAATTGTGCTACATTCACTTTAAGAAGCTACAAATCCTGTCGTGCGTGGTGCCTGTAGAACACCTAGGAGAGGAGTCGTACAGGTCTTATCTTGTGAATATGGAAGTGTTTGTCAATTAATTAATCACATTAGAGAACCAGTGTGTGAGTCGCTGTCTTCAAATGTCGTTCATAGACTCAAAACGCTTTTCCCGCACTAGCTGAAGATTTGCCACGTAGCTTGCACATACCATTTTCTAGTTCAATTGTCTTCTACATTACAGCTTTCATATCTTCTAATGTCTCGTTCCAATACAACGACACCTTTATGCATAATTTTTCTACAGTACAACGACTAGGTCTTACTACAAAATAGTACTAACATTAACACTTAGCAAATAAACACTTATTTTAGTCGTCTCCAGCTCTAGACTCACCAAACCTTCCAACTCCTTGGAGTTGGCAGACTTCCACCAGATCTGTCCGGATGGATAAAATTAATGACTTGATACACCCTCAAGTCATTATATAGGCTAGATGTGCATTTAATCACCTACTCGATGAAGTCGGACGCATGCGTATTCCTCTGCGACTGATCAACGCCGGATCCCTAGTCAACACTTACAATGTTTCTGTGCTTAATATTGTCTTAGCCAGCAGCAGTCTTTCTGCCGAAAACAACAAACAACAAGGTTTTTCGAATTATTGATTGTAGAGAATAGCTTTCTATGAATGACGGTGATTACAACATTGGTGTTCGATAAAATATCGATTGATTACAAGAAGTGTGGGAAAACAGCTCTGCGCACGACGCTAAATCATAGAAAAAAATGAACCGTACACAGTTTATATTGTCCACGATGCCCCATCCCTACATAAGACTCGTATTATTGAAGTCCCGTCGTCGCGTAAGGTTTTGATGATTAACAATAACGAGAATAGTGACAAATCCTTATTACTACGTAAATACAGTGGTAAGAAATAACTGATGACAATTAATAATACACTAACACCCCCGCGACGATGCCTAACTTCCTGCTGGGGTTACTGGGAAATCCATACGTGTCACACTTGGCATTCTGATAGTATTAAGTAGCCCCGCCTCTTTGGTTGTGATTTTCTTTTCATACATCGGTTCTTCTTCGCATGTCAGGAAAATTTCTGCGCACTTTTCTTGTCCTGTGTATGCTTCATGTTCTTCTACACATTTTTAGTGCATATACAACTCTTGTGTATGAAGGAAAAACACTCGTCCACGATCCAATCATACTGCTGTCAGTATTCCATGAAGTTTTATAAGTTTTGCAAAGAATATTACGATGTTAACGTTGTGATTTTCATAGCCTCTCATTCCAATCAATATTACAAGTTATTATAACAATTGAAAATTGGAAAACAACGACTTGCTTCTGAAAAATGATGGTGCACACTGCATGTGTTGACAGTTCTTCGAAACAGAGGCATTTCTGCGCCTCTTCAATGGCTAAGAAGACACCTTTCATGGAAAACGGCCGCTATAGCATCTGGGTTGGCTAGGCTACCGACTGACTACAGGAACTATAGGGAAGAACTTCTGTGCACCAAAATAAACCAGTGGAAAGTAAATCACTGAGGACGTCTTACCGACCACTCCCGCAAAACCATTACGACACTTGTAGTTGCGAGTGTTAGAACAGTTTGGTTTAGAATGTTAGTAACTAATAATGATAACAATAACAATAATAATAATAATGACAACAGCATGAGATCATTTCCAGTGCTAGTGTTTATACTACATTTATTTGGTGGTTAGCGGCAGAATGTTCATAAACTTGGGAATGACTTTTTAATGTGTAAAATTTCTTATCGTTCACTTTAATACTTAAACTTGTGAGAAACTCAGCCATGAACCAAGCAGCGTCAAATCAATCGGTCACTGTTCCTTCCAAACCATAGTTAATATCCCATAAGAGAAATAAGCCAAAAAGTGAAACAACACAAGTGAGAATTGTTTTTATTTACAACAGCAACAAAGTCACAAAATAGAAGAAAAAGCTTAGTTAAATAAGAACGAATAAATACTAAGGAAGTAACTGCCACGACCGACTTTCTATTAACCTCGGCATTGATCAAGTGATTTTCTTCGTATTTTTGTTGAGCAAACGCGAGGTGTTACTATTCTTTGTTCACGATTAAGCTGACGTTTCGGCGGATTTCGCCTTCCTCAGTCTGGAAAGGTCAGGTTGACAGCAATCTATTCGGCCAGACGCCTCCATAACCAAACAAAGAAACTCCAAACCAACATTTCAATCACTTTGAACGCAGCTTTGCACACTCGCCGCTTTCTAGGAGGCACTCTGGATTAATTCCAGAAATCCGAAAATGAACCGCAGGGAAGAATGCCTCATTATCACGCGTGATATAGGGCAGTATATAAAACTGCTTTTCTGATGTGAGGGGCACATTATACTTCCACGTGATTTCTGTGCGGTTGGTCTCTACGTGACATACTTAGTGGAAACCTCATAGGAAGCGGTGAGTGTGCAGAGCTGTGTTCAAAGTGATTGAAATCTTGGTTTGGGGTTTCTTTGTTTGGTTATGGAGGCGTCTGGCCGAGTGGATTGCTATCAACTTGACCATTCCAGGCTCTGAAGAAGGCGAAATCCGCCGAAACGTCAGCTTAATCGTGAACAAAGAATAGTAACACCTCGCGTTTGCTCAACAAAAATACGAAGAAAATCACTAAGGAAGTAAAGCGAAGCTGATCTCTATATGTAAAACCACCTGTATATAAAACCTCTAAAAGAAGTTATGGTGAAATATGCGATAATGCTTGCAAACGGACGTCGCTGTTTATTTGTAAATGAAATTTTACGGCAATACCCAAAATACCAAAGAGTGCCAAAAATGGATACCAAAAAATAGGCTATAATATCAAGATGTAAATAAGGAAGTGGGAGAACAATAAAGTAAAATAATGAAATGCTGAGGAAACTAGGTACTAAAACACCTTTAGAAACTTTTCAAACACTCCCTTACAAAACAAGGAATATGTCCGAAAATGTTCAAAACAAGGAAATAAAATGTCCGAAAACAAAAAAAAACGTTAGGTTCTTTCTTTGGAATGAGTACATTTCCATCGTATTTCCAACACAATAAACAATTCCCAACAAGCAAAAGAGTAAATTTGTAGATTATTTACGAAATTTAGCTGCTTGCGAGTTATTCACTAGATACGGCAAGTGACAGAGTGGAGAGAAATACCGTGCAGTTGTTACAGTGCGATCTTCAGCAGCAGCAGAACTATAGTCAGGGGCTGTATAACTATAAACGCAGTCTACCTTGCCATCACTCTTTCGAAGTGTGGATCAAGATTTGGCGCCAAGATTGGCTTAGCGACCGTTGACCAGTTCTCCTCCCATGAAGGAAGGTTGTCGTCGAGTACAAACTGCTTCATTTGTTGCAGTTTCTGAACATAAAAAAGATATCTAACGAGAACTAATATGCCTTTATTTTAAAACCGTTTCCACTGTGTTCTCCTATAGGCATTTCCACTTAGAATATTCATGAACTGATGTGAGAGGAAAGAGATTTTAATCACGTTTTTTATATACTAAACGAGAAAATTTAGTCGCCTTTCGGAACACTACAGAGCTTTTTCAAAATTCCAAAGAGTTCATGGTAATCCCTAGAGAATTTCTGAAGTTATTGTTTCCCTGCATATGTACCGAGTATACCGAGAAAGTAACAAGAATAATGAAGGGAATAAAATATCGGATCAAGAAGTAGATGTGAAAACAGAAAAAGAAACGATCCAAATACCAGTGCTCCTGCTATTGAACATATTTATGAATTTGTTGACCAGATAAATTAACTATAATATATAATGGCTCTCCAGAGCCGGTTAATGGATAAACAAGTGCCTTAGTACTTTCGGAAAGCTGAATGACACTGAAGGAATAAATGAGATTGTGCTGAGAACGAAGCAGAGATCGCTTTGGCGTTTCAGAGCGATTACTTGCATAGTGCTGAATTTGTCAATGATATGAGAAGTATGCTTGCCTTGCAATGTGTTGGAAATCCAGTAGCTAGCGTATAAAGTTGCTGAAAGAGATCTGTCGCCGTGTCAAATAGATGACCATTCTGTCCATCCTGTACTAATTCGCCGATGCAGTTAAATCGCTTGGCTAACACAGGAATTCCAGCGCCAAACATATCCACTACTTTCATAGGTAGATCGAATCCTAAACAACACATGAAATAGTCTCAGAACAACTATAATCTTGCTTTTTTCATCCACTTCTTAAAAAATGGGCGACAAAAACGGTTCTGAAGAGTATGAAGTTGGGCTGCCACTATATAGCACATGTGTGTTATAACATTACATATTTGAACAACCTATGTATTATGACATATCAAAAAGCAATAGACGATCGACGATTTAAAAGTAAATAGAAAACACCTGAACTGCTGGTGTGAAGGGATACTCCTAGATCAGCGGTAGCAATCATTAACGGGTAGTCTTCCGATTCCAACCATAGTGTGCGAACCTAAACTTTCCTTGATAAAGGGAGAAAACCACTATTTGCATCAATTGAACTCCACTTTCATACCAATACATATGTTTGAGTAGAGAGGATTCAGAAATAGAAAAAATATGGAGCACACTTGAAGATCACCCTTGTGTTAGACGTATAGTCCTTTCAAAATTAAACAATTAAGTTGTTATAAGCATCTCGAAACACGCCATTTTTCCGAGATTAGAATACGTGGCAGAATTGCGTGAAATGGTTCATAAAAGATAAAGTTCACGGTGTCGATTTATTCCCGAGAGATGCGCTATGCATTTGACTTCATTAAGCACCGTTGGAGGGGACTGATTGCAAATCTGGTCTCTATGATGACTCACGGTGTCCTATCGATGCATCGACCCAGGGCTGCTATCTTTGCAGACAAGTCTGGTACCAGCTCGCCGACTTCGGAATGATGGAAGACTTGGTGGGCCTTGGGTGCGGGAATCGATCCCATGTGTATTGCAGGGCACCTCCGACCACTGAGCTTCACGCAAGAAATGGTTCATAAATATGCTAGATTATGTGAGATAGAACCAACCTCGACGAACTCCGTTTTCATTCGTTGAATCTTCTCCATGTAATATTTCTTCAATGGTCCACGTCCAGTTATTATGAGAACAATGATAGGTAATCGCGTAGCAGGAGATCTTCATTCCACAAAATTATTTGCTAATTTGACTTTCGTTTGCATTTGCTACTTTTAAAAAATATTTGTGTCATTTCTGTTTGTTTCTTGTCAACTGGTGCTAACAGTATTTATGTTAAATAAGTTGCTAATAAAAAAGTTGAAAGAAGTAGCTGTGAGAACTCTTTCGTCTAAGAAGTTAGACAACGAATGAAAGAAATGAACAAAATAACATCGTAGAAGCAAACGATGACAACAGCAACATACGAGCTTCTACTAATCGTCGCCACATCGTTGTACTTCTTCACGGCGTCCAGTAAAATCTGAAAATCCTCGTCTGGCGTCCAAGAGGTTGAAGAGATGACCAACAGCGGACGATCATCACGAAATTGCACTTGACCAGTGGACGGGTCTCGAATTGAGAAACGAGTAACTGCAAATTCAGAAAAATAAATTTTGGGGTTTTTAAAACTTTTTTTTTTCTTTGTAGTTTCCAACATTGAAATAAATTTATGCAGTATTTCATGTAAGTGTTAGAAGAAATTTATTGTAGAATATGAGAGCCGATGCAAAAATATCACACTGAAATGCCAAAGAAAAATGGAACCGAGGAACGCAACATATGTTGTAACCTACCATCTTCGGTAGGTTGTGCACCAAATACTTGCCCGTTTTCATTCAACCCAAGTCGAAGTAACAACTCATGTTTATCGGTCAGTGAGAATTCTCTAAAAACGTGAGTGCAGTAAGTAATTAGTGGGCAATATTTCTTCAATTTATGCAAAGAAAAACACTTGATTCTTCTCTAATGTACTGATGAAATTTCAATAAAACGTTTGTTTTGATTAACATGTTACTTGGATACTTGGATAGACACTTTGATAGCCCTTTTCCGAGTTTTATTGGTTTAGCCATTGTGCTTCCCTGGAGTTCTGAGGTCAGCCTAGCCAAAGTCTGCTCCAGGTCGTCACAACCACAAGATGTTGCCGCATCATTGAATCAGAGGGAGATTTGCCATCATGCGACTAGTTTGATACCGGGAGGATGGCGATTCCTGGTATTGGTTCACCCTTAACTGAGTTTCCAGATGGAAACACCGGACTCCTCAGTTTGGGAGACCCCGCTGGGGGATGAATCCCTCCGCTACACATCGTAGCCCGACACCCAGGAACATCTCCCAGCCACAACGAGATGGTAAACCGTTGAGGTGATTAAACTGTTTTATTCCAAACACTCAATTCTCGATTATTTTGCAAGTAGAAGCTTCTACATTGAACTTGAACTCTACACTAACTTATCCAAAGTCTTGTTATTTAAGAATGGGACGGAAATTAAAGATTTTCTTTCAAATATTTGCTTTAAGACATACGCAATTTATTTGGTGTCTGATACTATTGCATTTACTTCGTGAAAGTTATTTACACTCACCTAAACGTACCACTAAGAGGACGATCGTAGAATACAGCGGCGTGAACACCCCAAGCTTTCTGCATGTCCTCGCGCATTGCTCGAGTCACACAAAGACCAGCATCAGCTTTTCGACCGCAGGCACCCTCCCAACGATACACCCATTCGATGTATCTGCGGGACACAAATAAACCATTAAAAAATTTCGCATCGGAATTAAAATACGATAAAGCCACTAAAGTGCGAGGAATTAAACGCTACCTCCGTCTAAAATTTCTGCGTTCTTTTTTATCAACTCCACCAGTGTAACGTTTCCCTTTTGACGTCAAATGTGCCGCCTCTCTATCCTATAAGGAAGCGAATCGGCACAAAATTTAATATGGTAGAGCAGAGAACGAAGAATAAACAAATGGGACGTCAACAAGATATCAAGAGCAACTCGTGGAAATTCCATTCATCTGTATCACTTTTACATTCTTGTCCATCGTTGAGTTACTCATGAAAACCACAGCAAAGTTTCTATTTATCTCAATCGCGTTTAAGAACAGTTACACAGATTTTTTGAAGGACTCTTAAATTGTCGTTTTCTTTGTTCTAGGACACTTGAAAAAGTCTGACCATTGAGCCAGTGTTCTTGGATCCTTGGATCCAGTGAAAACTATGAATGGTCTATGTGTACCGATTGTCATCAGAATGTGCCATTTCTCTAGTCCACTTGATTTCCTTTAAATTTGTTGCCATACATGACGGCTCATTTGGTCTTAGGTTGACTATATAGGTCGGAACTTCCAAGCCCTCTCTTTTGCGTGATACCGAATACTCCTACATCATGCTTTTGACTGCACATTTCCGTTTAAATGGTGCCAAGGTTTCCGATGTATAAGCTAGGGCACAAAAAGTGCCCGAGTACGCGCATGGAATTCTTTTTATTCATCATTAGACTTTGCAAAATTGTCCAAACCCCTCGTTTCCTCTTGTCCTAGAACTGATGTGTTCACCATATTGACTTCTCAGCTGATATACATATTCGTTTGAATGGTGGATATGAATGGGAAATCAAGTAGGAATCTGTTCCCCATTAAAACAGTTTCTGTAAAGGTCAATGAAAGTGCTATTTTTCCAGATGCGGTGCCAAAATTGGCCAGCATTCATTCCATCTGCTTAGTGTTGTAACATCGATAATATCACCAAAGCAATCAACGCGTGGTTACTGGTGGTCGATTTTCACTTCAATATTATCCGACTCCAATTTTCTCACGGTGTTCTTAAGGATGGGAGTAAATAATTTTACCGGTATAATACCGCCTTGGTGAACTCCACTATTTATGTCAATAATAATGCCGTTGTATAATAGGATGGTGAAATTCGTGTTGTGCAGATTATAAAACATACCAATTGTGACTGACAAAATCAACACTGGAATAGCCAAGTGTATTGATGAGGAGTCGTATGATGTTTCTCAGAAGCTCAGCTATAATATTGCCGAGAACGGTCGCTGTTCGGTTCTCCGTCGACAAAACAACATCTCGAATTTCGAACGATAGAATCGCTGAGAAGACGTACCCATGTTCTCTAATCTGATAAAGAGACAAGTGGAGACGTCTACTGAAGATATTAGAGCAGAAATTATGGATGATTTTTTCCATAGCCCTCCTGCAAGCAGTGGTGTTGCTAGGCTTGGAAGGCTATCATATCGATCTTGTAATGAAATCTCAGCAAGTGTTGCGAATGCTCTTCTCCACCTTACTACATTCACCCAGTACTGTGTTTCTGCTATTTTCTCCTTAAAGTCTTTTCTAAATCGCTTCTATGCGAAACTATGCAACTTCAGACGCATGTTGATGATTGCTTGTAGCTCATGCGAATACACGTTGCAGCATCAGCCCGAGTGTTTATGGTGGCAGACGTCACTTATTTATTTCAAAACTTTTGCTTCGTTAGCAACATCGTGGCGGTGCTAAACAAGCTGATTGTGTACTTCACCAATACTAAAGACAACGATATCTTTCCAAAAACAGTTTAATGTTTTGACGAAATACCGACCTACGACAGTTTTGAGTCTCGTTCTCTTAATTTTGTGGTCTTTTCGGGTAAAGAAAAATTCTGAGCGAATAAGACAGTGTTTCCATCCTACGAAAAACGTTGGAACAGTCGAGACATCAGCTATGTTATACTTTCAACTTACTATAACTTACAACAACATTTTATTCCATTCTACTCTGTATGGACACCATAGTGTCAACAGCGGTTTGAACCAAATGACCGTATGGACACCATTGTGTTCATATTCAGTTTCGTTGTTTCCAGAGTTTCTTTTCTACTGCAATATCTATATTGACTCGATAGTTAATCGAAAGCAGAACAGAGTGGGAGGGATGAGACCAGAGAAACCACTCCCTGTATATAATCGTTTACAAGAAATCTTCTTACAAAAAAGTAATTTGACTAACAATTAACTCTTACTTCATTTTAGACACCATGGTTACTGTATGGAATCTGCGGATACGAAAAACACTGAAATGAACTCCACACGTACTCCAGAGTATTTCCAAATACCGACAACAATACAATTGCAATACGGACCATAGTAAGACATAATATATAGTAGCATACACAACACTCATACTCATTGTACGACGAGGCAAAATCTCCTATTATGTCCAAAAACCCCAAAATCCTCTACTTTTTGAGAAAGATTTTTACTGTCCAGAAATCAGGAAGTCCAGGGTCAACGGAAAGCTGCTAGTACTTGATTGGGCCAGCGGAGAAAAATTGCGCCAAGGCGCAATGGGTTTATTACTTGAGAAATAATTTTTATACGTTAAGGATAAAGGATAAAGCTCTCGACGTTTTCAGAAAAGAGATTTTGCAGTTTGAAAAGTTTGTGACGCTAGCCCAACAGCTGCAAGCATGAGCGATGCCTTTCATGCACCATCGCGTTGTGTGCTATGAAATCCCAACTGCTCAAAGTATTCGAGTGAAAAATACTTGGATGGCTCGTCTTCACTACTTGTGCGTGCCCCAGCATAGGTTCCATTCTCCGGAGACTTGTTGGTTTAGCCATTGTGGTTCCATAGAGTCCCGAGGACATCCTGGCCAAAGTCTGCTCCAGTTCTTCACCACCACAGGCAGTCGCAGCCCTTGTGGATCAGAGGGAGATTTGCCACCAACCATGCAAATAGTTTCAAACCAGGATTGTGCTGGATCCTGATATTGGTTTACTTTTAGCTGGGCTTCCTTATGGAAACGCCGAACTCCTCAGCTTGGGAGACTCTGCAGAGTGGATGATTCTAATTAAAAAAGCGAAAGAAATGTTCTAGGAAACAAAAATGGAAATCTAGCCGAAAAAGTGATAAAACACATATTTCGCTGCCAAAGGGCTTTAGATCCCAATGGATTTTATTTTAACTGACAAGGTTCACTATGAGTCGAGTAAATGCGCAAGCGCCCACGAATGTGTCAGAAAACAATTTACGAGCCCTCTTACCACTTTACGTCGAACTAGTGTATCCTTCGTTGACTCCTTGTTTTCAAAGCCATCTTCTCCTAGTCGTGGTAGTGTTAGTTGTTCAATGCCTGGAAAAGAAAATTAAGTACGAAAATCGCCAGCAATTCCATAGGGAACCACGCTGTGGTATTCTAAATCTCAACCTTGTTAACATACCATATTTGTCCTTTATTATAGACCACATATAATTGTGCCAATCAATTACAAATTTAGCGCTTTTCAGACGAGCGACCTAAACAGCCAATGTTTATAGGGTATTCAAGGACTCGAAAAGAGAAGAGTGAAAAAAAAAACAGAAAAAAAACAGTTTTCCTGATAAAGAATCATGACATAACATTTAAAAGTAGGAAAAAACACACCATCCAACAAACAAACATTGTTGGCAATGCTGGAGGATTCTGCATCAGAATCAATTTTACATCCCAACCGACTCTGGAAAAACATAAACAAACCAAAAAATGTTTGAAATTTTTAGAAATGGATATTCTAGCCAAATCAAACACCTAAAAAGAAGCGCCCATGAAAGGACTAAAAACGTCCATATAAATTTCAAAGGCAACTGCACGGCTTCTGGAAGGCGTGCAAGACAATCCGGTGGAGGTACCACAGCGACATAACTGAATCATGACGTTTAATAAAATAGCGCCGTTCAAATGTGTACATCTATGAGTAAGGAAATGCCATAATATGATTACAAAAGAAAAGAAAAAGGAGAACTCACTTAATGCAAGGATTGTTGTGAATGAGTGGATGAGGAGTTGATTCGAGATATCCAATCAATTTTACATTATAATCAAGTTCAGTCGCCAATGAATATGCATGGTAACACATTCGTGGACTTCGGCCAATGTCACCAAGCACCACTACGGCGGCTGTATAGCGCCTACAAGATCTCATAACGAATAACGGCTGTTTCAGAATTTCCACTACTTCGTTACTCCCTACCTAGGAATTTTCTGAAGCACAGTTGCCTTTGGTAACTTGTTGGTCTACCACGAAAAAAATAATGGGGGATAAATAAAAGGTAAACGTTGTGCTTTCGACTGCAGCTTCGGCTTAACTGGACTCAGTGCCGATTTGTGTTCCCCAGATCATTCTCACTGATGGGTAATTGCTGATAGCACCACTAAAGTAAAAAAAAAAAAACTGTTTAAGAAGAAGGTAATGCAAGGACCTCGCTAACGCAGTGGATAACACGTCGGCGCGCGGTAAGGGTACTGGCGGGTTCTAAGCTGAGCTGGGGTTTCGAGTTTAGCTCATATAACAGCATCTTTATGCTTTAAGGTGACTTATTTATGATGGGTAATTTATGGTATGGTTCTATTCTTACAGGCAGCGCTCGTTGTTTCAAAACAACTCCAGTACTTCTATAAATCAGAACATAAGGATTTTTGCCGCATGCATACAAATATTTTCTCTTCTACAAATATTGGGCGACAATTCGCTTTTGGAGTCATCAAGAAAAAACAGGATTAACCAATAATGGCTATTCGTCGCTATCAAATTTCACGCTATTTCGTTCCTCACTTGTCCTACAACAACGAAGAATTCCTCTAACGAAATGTACATTTCTTCTTCATGTTTGGCAGTGTTGTCCATTGAGTTTTCGCTCAGAGGACATAAAAAGCTGTCCTTATTTAGGATTTTCGCTAAGCAACTGGCCAATGCTCTTCATGTTTTATCAGCATAGATCTCAAGAGATCCAGTAGTAATGACTCTTTCTCACCGGATGTTGTCCAGAAGCATAACAGAAGCATAACCAATCCGAAAGTGGTGCTCAAGAATTTCCGTAAGGCTTCAGAGCTATGACCAGAATTCGGCTACGTTGTTGTAGACTCCAAACTTCATCGCGGAATAATACTAGCACTACTATATAAAACCTTTATCTACTGTCCATTATTTTCTCACGGCAGGGTACGATATGAAATAGAACCACAATGACGTTGAGATATTTGCAAAACTTGGACCGCGAATACCCTTTCCGGGTGCTCAGATGTTATGCAGGGCATCATTGAGGCCATCGCTCTATCTTTCTCTCGGCCAGTCTTTTACGCCAACGGTGCCATCAGCAGTCACCCATTAACGGGAACGATGTGGGGGGGGGGGTACAAATCGGCATTGAACACAGTAACGCTGAGACTGTAATCGAAATCGTAATGTATAACTATTATCTACTGCTGCCTACCACTTCTTCACGGCAAAGTATTATGTGAAATACAACTACAATGGTGTTGAGATATTTACAAAGCCTAAAACTCAGGCTAGATCGAACCGCGATTACACATTCCGGGAGCTACACACGGTCACACTGAGGCCCTCGTTCCGCCTTCTCTCAACCAGTCTTTTTACCTTGCCCATAGATTTGTGACTTTAACTCTAGGTTCGGAAAATAATTGATGGAATAAACTGCAAGGAACCATAAGTTTTTTAAATTCTAAAAAAAGCAAATTACATCGGAACACTTGCCGCTGTAAAACAACGTGTCAGCAAACTAATTTTGATTTTTCCTTCACCTATTCTACTTTACTTTACTTTATTTTACTTCACCGCAATACTACTTTTGCAATATGCAATTCATGGCAATGGATATTATGAATGGTAAAGACTAATATTACCCTTCTGATGGGCCATTCGATAACACCGACTACACCTTCATCCAGTTTACGCAAACTCCTAGTCGAGGAATTTCCTGCAAAAGTTTCAACGGTCTTGAAAGGAAAACAATAATTTTGAACCTGACCGCCTTGAAAGGTTCCCAAGCGGCAAAGTCAATTTTATTCCACAGCACAGTCATTCCTAAATTTGGTACCCCGAACAAAATATCAACATGTGGACAGCACTTAGACATATTGGTTCTATTGAACAGGACATTACTGAATGTGAAGGGAACATTGGGAACTAGTCGGTTTCTTCTAAAAAACGTTGTCGAGAAGATCAACGGTTATGCCGATTTTCCCATCTGCGCTGTCGTAATTGGGCACTAATGGTTCAGCCTGGTTTACGCTTCTTGCTATGGAAACGGTGTCATCAGCAAAACCAAGAATTCTTAGCTGTAAGCCAACGACTTTTACTCCCATATTATTTCGTTCCCGCTTTCGCAAGATGTTCGAAACTAGCCGTAAATAAGAATTGCAAAGCGAAGTCGCGTCGGTTAAGCTCTGTTTTCATACAAATGGTAAGAACGTTGCAGCACGGTGAAATCCTGATAGTGAAGCTGCTCTGTAGGCGATGAAGAAACTGTGTGTACTGGTAAGCAACGTCGTCATGGCTCATAGTTTTGGCGTGAAGGAATTGTGTGCTTCATCCAAACGGTTCTTTCAGCAATCACCCGTTAAGGGAATGATTTGGGGAGCACATGCCGGCATTGAACCCCAGTTAAGCTAAAGCCTCCCATATTTCAGGATCGTTGTAGTTCACATACCTTCCCATGGTAAAAGAATACGCGCTAAATAGAAGTTGAAACATTGTCTAGTTATGTCATACCCTACCATGAAAAAAGAATAGCAATAAATAAAAAAGTGATTTATACAACAGCTTCAGCTTAATTAAGTTCAATGCCGATTTGTGCTCCCCAGATCAATCCCACTGATGGAGTGATTGCTGATAAAAGCTCAAAGCTTCTATAGAAAGATAAAAGCTCTGGACGTTGATCAATCCATGAGGGATGCGCCATGCATTCGACTTCATTAAGTATCATCGTAGGTGATTTAATGCACATCTGGCCTTTACAACGACTTGCGGTGGCCGACCGATGTATTTCGCCAGTGCTGCTATCCTCTCAGACAAGTCCGGTACCAATTTACCGACCCCGGAAGGATGGAAGACTTGGTGAGTCATGGGCACGGGGATCGATTCCACATGTGTCGCAGTGGCGGCTCCAACCACTGATAGTACAGTGGTGATTGCCGATAGTTAAAAAAAAACGACTAGGAGAAAGGCGAAATGAAAGACTCGCACGGCGTGGTGGTGAACACGTTAGCCCCCCGGAAAGATAATAGCGGGTTCGACCCCCGCCGCAGGCACTTGTAGTTCGGAGTTTCGCAAATATCTCACCATCATTGTGATTATATTTCTCTAGTTAGTTCATATTGAAAAGTATGTACAACAAGCGACAACACATTGAATATTACAACAAATGTGCTCTCTTACGCTGAACATTGAGTAAACACACCACAAGAAGCCATTCACGCAGTACCTATTAGAGATAACTATAAAAATTTTTACCTCATTATGGAATAGACTTCGATAGACTTTCCTCGACCTTACGAGCCTTTTCAAGATGTGCTAAAATATGCTTGAAATTTATTCAAACCCTCTTCACACAAACGTCTAAACGGCCAAATGAAATCCACATGGTAGTTTTTATAAGAGATAATGGCTCACCTTTGTTGTCTTTCCGTACCACAGCAATAGCTTCACGGAAGTAAAGAGAAATACCAGCGGGCTTCACGTACACAAATTTATCCTGTAGCAGAAAAATTTTACGGAATTCTGGGACTACATCGTCTTTGCTTTTAAAAATTTTGGGAGCTAACAACTAGAACTAGACTATTGCTAACATGCCAAATTGAATCGCAACAAATCTACACACAAAGGGATATCAGATAACACTTGTCTTCCTTGAATCAAGAAGAAAAAAAAGTTACGCAAAACACTTATTCTGTAAACCATGAAAACTTCACCACCTATAACTAATAAAGACAGCGTCGAAACAACACCTTACACTTCTCCAAGTATCTAGCTTGAAGCTCCAGTTCCTCGACGACGGTCAGTTTCCTATGGAGGTCAACGCTCATTCACTGGAATACCACTCTCTTTTTCAAGTCTTTCTTTTTACTCTTTTCGAGGGTGAAGATATCGATCGATCACATAAAAACCTACCGACTGATTATCACGGCAATTTATTAAAATCGATTACTCAAAAAACATAAATGGATAAATAGATACTTCAATGTGTACTAGAGAACAGAAAGATGACTTCCAGAGATGTCATACAAATGAATCACGTCGAAAAATGGCCGAAAACACGATGGAAAAGTGCATTTACACAAAATATCCAAAATAGTTAGGAAAAAACCTCAGGAAGTGCAAAAAAAGGACAAAGGATCATACATTCATCAGTCTAATGACTGCAGTGTAATACAAAATTCATTTAAAAACAAATGGAAACGAACATACATCCTAGAGATCCTTTAAGAGAAATATGATGAGGATACAATCATACGGAAGACATGTATATAAGTTTCGACAGTAGAGAGAAAATATGACTTTCAATGACCTCAACAGGCCTCAACTTAGTATAGAACAATTTTGAATGTAAACATTGACAAGATGATTAACACAAAATGCTTGTAATGAAAAGGTATACTTCTATATTATTAACAAACGTGAAAAAAAGATATAGCAACCATTTTATACATTACTTCATATCAAACTTCACTCACAACGCATTGACTTCATTGAGCTCTTTCACGATTTGACTGAGTTGCATCAATGCAAGCTTCATTGGAATCTTCGTACTAACTGAACATATGGGCTGAGCAGTCGACGATGATGAAGATGTGGATGTCGGAGGCAAGTCGGGAGATCGAAGTGCAGGTACTGGCGAAGGCATAAATGGTGGCGTCGTTGAAGCTGGTGGTGGAGAAATATCTGACACCGGATTATCAGCAAAACGAGCCCTAGAAAACGTTAAACTATGAACAGGTGTAGATGTACTTTACAGTTAGAAAACACTGCTGAAAACAAAAAAACGCTATAATGAACATGGGATATGAAAAGCCATACTTTCTCTGTTCTTGTGGTTTAGACGGACCACGAGCTGTCGACGAAGAGATTTGCTCGCGTTGCTAAAAAGTAGAGTGCATTGAGAAAAACTCTACTCCAGCAAAACAACTAAGGAATTACGAAAACAAAGTGAGACAGTTCCCAGCTAAGGGATTTTAGAAATGGGACCTATGGGATTCGGACCAACAAGTTCCCAACCGTGAAAAAATGATAGTAGGCAGTAAATAAAAAGAAATAAAAAGTAAACAATATGGGAACTAATATTTGTTCACATTAGAATCGAAAAATGAATTCGCATCTAAAATATAACTGCTTTCATACCGTCGTATCACTTGGTGAAATTTCTTTCGGTGACGGTTTTGGAGAGTCTGAAATAGAGGATAAATGTTCAAAAACACACTATTACTCATAGCATCCCACATAATAGACTAAATTTAAAAAAGAACTTACTGATTTGCGACATTACAGGGGATGAGTGCTGCTGCGCCATGGACGATGATCCGTTTCGCATTAAAGAAGAAGCTTCAACAGCCTAGAAATCTTAGCTTCATAGTCTATACAACGATAAACCATCGCCCTCCTTTGTATGAGATATCTCTAATCTGTTAACAGTGGAGCTAACAAGGCCTTGAGTAGCAGATAGGAAGTTAAAAATGGATTAGAAATGACCACTGATCAAATTTGAACGTAGATGAGATTCAAAGGATGGATATTACATGGATTTACACCTTATGCATGCAGATGGCAATAATTTTGTACATACGAATGAATACTTCTGCATATAGATGGATTGCGTCCTGCATTTCGGCCGGCCAAAAGCCTGCACGAAGATGACTGGAACGTGAGTGGATAGAAAGAAATTCAAATTCGCTCCTAGCAAATTAGGTCCGTGTTAATTGAGGAACATGACAGGCAATTCCTTAGTACATCTAATTTATAGGGCACAGCCAGATTTACGAAATGGGAATGAAGAATTTTTAAAGAAAGCTTCAGTAAAATGACAATTAACTCGTCCCAGCCTATAAAAAGCGACACGATTACTCTTCCTAGATATTATACATACATACCGTTCCGCCTGTACTGATAGCACCAAGTGATCCGCGTGAAGGTCGAGAAGCCGCAGTTATAAATTCGGTTGGAGGTCTACAATTTAATATTTTTGGCAAATATGTAACACAAAAATAATCAAGAAGTAATTCTTATACTTAGAACAGAAATAGAAGAAAACAAAAGAAGACACCTATATGTGTTGTCTGTACTGGCAGCGTGCTGACGTCTCGGCGCGGGGGATAGTGCTGGTGATTTCGACGGGGCTGATGCTGTCGACGGTGGAATATCATGTAGACGTGGCATGAAACCAGTTCGAGGTGGTACACAATTGCTTATGTTGGGACATCGTTTCACTTGAACTAAATGAGAAGAAAACTCATTTATAGCCATCGAATTATTGGTATAGGCGTTCTGAAACCTAGAAAACGATCAATAACTAAGAACAGGTAAGAAATAAATAAACTGCCACTATAACAAGCTCACTATGAAGTGAGGAGACATAACTGCTAAAATAAGTGGAATTACCTGCTTTCGTGTTCTTTTCATCACAGTTAGTGCCGCTCTCCTCTCCGTGGTGTTTTGGCTCCAGTTTATAGATCTTTTTGTCTTTTGGTGGACTTATATTCTAAAATTTCCACCGGGATTTATTTTGAAAACAACTCCTACACCTTCATTATGAAAAAATATCAAAAAGATAAAACATACTGTAGTTTCAAAATATAAAGAACTTAGGGTCTAATCACCATAGACAACATACCAGTTTAGATTTACGATAGGCGCTTTGCAATTGACCAGTTCCGAGTTTCATTATCTCAGCCATTGGATCATAATTGTATGCATTTGGCACAACAGGGCCGTCCTAATAAGATTACTTATTATTTTTTATCTGAATCTGCACATGAAAACTATAAACAGTAATGACAAGCCTGAATAGGCGCTAAAGGTAACCCTCCCACAAACATTGGCTTGTCTTTTTTCGGATCATGTTTCTTTTTTGAGCCTTTAGGAGTTCCTAAAAGTTTATATTCTAACATCAGTAGCAAAAGCAGGAAATAATAGCTATTTTATTGAAAATCTCATCTGTCACCTCCTAATGCGTCTTCAAAAGATAACGATGTTCTCCTTTTCGGAGTTTTCTTATCCTTTGTTTCCTTTGGTTTCTTCTCAACTTTTTCCATCCTTTTTTTCTCGAATTTGCTTGATTTTCTTTTCGGCTGAAAACCATTGGATTGAATGACACAAAATCCACTACTACGAATTAAAATGACTCTTTATGGAGTTAAACACAACAAACCTTTTCTTCATAGTCCTCGTCTTCATCATCTTCAGCTTCTGCGCTTGTTTTCGTGTCCATTTCATAATCATCGTCAACCTGACGTTTGTGTGATGCCGATGTCGATGGTTTAGAAACGTTCTAAAATTTAAAGTACGATGACGACAACTCTTTGGTCCCCCTTCCATCAAAAACCTATTCCAATTTCCCTACCTAAAAATGGAACATAGGAAATGTTCGCTTGATATTTTTTTTTGTTCAAATATTTTTGAGAGCCATGCGAAACAATTATAAACAAGCACAGGTCACCTATCTTTTGAATATATTTGCGAAACAAATGGACTGAAACAGTCTTCACCACCTCATCTTCTGGATCATTTTCGGCTTCGTTCTTCCCCTCAAACACTTCTGCTGCCTCTTCTGCCTTTATCGAAATCTCAAGAGTAGCGTCTTCTTCCGTTTTCTGAAAGCACAAATTTGTTTAGACGGCCTACACCCATGGTGCAGCCTTCATCGGAATTCCCACTAAACTGGTATTTTACTGATTGAGTGGCAGCGTATCTATCGCGCTTTCCCTATTTGTAAATCCAAACTAGATTTTCCATCTATCGACTAGGTTTCTTCAAAGCTGCTGACGATTCCTGGCGCAGATCTAGTGTGGCGGAGAGGGGTTTTATATACAGAGGTTATTCTTCCTTTGAATAGAAAAACCTGCCAGAGGGATGAAATCTGGCTGATACACATATAAAACAATTCACTAACAGTCAGGTCATTTTTGCTATTGTGGGTCGGCGAAGAAACGAAATCATAAATGAGATCATCATTTTGAATAAAATAAATAGCGATTGGAAGCGTAGAAGTTGTATAACTACAAAAAATCTTTTCCCAAATACTTGAGAAAACAGGTTCGAAGAAATATGAGGGAGCGCGAATAGGAACAAATTATAGTATTTGAAGAAATAAAGTGTCGAAATTGACCACTGATACAAATAACAATGTTGAGAATCTATTTGATTTCCAGATTAAAAACCAAGTAGGAACGAAGAAAGGATAAACCACCTGACTGAACAAGAAACGAAAATAAAACAATTCCAAAAGTATAAGAAAAGTAACCATTTCTGGTTCACCACCACCACTTGTATTATCTTCGACAGGTGCCTCATCTTCCGTGTGTGCATGATCCTAAAAATTCCCAAAATTCTTGCTACAAATTGTAAATTGAACATACCACACTGCCTCTTACGACATTCATTAACTTCTAAGCATAAAGTAGCCACCTAGAAGCTTGCCTGCCCTATCCTACCCTTCCACTGGAATTATTCTAAACAATCAAAAAATAATAATCCTAAACTCACTATATTAGCCTCTGTTTCTTCACCTCCCGACTCTTTAGCAACGCTAGACTGTTTCATTGGATCTGATGCGCAAGAACTCTGAGACACGAATAACTGAGGAATTCTAGTCCACAATACTACGACAAAATTTATGTACTTCTGTAAGATCTCCAACCTTCCAAAAAAAAATTCATCAAGGAAAGAGATTTCAACAATGTAGGATTTCAGAAGAAAAGCAACTAACTAGCGAAAGTTTCCTATTCGCCCTCTTTGGCTTTTGATCACGAATAATTCTTGGCGGCAAAAGATTCAGTTCAACCTGAAAATTTTAGATTACTAGTAGGATCATGTGAGAACTCTCCTTCCTGTCAGAAAGCTCACAGCTTTCCGCTGGAGAAAAGGCTTAACAAGGCATGTGTCAACCAATTCCCGCTACATTGATAAAAACATAAAATGAAGGAAAAAATTCCGTTATGCCATGGCCTTCAAATCTGGTCTGATTTTAGAAATTTTTCTTTACATTTCCGCTAATTTCTAAAAGAAATCTCAGCTTTAATGATACAAAGAGTGCTCGCTATCGAATTGTAAAAATCTTTTGAAACAACAACTACTACGATGAACAAACTGTAATGAGTTTCTTACCAACTGTTGTCTTCTTCTCTCCAGAACACAACTGAAACAGTTCAAGAGACTGGCAGGCTGAGTAATGCCTTCAGCTACATCCAAGAGCCGTTTTTTGCGTAAATATTCGCATAATCGTTCGTATTCAGGTAACAGTAGATGGGAGATGTGATCAAGCTCCACTGTAAACAGTACACTTATAAGCAAATCTGTCCGCGTTATACATAAACAAATTTACCTATAAGACCAGACGAAGATAGAGACTAACCTTGGTTGAATTCAATGGGTGGTTCATTTTCTATTGGATTACGATGAGCACTAGTAGAACGCCCATAAAGATCGTGGAATATCTGCGAATTTCTCAAATCACTGAGGAAATCGACTGTGTTCGAATAAGAGACGTACCGATGCTTCATGATAGAAGATGGTAGGATCCACATTACAATGGGGTGCAGAGTCAGTGGATGGTTCATCGCCAATTCGTTCTCCATTTTGTTCTGCTGAGTTGTCTTCTTCCACCTCAGTGCTTCGCTCAGCTGCCTGTGGCGTTTCAGGCGATGCATTTGAAACAGCCGTGTTGTACAGCAACGTATTTTCAGCGTGCATGGCAATGACATTAACCACTCCTAAAATTGATTCATGTCTTCAGCACGCATTCCGCTAGCCATTAAAAAGTACGTACCTTTTTGATACTTAGGGTTAAAGTAAATAAAGGTAGTTCTGTGTATATTCTAACCCTAACCACTTTTTCGTTTCGAATAGTTTC
This sequence comes from Angiostrongylus costaricensis, assembly GCA_900624975.1. NCBI lineage: Eukaryota > Metazoa > Nematoda > Chromadorea > Rhabditida > Metastrongylidae > Angiostrongylus > Angiostrongylus costaricensis. The sequence continues at coordinate 137,944 of UYYA01003943.1, forward strand.
CATAATGTAAACAATTTTTGCTAAGTCATAAGTCGAAAATTGACGCCAAGATAACTCTAGGCGATAATTTAAAACAATCTTCCACAGAAATCTATAAAGGGTTGTGTTTCTTTAAATTTAAGCAAAAACATTCAGCCTACAACGAAAACATGTCTTCTTCCAATAGATTCAAATAGTTATGAAACACCTAGCGGATAAAGTAGCGGTTAAATTGGACTACAAATGAATCAAAATATAAACACAGCGGTCCTGCTTCAGAGGCCAACACTGTTCATCGTTGCGAAGCTTTGTTCGATTCGGATCACACGTTCCGATAACCATGATTCCTCATCGAATTCATTCCACAACTCGCAGAGCAAGGATGATTTTCTCATCATTAGCAGAACACTGTAAGATGCGTCGAACCAACAAGTGGTGATATCATAGGCCGCTGCTCTATCCACTTAAGTTTACAGCCACATTCTTCTCCACATCGAAAACTCAACAAACCGTTGTCTTGAATTTCTGACTGATTATCGACAGCAGTAAGATCTTTCGCTTGCAGTTGCATGCCACCGCTAATGTAATCCTGGTAGTTAATCTAAACATCTCATACAATTTGTGTGCAATTTATTATTATGCCAATTTTCCCTCGGATAAAAACGTCCAAAAATCATAACTTCGTAATCTACACGTAACTCATTGCCACGGAAAATTTCCATTCTACAAAGCTATTTGATTCAGATGCTTCTTGACTCACCATTTTGCGGTGGTTTCCTTTTTGTTTCCAAAATTTTCCGACGTAATCAAACCTGAAGAATTCTAAAATATTTGGGAAGGTTAAGGAACGATTTTTTGGTGTCGTACCTAGCATTGTCAATGCGGGCTGGCCTTATATAATGTCGACCAGTGCACCTCAGTACGACGTCGGCAATCACGTAGAGCATTAGTTCCTCCATATAAGGAAAACGGAACTTTTTCGTGATCTAAACTATGAAAAAACTATGAAAAAAAAAACCGTTTTTTTTAGCAAACCATTAATACTGAATTACAATCGAAAAACAGATGCTTAGCGAAGTTTCCCAACTGTTGATCGCTACCAAGAAAAGAGGGCAAATAAAAGTGAAAAGCGTCCCAAAATTTTAACATAGTCTAGTATATCCAGCTTTATCAAAAAAGACTCGGTTTGTTACATCCTCCTCGAGCACTTGGTCAACTGATATCAGGATTCGCTACCGTCATACAAACCGTTTTCGCTGTTAAAAAGTCCGAGCGAAAGGGCAATAGACCTCTTTCCAATCCACAAAGAATGGCAGGTGCCAGTGATAACGACCTGGAAACGAGTTAGGGCGGTTATTTCAGATCTCTAGGGGTGGCCATATTCAGTGATCACGTGACACGTCAACGGGGAAAGAAATTTACAGATCCGCTTCCCTTCAGCCGAATTTACAACCGAATCCGACCTCCTTCAGAAAAAACGATTGCAAAATAATGAGACAAAGAGAACAGCTGTGACTCAGACGACATGTGAAGACAGTTCATTTATTTAGCTAGGCAGATTTTAATAGAACTCAACCAGTTCCGAGCAAACTAAATGATGAAGCAAATGCTAGTTGCTCAACAAATTACTCCTAAGGTCAAATAGAACCTTTGAAAAAAGAATTAAGACAACATAAAAAACAATAGTGGAAAAAAAATGTACCAAATTTGAATAAATCTCAGTAATGAGCAAGAATGGTAACGTTCCATGAAGATGAAATGTTCTATAAGATTTGAAACCAAGTAAAACTCACATTAATACGATTCTCACTGAGATACACCTGGATTTGCATGTCGGCACGAAGCGAGTGGAGGAAATTGCCACCAAAAACAAGGCTATCACAAGGAGTATAAACAGCATGAATCCATCCTAAAAGAAACTACCGGTAAAAGACTTAGGGACTGTGGATAGGAAACAGTGAAGCATAAACCTGACGGTATTATCGTTGTGGTACCAGGGTTTAGTACCACTCTACAACACTTTTCGACCACATTGCCAAAAAAACCCGTCTGTTCGGGATTCTTCACAAATTCCTCGTATAGACGAATATTCGTCAAACTTGGTTCGACCATCCAGAATACCTTAACGGAGGATAAATCATCGCTTAAATTTGCAAGTGAATTCAAACACACCTTTTGGCCTTTAAGAACATGATACCACACTGAAGTGCCACCGAAATCAACATGAAAATCCGTGTAGCAACGTTCAACACTCATCAAACAATAGCTAAAAATGCAACACTGAGGAATACATTACTGTTTATGCCGGAGTCAACGACAGGATGGAGGTTAAAGCTTGAAGTAACACTAAGAAAATGAGAAGTTGTGGATGCGTTACGACTACGTTAGTAAAGCAGATCATCAACAACGAGTTGACCATTATTCTAATCTGTCGGTACTACGTACTTTTGCACTTTTGGATATGTGTGATGAGGTGTATAGTGTCCTTTCTTGTTAAACGTGATATACCGCTGACGTAACGCATCAGGCCAGTGATTTTCAACCCAATCTATTCGACGGACTAGATCAGGAGACTGGATAATATCCTAAAATAGAAAATAACTAGATGATACTGCTCTACTGATTCATTTGTTATTCTAGCTAAGAGGCTAAAAACTACATGATAATACGCATCGGTTTAAGAAATTAGCTGTTGACGATACCTCCATCTCAGTGTTGGAGAATTCTAGTGACAACACATTGTACAGTGTCTCCCTCTTTTCCGCAGGAGTACTGAAAACAGAGATACAGCCTCAGTCCTCTCCCACAATTAATTCTTACTCTCTTCTCTAACTTTTGCGAGTGTACAACAGTGCAGTGGTGCTGTATTAAATAAAAAAAAGAATAAAGCTCTTGGTGTTGATCAATTCCATAAGGATGCGCCATGCATTCGACTTCATTTAGCATTGTTTGGAGGTGATTGAATGCATATCTGGCCTTCACAATGATTCACGATGGCCTCCCGATGTATCACTAGTGTTGCTATCCTCCCAACAAGTCGGATACTATTTCGCCGACCCTGGAGGAATGAAAGGCTTGGTGAGCCTGGGCATTGGGATCGATTCCATGTGTATTGCAGGGCGCCTCCGACCACTGCGCCACATGTGTCCCGATGCTGTATTACTTTCAATAAATGTGAACACTGAAGGCTTACTTGTAATAATCGACGAAATCTTGCAACGTCATTTTAACACTTGTTTGGCCGCTGACCTCGACAACCTCAATCATGCGATTTCCACCAACAAGCCTCAAGACATCGTCAACACAAAAATCCTCTGCTTTTGGCATCCTATCAAAACACTGCATGAGGGATTTTTACACCATGCATGAATGAGAGGGTAAGCTTGTGATGAAAAAATCATAAAAGTCAACAAAATATCCCTCTTAAAAAAAGCTGAAGCTGAAACAGAGATGAAAAACGACAACAGAAGGAAAACCTAGCAACTGACTTCATTCCGAGTTCATGAGGATCACAATGGAACAAAAGAGGGGTAGCTAGACGAGACTTCTCGTAATAATCAAGGTTGAACTCTGAACAAAATCTATGGGTTACTGGTAAAAAGAAGTGTTTGTCACCAGACGGATACAAAAGAAAACCTCTTAAAAATACTTGTAACCTACCTTTCGGATCTATTTTTCCAATGAGATCTGGATGCTCAAAGCGGTCACCTAAAGAAGACGAACACTAGTAGTTCTAAAAAAGGAAGCGAACTGTTATATGTCTGCATATAATAACTACTCTCTTCATATAAGATCTCATACACGCCGAAAGAATCATAAACGTGGTGAAAAAAGTACTTGTAAGCAAGTCTTTAAAGTCATATCTCATGACACTCATCAGATGCCCCTTATCGAACGATCTCTCCTCATCGGAAGACGCCGATCCCTCCGATTCAGTATGATCCGCCTTAGCCTAAAAGCTCGAAAATCTTCGAAATGGAAAAGAAAAACATTCAATCAGAACTTGATGAATCAATGCAAAGGGAACGCAAAGAATTGACTAGACTCCTACTGTTCAAATATCTAACATTTCACACAGAAAATAAAGAATGAAAAAGAAAACCTTCTTGGCCGATGAGCGAGTTCTTCGACCCTCCCCAGATGGAGTTTGAAGTGCGCCACGAGATTTCCTTTTTGGTGGCATTCCTAGAGAACATATGCTAAATATCATCCTAACTATTAAGTACACATACAAGCGAATGTAATAAGGAAGAATGGAGAGGTGTTCAAAAGAAGGAAGAAATTCCGAGTAAAAACAATCCGTGCTATTAAAACGATGACGCAGAATCAACTGAACCCTTCGAGTAGTTGGCATAAGTTTTATCTATAGTGACCTTTCTATGACAAAAGAAGAAGAAAAAAGAAAGGGAATGAAACCAGAGAGCGCGAATAATAATATTTTGCATCCAGCAAGCAAATCCAATAGAAGGCGGAACATGGAGTGCAGACGGTGCATGGATTTTGCAACTGAGCAACGCTGAAGGCACGGTTGGATCCCTAGCGCTCTGAGCATTAGATCGGGTCTTTGGCGCTCTAAGGATTGGTTAAGGTTTATTCCTTAGGAAACCTATGTAGCACATTTGTTTCTCCACATAGAATGAGATGTTTTCCAGTGATTTCTGTTGTTTGCTTGATGGAGGGGTCAGCCTCGTAGTCCTACCAAATCTCACTTTGTTCTTATTTTGACTTTAGCGCTGTTTCTAATGCTAGTACAGTCTGTATAGAAATGTTCAGTAAGGTGGTTTCGTTTTATAGCAGCCATCGAGCATGGGAAAGGATAAGAAAAAAGAAGATGAGGACGATAATGGTGAAGTAAGTGTTAAACTCCTTTGATGACATAGATCTGTCACAGTAGTTTACCCGTTCTTTGGGTAAGAAATCCACTTCAGGATGTGTTTTTCGTTGAATCCGTTATAAACAAACGAAAGAATAAGGATGGAAAGGTGGAGTACCTTCTGAAGTGGCAGGTGAGTCCATCGAAATCTAACGATTTTCGAACATCTTTCTCATCGATGATGGGCAGTTCCCCTAACTAGCACATGCTAGTACGGCATGTCATAGTCCTGTGTTCTATTGTGGAGTAGGATTTATACCAGAAATCTTCTCGAAGGGTCCCTGGTTCTCTTTCGTTGATATACTTGTAAATTTAGGTACATTGAAAATTTAATACGGTTTTCTGTAAATGGAGCTAAGAATACGAGGCATGTAGCGCAATGGTCGGAGACGCCCTGCAATACACATGGGATCAATCCTGGCGTCCCAGGTTCAGCAAGCCTTTCATCCCTCCGGGGTCAGCAAATTGTTACCAAACTTCTCTGGGAGGATACCAGCACTGGCTCGATACATCGGTAGTCACCGCATCGTAAAGGCATCGTGAAGGCCAGATATGCATTCAGTCACCTTCAACGATGCTTGATGAAGTCAAACGCATGCGCATCCCTCAGGGGTTGATTAACGCCGAGAGCTGTTTTTTTTAATGCAAGGATTTCTGTAAACTTCTGTGAACTGAGTTTTTTTTCAGTGTCGTAGCTTTTTACTTTTCGCTTATTGTCTTATTTAATGGCAGGGTGCTACTATGAAATACGAACATAAAGATGCTGAGATATGAGCAAAACCCGTGAGGGTAGTTGCGTTTCGAGCTCGCGATTACGCTTGCGGCTGCTCACGTACTACACTACACTCCGAGCCGAGGCCCTTGCTTTGCCTTTACCTGAGCCATGTTTTTACTCTATTGGTGCTGTCATTCTCATTCACGTTGATGGATGGTTGTTGATAGCATCGATAGAGTGCTAAAATATGACGGAGAAAACAAAGCAAATGCCTCAGGTTGATGGGATGGATAACACGTGGGCCCTCGGAAAAGGTAGTCACTGGTTTAAAACTCAGCTGAAGTTGTGAGTTTTGCTTATATCTTGGAATCTTCATGGTTGTATCGTTTTCTTACATTGGAAGTAGTATACTCAAAAACATTGTGCAGTTCTTACATGGGTTTCACATTGACACTTTTCTTATTTAGGGATTTCCTTTGGAAGATAGCACTTGGGAACCTGAGGAAAATGTTGCTTGCCATGAACTTATTGCAGAATTCGAGAGGAAGAGAAGCAAGGTAGAAAGAAGCCAATTTTATTCTTAGCTTCGAAGGTGCTCTTGAATATGTGGGCGGATATTGTGGTGTGGCTCTGGTACACTTCTAATACGCTTGCAGCTCTAGTCCTTGGAAAGTTATATTTCGATAAAACATACTCGTGCATACATATTTCTATATAAAGAGGAAAAAAGGGGATTTGTCTAAGATCCTAGGTGTGCGACTCAGATTAGTGTTTATTGAAGTGTGCTTTGGATAAAATCAGTCGAGTGGAACGTATGATCCTAGATAGGTTTGTTGGCGTTATTTAAGGACTCCGCCTCTAATGAGAGCAGCTAAAGCCATTGTCGAGCCAAATATGTAAAGCTGGAGACTGTCTCTTAGAGTTGCCCCGTGTCTTAAAAATGGATATATAGGCACGTTGAACACCTTAGGTGGGCAAAATATGTGCTCTTCATTGTTTCGATCATTCATCTAGCCGTTGTTCGCACCGTTAGATTCGTAGGAATCAAACATCATCATTGTTTTATGCTAAAGGCAGCTTTAATATACACCGGTTTTATTAAATATTATATTACTTAATTGCGCGTGTAGTGTAGTGATCGGAGGCTCCCTGCAATACCCATGGGATCGATCCCCGCACCCCTTGGCTCACCAAGCCTTCCATCCCTCCTGGATCGGCAAATTAGTACCAGACTTGTGTGGGAGGATAGCAGCACAGGCTCGATACATCGGTTGGCCACGGCGAGTCATTTTAAAACTCAGATATGCATTAAATCACCTCTAAGTGATGCCAAATGATGAAAGGAGTCAAATGAAGAGGTACTTGGGAGTAATTTTGCAAGTCAAGTGAGTCCAAATGTGGTTTCTTTCTGTGTAAGTACAATGCGGTAAATAAACATGAATAATCAGGCAACTACCTACCTCTATTCATTTTCTGTCGTATTAGAAGAGGACTCGACCCACGACATTCAATTATGTCAAAGCCTGCTTCACCAATGTTTGTTTGTCATTTATACATTGCGAAATGATCTTAAGGAATGGAGGTATTTTTAGTAACTCCCACGTCCGACTTTCTATTAAACTCGGTATTCATTGAATAATTCAATGGGGACAACGACTGGCACCAAGCCTTGCCATTGCATTCTTGTCTAAGGTGGAAGCACCAGTAATCGACCTCGATCCGTTACTCTACTGTAGATATGTAGATGACTGCATGGTCATTTGTTCAACACAAGAAGAAATTGACAGATGTTTCGAGTTGTTGAACGAACAGTCAGAGTATATTAAATTCACCCGAGAGAAACCAAAAGAAAACAGGCTTCCATTTCTGAACGCGCAAGTTAGCCTATCAGAAAACGGCTTGTTCATTACCTCTCCTCTCACCCCTCTCACACGAAGAAAGCGCTTGTGAGAAACATGTATCGAACAGCTACCAGCGTGTGCACAGGAAGACAGCAGAGAGAGGAGTCTCTGAACTTGGCACGGCAAATAGCCATTTGTAATGGCTACGAAACTGTAACTCGAGATAGGTGTAAAGGAAACCACAGCTACCCCAAACGATAACTCTAGCGACAGCAAGGTCTCGTTTATACTGCCCTTCATTTCAAACGAAGTAAGTGCAGCTATAAAACACTGTTAAAGAAGGGCCAGTCTAGAGAATTCGATAACGATAATTGAAATGCCACCTAGTAATCTAAGACGCCGGCTAATTCGTAAACGCCTATACGACGGTCTATGTGCAACGCAAAATTGCATAATTTGCTCCAATGGTAGAGGCGGTGACTGCATGAGTTCGGGTACAGTCTACCTGATCTCTTATAAAGTGTGCGGGGCGAATACGTTGGCGAAACGGGTAAACCACTCTGCATACGTATGAAAGAACACCTAGTCGGCAGACGTAAACCAAATACTCCACTAGGCAAACATAGGACGCAATGACATAACGGAGAAGATTTTGAAGTAAGAGTTACGATCCTCGCGCAAGAATCGAGAGCACAAGCGCGCAAAATTCTCGAGGCGTTCTGGATTAATTCCAGGAATCCAAAAATGAACCGCAGGGAGGAATGCCTCATTATCACGCGTGATATTGGGCAGTATATAAGCGTGTTATTTTGATAAGATGGACACAACTCTGTGCGGTTGGTCTCCACGTGAAATATTTAGTGGAAGACTCATAGAAAGCGGTGAGCGTGCAAAGAGTCTGTGTTCAATGTGATTGAAATTTTGGTTCATCATTTTCTCTGTTTGGTTATGGAGGTGTTTGGCCGTGTAGATTGCAGTCAACTTGATCTTTCCAGGATCTGAGGAAGGCGAAATCCGCCGAAACGTCAGCTTGTACGTAAATGAAGGTTTTTTATTGCGGCCGTTTGTAAATCCTTTCCTTTTGAAGTTATAATACCACTTAGAACCGTTCGAGATCACTTCACGTTTGAGTTTATGGGTATGGTCGGTCCTATAAAGTCCGATATTTGACGAAAGAGATTGAGTGATTCTTAAGACTTCATATGGTGAGATGGTTTTGATTTCGTTTTGATTCCACGAAGTTGATAATCGAGCATTCCATCCACACTTGTTCTGAAAGCTGTCGTGCTTTCTTGAGTAGCCTCTGTAGCCTATATATTTTCTTTATGCTACAGAAATCTTACGTGAATCTTCTATGGCAGGTTTGACTGGTGCGCTAGTGATGTACCTTGAGGAACCTCGATTCGTCGTGCGAGTTGATTTCGTCGTCTGTGTATCATCTTGTCGCATTTTTAGATTTCATAATTCGTGAAAGTGAACAGTACTGTACTGCTCTAACAAGAATACAATCGAAGTTATTGGAATATGTATGGCGATGTTGTCTTCCTTCTGAAATCCACCGAACACTAAATGCATTCGGATACGTTATCAAATGGTTTAATCTTCAGCCGTCCACTTCAGCTACAGGTCAGAAGTTAAAGCAAGATTCAGGTGCTTGAAAGCGCTAACCTTTCTGGTGGTCGTTTTAGGCTTTTGAGGTCCTGATATGCTTTACGGATGTAGTCGGATGGTGAATCGTTATTGATTTTTCGAACCATTTGAATTAGATTATATAAGCCGTGAATAACTCCAAATTCCTCTTTGCAGAACAATTCAAGTGTAGAGTGCATTTTTCAATACAATATTTGTTCCACGTAATGCAAATCAAAAACAAGTTCTGTTTTCATACGGAAAAAAAGGAGACCGCTGCTACGTCGTCAGAGAAGCGCGAGGAGAAACAGCTCCTTCGCATTGTCGGTCTCACGGATACACCCGGTGAGCTCCACTTTTTGATCAAATGGAAAGACCATACCGCCGATCTCGTACCAGCCAAGGAAGCTAATGTGAAGTAAGTTACGGACGCTCCTTGTTCCCGAATTCTACTTCCTTTTTCAAAATTCTCTGTCGGTATTCTCCTTTTATGCAATTGTGTTCTAGATATCCACAAGAGGTTATTCGGTTCTATGAAGAAAGACTGAAAATGCAGTCGCGCTAATATAGGCTCCACCTGTGCTGAGTTTTATCAGCTTATCTTTATTTTTTTTTAATTGATTAGCTCATTCCTTACAGTTTGAAACTGATGTCTTATCTTGTTACCCAGTTCAATAAAAAAGATTTCAAGATGCTTAACACTTTTTTATTGTGTGGCGTTTTATTTTTACGCCATTTCTATCTAGCTATAACACAAGTTCACTGTTTATTACTGAGTTACTTAACTCTTGTTTTTTAACTGATTTTCCTGTTGGGGTTGTGAAGGTGTTTGGGCGACTAGATTGCATTCAACTTGACCTTTCCAGACTCTGAAGACGGTGAAATCCGCTGAAATGCCAACTTTTGTGACTAAATGATGTAGCAGCAACCACAACCTCATGTGTGCTTATCAAGGAAACAACAAGTCATCGATCAATGCTGCGGTTAATAAAAAATCGATCTTGGGTATTAACTTATAATGTCGGACGTAATTCCACTTCCACCCATAGATAGGTCGACGTCATGACGAGCGTATGTTGATGTCCACTCATTTTTTCAGGGATTGTTTTGTTGTATACAATCTTTTTTGTTGTGTTCAATCGATAGCTTATCGAACGCATATCATCGTAGTGGGCATGGGACCTTGAAACATATTCTGTATTCACAATAACGGTGTTGGTTCGATGCCATCACGGGTTCATCAAGGGTGTGATCGGGGCTCGGAAAATTGGTACCAGGCTTGTTTTAATGCAAACTCACTCTCTGCAATTGGGAAATTTCAGGACTGGCTAACTCAGGACTCCAGGGAGAATCGACTCAACCAGCATTAAGCAGAAGCAGAAGTTATTCACGAAAAATTCGAAGACGTTCGTGGATGATGGATGTAAGGAAACCAGCAAAATGCAAAGTCGCTGGAATCCGCCTAGTAGATGTGAAATACGGGTCGTGTCAAATAAACAAAAATGAGATTACTTAGTAGTTGAGGAAGGACTGTTTCACTTAGTAGTTTAGAAGAACATGTTTATTTTGTGGACGAGACACCATCACAACTGGAGATAGCAACCACCAGACAGACTTGCCGTTTAGGACGAACGGAGACGATTCTGCTGCACTTCAGCACATCCTAAGTGCCTGTGAATAATTTAGGCTTTCAACTTTGGACAGACATATCCTGACTCATCGTGAACTATACCAGTTTGAATACGGACTCTTTAGATCTGCAGAGCTTTATCAGCATTATACAGCTCTTCTTATTCCATCAAAATGAACTTCTGCTTTTGTGTAGTCCAAAAACATGGTATTGCTACGGAAGCTGGTACTTGAGGCACCGAAACGATTGTATAAGCGGATTTCTGTCCAGTGAGACTAATGTTCCTCAATGTATCGTTTGTGTTTACTGCTGCCGAGCTTCTTTTCAGGATGGATTGTCGAAATCATTTTTCAGATTTCTGAAGATTTAGTTCTAGAAAAATTGGCAGTTGTCTAGAGACCAGTATTGTCTACTGTGTGTCAATCACTTAAGGTGTCTATTGGCCAGTAACGGTTTTATTTTCAGTAACTACAATAGATTATAATTATGTTACGGAATGGCTATTGTGAAAAAACCACTTTGCGGAACGGTCTACTAAGTTCTAAGAGCAACGTAATTTCTTAGCGGTTTTTTCGTCGTAAGTTTTTCGTTTTTCGAATTCGAAATGTATCAGAACTATGGCAGGATACATAGAAGAAGTTAGAGGATATGCTGGGAAGGAAAACCACCGAAAATGCTGACAAAGTACATAGAAAAATCGAATTATAGAGGGAGAAGCACAACAGAGGCGAAGCCATTTGCTTGGCCGGTGTTGATGGCGGATATGAGTTGATATCTACATATAGCGAGTGAGTCAGACGTCAAGTAGATGCAGCGGCTATTTGGATTTAGGTTACGGTTTCTAAAAGTTATTGAAACCTATGTTCTTCAGAAATTGTTCACATTAGAGGTTCTTGAGACTTGGGACTCTAATACCGCAATGTAGTGAAATGATAACAAATTATGTAGTTAGTTAAAACAAATTAGTTAGAAGCAGTTGAAATGTCACTGTGGATGATTTCGTTGTAGAAATTCTTCCACATCTAATTCAACGATTTCGGTCCCGAAGAAATGCTTAGATATCTCGTGAGTGTTGCCAGGTTCTGTGATGATTCTTGACAACGTCGGTACCGCTACCATCGCCATGTATTCAGGATCTAATCGGCATTTTGGGAGTATCGCGGACTTAAGCTAAATAACAGATTGGTTTGCAAGAGGAATTTATGGGGTAAAGCTTTAGAGGAATCGTGGAAATGCTATGTTATTTAGTTTTCGGACAGTCATTTTTCGACCCATTCCAGTTCATGTTGCTATTTCTATATCGTATTGCCGGCGTACACTCCGTCCACAGTGGTTTACTACCTCATTATGTCTAAGAGGTGCTTCATGCTATTAAACCTAGATGTGCAATCGGCCTTTCAAAATGTGAATAACATCGCCATTAACTGGCAAGTGGTAACTGCCTTGGAAAACTTTAAGGGGATTTTCTAGACTTTACGAAGTAGGTCCTGCGTGGTGATCAAATTACTATTCAAATGGAAGTTATACTGCAGGCCGTAGGAACCTTTCTAAAACTGAAGCATTCAAACATAAAAATAGGTGTGCAGCTATTGGTATCGTAAATATGCTAGTTATGGAAAATCAGTTCTATACTGTGAATAATAATCTAACTTCAAACTTGGCGATGACATGTTTGAGCCGTGACGGATCGGGATGGTCCAGAGTCCCTTCGAACTGCAATTGAGAAACTTGGATTTAAAAGGATAATGCCAAAACCAGGTAAAACAAATGCACCACTACGTACACGTTAGAGCAGAAATGCAAAAAAAGAGATATGTGTTGGGAACTCAAGTGCGTCTTACTTATTCAACTACTTCAGGCACCAGATTACCTTGGGTTGAATCTAAAGAACTGAATTTGAGAATTGAATCCAAAGTGCTTTTCTTTGCAAATTTATATATTCAGGTCACGTTAGCTTAGAGTTAACTTCTAAGGTTCCATGGTACTTTTGTATGGTACAGCAAGAGGATTCAGATTTTTTGAATCGGCTCTCCATGTTGCGAAAACACCTCTAAACTAACAAAATTCAACGTCCATTGAAAAAAATTGAAGGCTTTGTATAGCTATGAAATCAGTAGGACGTTAATTAAAAATATAGGATCTGATAGCAATAAATCAAATAGAAAGTTATTTCGAATGGAATGCTTTACTTACTATTGCTAAAGTTTTCCCAGTTAACCACGGTGCCATGCATCCAACCAATCCGAGGTGAGTCTGTGGATGAGCCAAGGATAGACATGCTGAGAGTAGATGTGGGGAGAACCCCCATGTGGCTTGCAGTAATTGCTGAGTAGTTATTGTACGTAGATAGAGATCGGGTGTCCTGAACGAATGCTCTTCATCTCCAGTGAAAAAGTGTAATAGACAGTTGATGAAGCATAGGAGGACACACTTTATTCAAGCAAACGTGGCCAAGCGATGTGGAACACTTGCCGAATATTTTAGCTATTAAGTATTTATTTAAATATCGGTTCAAATTCTACTTTAGGGGCGTGTTTAGCGCAGTGGTCAGAGGTGCTCTGCAACACACATGGGATCGATCCCGTGCCCCAGGATCCTCATGCCTTCCATCCTTCCGGAGTCGCCAAATTGGTAGCAGACCTGTCTGGGAGTATGTCAGCACTGCCTCGATACATCACATCAGTAGACCACCGCGAGTCATTGTAAATATGCATTCATTCATCCTTACCGTTGCTTAATGAAGTCGAATGCATGGTGCATCCTGAGAGATTAATCAATGCTGGATGCTTTATTCTTTTCTTAGCCTTTCATCACTTCGAACTTTTTACTATATAGCTTAAATATTGTGCGATTTCCTTAGTAATTCGGTTTGTTTTCTTACATTTATCATCCAATAAAACCTCCTGATTCGCACATATGCTCGAACTTTCGATTTCGATCTGTTTTATAGATGTCATTGAATGCTAGGCGGATAGATTCTCATGGACATCCTAGGATACCCGTGGCAAGGGAGTCTAAGGTCTTCACCTCAGGTAGTCACTGGCCTTTTGTGTATCGGACGAAGCTCCTTCTAAACAAGTCTGGGATCAACTCCCCGACTGTGGAGAGGTAGAAGGCTTCATTGACCCGGGCCAGAGTCTAATCAGGGACATTGCACGTATTGAACAGTATATCTTCCACTTTAAAATTAAAGTATAAAACTACATTATTATTCGAAGTGCAAAGCATGAAATTGGTAGATATTAAGTTCTGCTGTTGCATGCACAGAGCGGAAAGTAAATAATTGGAACTACCCAGATATCTCAAGCCTGCAATATTCAGTCGTTTAGTAAAGCAGTCTTTAAACCTGGGGTTCGTCTGTGATAAATGTGAGAACGCTTAACAAACTCTTTGAGAGTTGGAGAGTAGTGCCGAATAAGTAGGTATGAAAGGCGTGGGGAGCTTTGGAAATGTGGTTCTTGAGGTCCTATTGGGTTTTTAACTAAAGAAAAATAAGAAGATACTTAGGGACTAAAATTTCTTTCAATAACGTACCATTGTGGTATAATGGCGAATGGGTGGTTAGCTGGCAACCATTCAGGTGCACATTGAGTGCATGCTTTGGTTATTTCCTTGCTCCATAAGAGGTCCACTTGGTCGTTCATTGGAACCTGGTTTAATGTTGCTATTATTTAGTGATATCTTAATCATCCGACAAGTATTTTAACATATTCGTAAAATTTTAACGCATCCGCGACGACGTGAGCCATATCTAGCTCCTAAGTGGTTTAGCCAGTATGGCCTCTAAAAAGGCCTTTTTTCTTCTGTTAGTTTCTTTTAACCCAGTGAACCATTTTAAGCAGTTGTAATAAATCGATAGGTTATCCACTTATATATGGGTTTTGGTACAAAAGTTTGCCGCGTGCGACGAATGTTACAAATAGAACAGATTGGAATACAATGGATTTCTGAAGAAAACTCATCGTAAACTCCATAGGCAACTGAAAACGAGGTTCATTGCTATTTGAAATCTTACTGTAGTAAACGAGTTTGTTCTAGTCGAGTAAAACTGACACAATTATTATAAGTGGACATGCTTTAACTAGCTGAGAGACAGGCGAAACAAAGGACCAGCATGGCGTAGTGGTGAACGCGCTACTCCCCAGAAAGGAGAATAGCGCGTTCGTTCCTCACCGCAGACACCTGCAGTCCGGAGGTTTGCAAATATCTCAAAATTATAGTAGTTATATTTCGGAAAATACCCTGCCGTTAAAAAGAATGGGCAGTAAATAAAAAAGATTGTGAGTATAACTGTAACATCAGCTTAACTGCATTCAATGCCGATTTAGGCTCTCCAGATCAAACCCGTTGACGGGTGATTGCTGATGGCAAAAGATCGATAGAGCTAGCTGAGGGAAAGGCGAAAGGACCAGCATGGCGTAGTGGTGAACGCGCTACTCCCCAGAAAGGAGAATAGCGCGTTCGTTCCTCACCGCAGACACCTGCAGTCCGGAGTTTGCAAATGTCTCAGCGTTATAATGGACATGCTTTAGTTCAAAAATTGGTGACCCAGTGGCAAATATATGACTCAAATGCACAAGACGTGTCCTAACCATAATCTTCACTCCTATAGCACCACAACCTATAACGTGTTGCCATGTTCACAAGCCACGTAAGAACATCGCGCGGTAGCTATCGTATGAAATGGGCAGTTATGAAAAATACAGAAATAGAAATAACGTGGCTACGAAACAATTCTAAATGCTGACATCAATGTGCTTGTAAGGTGAACCATTGTAAAATGTATTAAATAGTGGCTGTGCACGATTCATATCCGTAGAGCTACTATTCACTACAGCTTAATAACTAGCACAGCGAATGGTAGTGATGCCGTTCATCACGAACTCTCCAGTGCTGGCTCGATTCCGTTCCGGACTTACCAAGCTTCTCCTCCTTCAGGCCGTGAAATTGCTACCAGAACTGTTTAGGGAATGTTCACTTCGTAACCATTTATTGGCGCAGTGGTCGGAGTCGCTCTGCAACACACACGTGGGATCGGTCTCCGCGCCCATGGCTCACCGAGCCTTCCATCTCTCCGGGGTCGGCAAATTGATATCAGTGTTGTCTGAGAGGGTAGCAGCACAGACTCAATATATCGGTAGGACCCCGCGAGCCATTGTTAAGACCAGATATGCATTTAGTCACCTCCAAACGATACTTGATGAAGTTGAATGCATGGCGCATCCCTCAGGGATTGATCAACACCAAGAGCTTTATCCTTTATTTTAGCCTGTTCTTTTTCACGACAGGGTATGCTGCGAAATATAACTTAGTATACTTCACGTTTTGAAAAAATCGAAATTTATCGCATTAAAAGCATAATCGCGAATTTGCTAAGAAGAAGAAGAAGAAGATTTTAGGAAATACTGAAATGTCTAAATTACTTAGTAATAGAACCTGAAGTGAGTAACAAGGACGTCTGCCCGGATAGAGGCGTTCTGGAGGAGGAACACCAGGATTTGGTCCAGTGTGACGAATTACAAGAATGCGATCGATCGATGTTATCTAGATGCATCAGAGAATTAAAGCTAACACATATTTCATGAATTCTGTAAAAAACTCTCATCGGCTTGGGACGAGGTATTTTTTCTTGTTCTTCCTTTAGAGCGATTTCTTATCACTTCACTAGTATTTCGTTGAACATTGCTTCTGGATTTACAGAAGTACACTAGAGTAGGGCTGAATAATATGAACGCCCCAGATCGACTTTCTGTTAACCGCGGCATTGATGAATAATCCGAAATTTTCTTGGCTAGCAGACACGAGTTTGCTATCATATAATATTTATTCACAAGAGCTGGCATTTAGGGGGATTTCACGGTCTTCAGAGCGTGGAAGGACCATGTTAATCGCAACCGAGACAGCTAAACACCTCTATTGACTAAACAGAAAAACCTCGATATCTAATTTTCAGTCGTATTGAAAACCTTCCTCTGAATAATGCCCGTGGAGACCAACTGTGCACAGCTCACATGGTAGGGTAATGAGCAACTCTTACGTTAAAATATCCATGCCAGATATTGTGCGAGATCACGGATAATGAGGCACTCTTATCTGCGGTTCATTTTTTGATTCTTGGCATTTGTTCAAAATGCTTCCACTTCAAAATCTTCCCCGTTGTGTGTCTGTTTCCTATGTGCGCCTTGCGGAGTATCCGGTTTAACCTTAAATTTAACGACTACGTGTTCTTTTATACGGACACAGAGTGGTCTATCCGTTTCGCCAATGCTTTCGTCCTTATATGCGGTTGAAAGATAAGGTATACCGCACCCGATCTCATCTTACCACAGTCTTGTCGTTTGCGAAGTTTGCAATTTTCCGTTGCGCATAGACAGTCATACCACAGTAACGAAATAGCTGGCGTGTTAGAATACTCGGTGGAATTTCAGACATTGCTACCGAATTATCGAAACCGGCCGTTTTTAAGCAATATTTTAAGCTGTATTAACTTTGTGGAAATGAAAAGTGGGATAAACGGGATAATTATCCTTTAGGGACGTGGTTTTTCCTCTACACTTATCCAAAAGACCCACAGTTTCGCAGCCGTTCAAAGTGGTTATTCGCCGTTCCAGTCCCAGGCATTTTTCCTTCTGCTCTCTTCCTGTGCACACACTGCTGGCTATTCGAAGCATGTTCCTTATAAGTTTCTTTATGGGTGAGTGGTGAGAGGTGAGGTAATGAACCGGTACGCTTTTGGTACTTGACATTCGCTACCACTTGGTGATGTAGCCATTTTCGGACAGGTTAATTTGAACGCTCAGAAATAACCAGTTTCTTCTCCTTCGGTTTCTCTCGAGCAACCTTAATATACTCTGACTGTTAATCCAACAACTCAGAACATTTATCCATCCCTTCTTGTGTGGAGATAATAAAACAATCACCTATCCATCTTCAGTAAGGTCAGAGATCGTTAACTGATGCTTCAACCTGAGACAAATTCACTGGTAACGTTTGCTGACAGTCACTGACACCTTGCCGACCCTTTTATTTGTGCGTATTTTAAAGAGGAGCATCAACTGCTGAATCAAAAGGTCATGCATGTTTATTGCTGCTTCGTGTAGCGTAAGGAGTTCGAAGACGGCTAGCATAGCAGAGCCATTTGACACGTTTCTATAAGGGACGGTAACATCGAAAAACTTTATAATGCACGCGTTATTAGCACGCGCGTTATGCAGACGATCCAGAAACACTTCTTTGTAAGATGGGCTGGAATATGTTTTAACAACTAAGTAAGTATTTGGGTTAAAAACTATGCTATTCTATTCTGTGGTCCATCCATACAGCTAACGATAGCCTTGAATAATGATGGATTGGTACACGTAAGACCACCACTGGATTTTAACTGATATGTTTTAATAAGTAAGCATAAAACGGGACATGTTGATAATTCAACTTTGAATAATTCTTTCTACTTCTATTCAGCAAACACGAGGTGCTATTTTGCTTCAATATTTACGTAGAGGCTGACGTTTCGGCGGATTTGGCTTTCCTCAGAGCCTGGAAAGGTCAAAAGTTGACAGCAACCTATTCGGCCAAACACCTCCATAACCAAACAGAGAAACGCTAAACCAAGATTTCAATCACATTTGACACAGCTCTGCACACTCACCGATTTCTATGAGTTTTCCACTGAGTATGTCGTGTGAAGACCAACCGCACAGAATTCACATGGAGGTGTAATGTGCCCCTCCCATAAGAATAACAGGTTTATATACTGTCCAATATCACGCGTGATAATGAAGCATTCCTCTCTATGGTTCATTTTCGGATTCCTGGAATTAATCCAGAACGCCTCGAGAGGTTTGCGCGCTTGTGCTCTCGATTCTTGCGCGAGGATCGTAACCCTTACTTCAAAATCTTCTCCGTTATGTCTCTGCGTCCTATGCGTGCCTAGTGGAGTATTTGGTTTACGTTTGCCGACTAGGTGTTCTTTCATACGTATGCAGAGTGGTTTACCCGTTTCGCCAACGTATTCGCCCCGCACACTTTATAAGAGATCAGGTAGACTGTACCCGAACTCATGCAGTCACCGCCTCTACCATTGGGGTAAATTATGCAATTTTGCGTTGCACATAGACGGTCGTATAGGCGGTTACGAACTAGCTGGCGTCTTAGATTACTCGGTGGTATTTCGATTATCGTTGCCGAATTCTCTAGACTGGCCCTTCTTAAACAGCGTTTTATAACTGCATTTACTTCATTCGAAATGAAGGGCAGTATAAACGGGACCATGTTGTCGCTAGAGTTATCGTTGGGGTACCCGTGGTTTCCTCTACACCTATCTCGGGCTAGAGTTTCGTAGCCGTTAAAACTGGCTATTTGCCGTGTCAAGTTCAGGGACTCCTCTCTCTGCTGTCTTCGTGTGTACACGCCGGTAGCTGTTCGATACATGTTTCTCACAAGCGCCCTTTTTGTGTGAGAGGGATGAGAGAAGAGGTAATGAAGATGTTTTTACTACTTGGCTTTCGATACCACTTCGTAATGTAGCCGTTTCCTAATACGCTAATTTGCACATCTGTCAATTTCTTCTTGTGTTGAACAAAGCACTAAGCAGTCATCTATATATCTGCAGTAGAGTAACGGACCGAGATCGATTACTGGCGCTTCAGCCTTAGACATGAATACATCATTAACATTACGCTGTTGAGGAACAGAATGATTTTGAAGTGTGATCACTTGCAAACTCTCGCACTTTTTTCAGCTGCTAATGAATGTAAACCTCAAATTACAATTTCAAGAGGGTCTGCAGTAAGATAGGATGTAAGCACTAGTGGCTTCTTACATATAAACGAGAGCCATCAGAACTTGCGTAGGCATACTGCTTAATTAATAAGCTCATCGACGATTACATGATGTGCACTATCTCGCTATGTAGAAGGGAATCATTTACTTGCAGCGTTCTAGCCGAAGCTAAAAGGAATTGCAAATTCTGTGAAACGATCACACATTCTTGAGAAAAGTATTCTTAGCTTCAAGTCATGAGTGGCCACCAGAATCGCAAAAAAAATGACGTCTTAAAAGCAGAAATGACGAGATCTGCTTAATAGAGGTGACGTAATGTTTTTGAAAGTACCTACGAGTACTTTATACACCGACTTTCCCTTTTACCTCGATATGACTGTTCAGCATATATTGCCTCATTGATAAGTTAACATGAAATTGACAAACTAGTGCATTCGGCTAGCGTTTCGGCGTCTTCGTATTCCTCAGAGCCAGTGACCTGAGTCGATGGTCTGGTCAACAGGCGTTCATAGTCTCGACGAAGATAAAGACGAAGACGAAGACGTCAAAACATCTGCTGAATAAACTTGTTTAACAACGTCGCACTAGTTTATCAATGAAAGGGTACCCAAAAAAGGATAAAGCTCTCTTTGCACATTCACCGGTTTCTATTAGTCTTTCACAGAATATGTCATGTGGAGACCAACCGCGTTGATCAATCCCTGAGGGATGCATACATTCGACCTCATTAAGCATCGTTTGGAGGTGATTGAATGCATATCTGGCCTTTACTATGACTCGCGGTGGCCTACTGATACATCTAGCCAGTGCTGCTATACTCCCAAACAGGTCTGGTACCAATTTACCGACCCCGGAAGTATGGGAGGCTTGGTGGACCATGTGCGCGGCGATCGATTCCACGTGTGTGTTGCAGAGCCGCTCCGACCATTGCGCCACGTGCGCCCTTGAAAGAGTACCTAAGAATTCCAAAATTCTTTTTGATACAAGTTGTATGATGCCCAACTACATGAGGATGTCGGCTCAAACAAAACCACAGATATGCTGTAGTCAAAGTTCAAACCACAGTTTAAGCCATCAAGGTATGCCCACACTAACATCCCCTTTAGTCTAACGTTTTCCCACTGTCGAGAAAAACGTTCAGTCGTGTCGAGGCGACCACCATCATTTTAAACAAGGTAATAAAGACCTGTCCTACATAAGCACAAATTGACCTCAACTGAAAACGAACATGGACGGAGGGGTTTAGAAGAACAGAGAAGTGGAGCAGAACAACACTCCGGCCATTTCTCTGACCGAGGAGACACAAAACGCATACATAGCGTCGCCTGCGTTGAGCGCTTTTAATCTCAGATAGACTCGAGTTCTTGGTTAGAACATCTAAGCTTCAAACGCCAATAAACAGAGTATTTATGTGAAACTTGTCTTGTGGACAGGAAAACATTTTGGCAAAGAATAATATATTCTTTAAAAACTATATATATATATATATATATACATTTACATATTTATGTACATATAGACTTTCGCCATGTGAGAACGGCTGGGTTCCCTGTATATTACCTTCTCAAAATGAGGCAAAAAAATAACCTATACCTCGCAGTTAAGCATTTCGAACATTTTAAGCTCTAATGCATCTTTAAATCTGCCGTTAGAGAAAAGAAAAGAACTTTGAGCTAATAAAGTAACCTGTGCGTCTTCAATGGCTTTATCCAGTTGTTTTTTAGTTTCATATAGTTCATGTCCTTGCCAAAAGCCGTCAACGGTCACGACAAGTTTTGGAGAAGTTTCCTTCAGAAGCGTGGTAAGTTCGGAAAGCTTAGCCGTTGCAGGATTCTAGAATTTGTGAAATAATCTATTGAGAGTGGAATCAAGTCGAATATTATTCGAATAACTCATCTACAACATAGACTGTATCACCTGTAGACCCGTGAATCGCCGGGTGACTCGAGCGAGCGCCAGTAAATCTTCCATTTTACCCTATCATGTGCAAGAGTAGCCCAGTGGATTCTGCTCGCTCTAGGGACTCGTCGAGCATCATATATTTCTTCTAGGCTCTTCGTGAAGAACTCTGACCATCGGGTCGGTGGTCTTCCTGCGCATGTTTAGCATTCCAAGGAATCCAGTAAACGGCTCTTGTCCATCGGTTGCCATTCATACGCATCACGTGTTCGGCCCACCTTATCTTCGACCGTTTGGTGTACATAACGGCATCTCTGATTCTTGATCGCTGACGCACGTCGGAGCTTAAGATCCCTTCACTTATTTGTGCGAAATGGAATACTCCTAGCATCGTCCTTTCGACTGCGCGTTCGCTAACGCTAAGTGATCCTTCATCCTGCTTACTCAGCGACCACATTTCTGACGCATGCGTTAGAGCAGAAAATACCGTTGAGTCGACAAGGTGGGCACGGAGTCGTGTGTTCTTTGTTTTCTTCACTACATCCTTGATGCTCTTGAAAGCCCCACAAGCCGCTCGTTTGCTTTTGCTCAGCTCTGGAGCTAAGCCACTCTTCATATTGATTGCTCGACCTGGATAGATATAACTGGAGCATTCGGAGATATTCGTTCCGTTGAGCGCGAATGGGGCATGCGAAACCAATCTATTCTTCATGGACATCGTTTTTGTGAGATTTAGTCGAAGACCAATCTTTCCACAGGCTTTATCAAAGTCGGCAAGCATACGTTCCGCTTGGCTAACGTTTGTTGCTATAAGGACGATGGCATTAGCAAAGCGAAGATGACGAAACTGCCGACCATCGATTTTTACTCCTATATTATCCCATTCCAATGTTCGCATGACGTTCTGGTGGGTGGCGGCAAATAATTTTGGAGAGATGGCATTGCCTTGCCTAACTGTTCCTTTGACGTCAACGTTAATATCGTTGTAAAATGGTGATATCTTGGTTGTGAAATTTTTGTACAGCTCACAAAGAATCTTTATGTAATGAGTAAGTACTCCTTGACTATCGAGAGCTTCCATGACTGCTTCTATCTCAGTTGAATCAAAGGCCTTCTGTAAATCGATGAAATGAGACAGAGCGGTTTTTTGCACTCTCGCGATACTTCAATGAGCGTTGTTATCGTGTGGATGTGGTCCATAGTACTAAATCCTTTTCGAAACCCTGCTTGCTTACATGGCTGTCCTTCGTCCAGTGTTCTGTCAATCCTGTTTAGGATGACTCCAGTGGAAAGTTTGTAGACGACAGACAGTAGGCAGATTGGGCGATAGTTGCCGATATTGCGTAGGTCACCCTTCTTGAACAATAACACGGTCTTGCTGGTCTTCCACTAAGTAAGGACCTTGCTTTCAGACAGGTAACGTGTGAAGAGTCGAGCCAGTGTGTTTACGAGGACTGGCGGAGGGTTCCTCAGGTGTTCTGGTCTTATCCTCTCCGGACCTGGCGCTGTTCGATTTTTCACCGACAAAATGGCGTGTCGCATTTCGGAAAGGAGAACCGGTGGTACAACATATCCATCCTCTTTTATTTCATATGACGGAAGGTGGACGTGGCTATCGAAGAGATCCGAGTAGTATTCGTGAATGATTTTCTCCATTGCCTTTCTGGACGCTGTAACTCTTCCGTCTGGGCGTCGGAGTGCAATCATCTTGCTCTTGTAATTCGATGGGTTTTGCGAGTGCTTTTTCAAGCGTCTGCAGCTTCGACCATTACTGCTGCTTTTCTTTCCTCAAGATCTTTTTTTTATCGCCTGTCTGCATTGTTTTGCAAGTTCGGACGTTAGTTCGCGGTTGCCTGCAGCTCGTGCGATTCCACGATTCCACGCTGGCGTATCAGCTCGAGTGTTTCTGGAGAAAGACGTCTCTTGGTGACTTTCGAACTCTCAGCTTTCATAGCGCTAACGTGAAGATGTTGAATGAACTGATCGTATTCTTCGTCGATATTATCGACAACGGTATCTTTCCAAGATCCGACTAATGAATTGAATAAGTCCCAGTTTGCGGTGGTTCTCGGACGTCGGTTTTGGAATTTAGCGGCTTTTTCTCCTTTCCGCGAGAAATAGAATCTTGCACTAAGGAGACTAGGGTCTGATCCTGTGTAGAATCTTGGGAGAACAGCGACAGACCATCTATTAGACCAAACCATCTATTTACTATTATGTGGTCTATTTCGTTATGGTACTCTCCATTGGGAGACTCCCACGTCCAGCGCTGAGAGTGGGGTTTCTGGAATTGCGAGTTACCATGGATTGTCTTCGTCGCCATGATAAATTCAGGCAGCCGCTCGCCCTTTCGTTGCATTCTAATCCGTCGGTCTCAATGTAACGTTCTTCAGGGTCCGGTCTTAGAGTTAAAATCTCCAACGATAGTCTTGAACAATGTATGGTGTTTTCTGTAAAACTATGGAACGTTTCGACTTCTTCTTCGTCATAGTTTGATGTTGGCGCGTTAACGACGACGATTGTCAAAGCCGGTGTCGATCCACATCTTTTTAATCGTAAAGGACCGATTCGGTTTGTAAGCTGTTCGATTGAATCCATGACACCCACATACGCATGCATTAGTACGCCTAGAAAATACAGAAAATATGTGCCAAATCGAAGCAGCAGAATCAGGGAGTCCATTCCTGGGATCCACCTGCGTCTCAAGGAAGACACAACGTAGACAGTACTTTAAAAAATAGTGTGCATATTCATCTTCAATGGTAATTGCCTCATTCAGAGGAAGTATCCTTGACGTTAATACTCCGGTTTTCACGTTAGGGTCCTTAAAAGGATCTTTCTAACTATGTCGCTTAACTTCACAGTTGGCGAGTTTCTGCAAGTGATGAGTCTTGAGCAAAACAAATGCGGAAGTCGCCGCCATTATGAAGAACATCTAATAGCGAAGTGATAATACGGTTTTGATCAACAAGGCTGCGGACTGTTTGCATCGTCTATCGAGGAGCAAAATCGTGTTTTGAGGAGGAAACTTCGCTCTTCCACTGGAAAACTTAGGAGGCACACCTTCAGCATCCCTTACAATATCTTTCTTGATGTCATTTGATGAAACAACTAGCGAGAGACGAAAATCTCGAGTTGTGACAGTGATCATATGTAGTGAAACAAGTGAATGTTCATGAGCCAGAGGACCACACACAAAAGCAGCAAACTCGAGTTGTATAGCTCCTTTGAAAGATGCAGACGTCCCAGTGCACGAACGAGCCGGCTTCATAGACGGCATACACAAAGGAAGAAAAAGGATGATAGTTGTCTTAGGGTGCATGGAAAATAAGAAGGATAAAGCTTTCGGCGTTGATCAATCTCTGAGGGATGCGCCATGCATTCAACTTCACTAACTGTCGTTGGAGGTGATCGAATTCATATTTGGCCTTTACAATGACTACCAGTGGCCTACCGATGTATCGAACCAGTGCTCTATCCTCGCAAACAAGTTTGGCACTAATTTGCCTAATCTGGAGGGATGGAAGCCTTGGTGGGCCATCGTTGCGGAGATCGATTTCACGTGAGTGCTGCAGGGCGCCTCCGACACGCGCCCATAGGGTGCATGGAATTTGCAAACCTCTACCATCTAAGTTTCGAACTGAACACATATATTTTTAATCAGACACTGACAAAATTATTCGGGAACAAACCTTTAAGTCGTGATGTAAAACACAATTGGACACTTGGACAGCCCGTCCTTACTGGCTGTGCGGGGTCCAGTATAATCTCCATTTTTTGGAGTTTTGCTGGCTTAGCCACTACGGCTCGTTGGTATTTCGAGGTCAGCCTGGCCAAACCCTGTCCCAGTTCGCCACCAATACAGGTAATCGCCGCCTTTGTGGATCAGAGGGAGATTTGCCACCATGCGACTATGTAAAACCAGTGGGGAATAACATTGAATCTTCACTAACCAGTATGACGGAAACGATTCCAATTCGACTTGCAGCAAGCAGTGACAGCGGCAGCTGAATTACATTGTGAAGGAGAAGAAGCACGTTGTCACCCTGGAATCCGCCAAAAGATCTGCTCTTTCGTTAACAGAAAATAAAATGAGAATCTCGTTTTCACTCATTGAATTATTTATTCATCACTAAGCTTCTTTTGCACACTATGCGATCTAATAGGACGTTTGAAAATTCGTTTCGTTCCAGACTGACATTTCAGCGACTTGCGTTATTTTAACAGATTCTAAAAATTCTAAGCAAAATTCAAGGATCTTTAACCTAAAAGCCAACTCTCGCTGAACATCGTCATTAATAATCAAGGATCTAAATGAAATAGGAAATGCATTCTATGAAAGGGCCTGTGTGGGGCAGTGGTCGGAGGCGCCTCGCAACACACGTGGAATCTATCCCCGCCTCCATGGCCCACCCAGCCTTCCATTCCTCTGGGATCGGCAAATTGGTAGCAGACTTGTCTGGGAGGATAGCAGCACTGGTTGGATACATCGGTAGGCCACCGCGAGTCCTTGTCAAGGCCAGATATGCATTCAATCACCTCCAAACGATGCTTAATGAAGTAGAATGCATGGCGTATCCCTCATGGATTGATCAACGCTGAGAGGTTTGTCCTTTTTATCCTTCTACCAAACACATTACCATCAAAATTTGGAACGCTTTTAGTACTTCTGTTACATTTATTGCAATTATTATTATATACATCTCTCCATACGATAAGTTCAACCAATCTTAACAACTAAAGATGAGAAAACAATGAATTACTGATCAAAAATTGACCGATGCATAACAAACGATGCTGGTTTTCCGATGAGTCTTGCCGCATTCAACGACGCCTGTGAAACCGGAGGAGAACAGTTACTCGGAACATGCGACAATAAGTTGGCTGTGTCGGCGTTCTCGTCAACACGAGTTTGGCCATGAACATCGGTTCATTCGAGCAATTAACAACCCCAATCGGATGTCTTCAGTTGAAGAAATGTGGATCAGTATCGGCTTTAACAAACTTCGTCGTTTACGCACTGATATCAAGCTATGCCGAAGACGAAGTCGAAGCGTTCTATACGGACTTGAAGATGTTCTGCAGAGAAGACCATATATTCTTAAATGTCATTGCTAGAGATTTCAATGGTAAGATTGGAGTCGGAAAGAAATCTGAAGAAAGTCACATGTGGACCCACGGATTAAAATGGAACTAGGAGAGTGGGCAGCGGTCTTGGCTTATCATGACGACCAAGACCATTCATGGTAACTTACAATTCCAGAAATCCGCCCTCAACGATGCACATGCGAGTTTCCCAATGGATAGCACCCTAGCGAAATAGACTAAATTATAGCAAATCGAAGGTTTTACTTAACCAATGTCTTTGTCGTCCCAAAATTTTATACTGGATCAGACATTCGTCTCCTTCGTACAAGAATCCGATTCTCCTGGAAAGGACAGAAAACCTCCAGGGTAAACAAACAAAGTCGCAAAATCACCATAAACCGGAATTTATTCAGCTTCTTAGTCTACCCTTCGGTTTTTACCGTTATTGATAAAATCGAGGACGAAAATAACCAGCTTGCTCAACGCATTAGCGCTGTAAACGCGGAGAGCTCCAAAACCTCACCAAGGGACGTCGGTCCTCAGAAAAACACAAGCTGACACGACGACATTGAACCTCATGAGCTACAGAGAACCACTAAACCATATCCAAACTGAATGCGTCCTTTCCTTGTTCAGCAATCGCGAGGTTTTTAAAAGGCATACATTTACTCGTATATAATGCTGAGATATTTGCAAAAGTCCGGACCGCAGGTGTATGCGGTGGGGAACGAACGCGCGCTATTGCCCTTACCGGGGAGCAGCGCGCTTCACCACCACATCATCGGGTCCTTCTTTTTTTGCCTGACTCTCAGCTAGTTCTATTGATCTTTTGCCATCAGCAATCACCCGTCGACGGGATTGATCTGGGGAGCCCAAATCGGCATTGAACCCAGTTAAGCTGAGGTTTGGTTACAATCACAATCACATTTTTGTTCACTTCCTTTCTTCCCACCCTTCACACACAAAGAGGGCGATTGTGAGAAACATGTTTCGAACAGCCACCTCTGTGTGCACTACCAGAGAACTAAAGGAAGAATCGCGCGACTTGGCTCGAAAAATAGCCATCTCCAATGGCTACGAAATAGTAACCACACGAGATAAGTTTAGAAAGAGAGCGACGCGCCCACGCGAAACACTTGGCCAAAAGAAAGTCCCGTTTATGTTGCCTTTTATAAACGATGAAGTAAGCGTAGCAATAAAACGATGCTTGAGAAGGGCAGGTCTAGAGGAATCGGTAGCGATAGTTGAAATACCACCGGCTACTCTACGTCGCCAATTAGTTCGCAACCGCCTGTATGACCGTCTGTGTGAAACAACAAATTGCGTAATTTGCCCTTACGACAGGGACGGTAATTGCATGAGTTCAGGTACCATAAACCTATAATTGCGGAAATGAATATATTGGCGAAACGGGCAGACCTTTGTGTATCCGTATAAAAGAACACCTAGATGGCAAACGAAAACTAGGACGAAGCACCCCACTAGGCACACATAGGACACAAAAGCATAGCGGAGACGATTTTGAAGTAAAAGTCAATATCCTTGCAGAGGAGTCTAAAACACCAGCGCGAAAACTTCTTGAGGCTTTCTGGATAAATGCCAAAAACCCTACAATGAATAGCAGGGAGGAATGCCCAGAGGTCACACTCGACCTGACCCCGTATGTTCGCATCAATTTCTGATGTGGAATGGTGCAGTCATCAACCATATGCGACTATAATCAGCTGTTCCAATCTTCCTCATTGGGATTCGCGTAAAATAGGTGAGTTTTTCGAGAAGCTGTTGATCATGTAATTACCATAGAGTTTTTCGTCTTTTTGTAAGTGTTATTGAAGCGTTTGGCTTAGTAGATTGCATATCAGTATATTCTTCCAGGCTCTGAAGAAGGCGATACTGCCAAAACGTCAGCCAGTGTTGTATTGTATTGTGTTTTTCCTATGGAAGTAGATGTATGCTGTTTAAAAACTTCGCGATTGCTGAACAACAGAACGACGCATTCATATTCCAATGCCGATGTTAGTAGAAAATCGATCCTGGGAACCATATCCAAACTTGCAAAAAAGAGTGAAGAGGCAATGATAGAAAATATCCCTAACAACAGCTTTGGTCGAAGCTGCAGAGGCTGGAAAAACAAAAAAAAACGGTTGAATTTTGCTTTTAACAAATTTTCAGATGCGTGTACGTATAACCTATTAAGACTAACCATTCCACAATATTCCTTAAATATGCTTGCAATTTTGTTCATCAGCACCTCTACGGTATCCCAAGTGAGATCGGCGTAGTCGTGCACATCGTCGTCCCAGAAATTTCCGTCCCTTCAAAGAATTTGTTTGTTGTGTGTGCAAAGACTATGTTGTTTAGCAATTAGCATGTTTTAGCACTGATACCAAATACATATCCTTTACCATAACATTGCTGTCTCGTATCTGTTGTCCTCTGACGAAATGTGACGATCTACACAGTTGTAGGAGATGTTGGTGTGTCGCTGTAAGAACTTAATCTTCAAATAATTGGTTAGTAATATGACTTTACTTTGACACCATTAATATACAAAAACGGAAGTAATAATAATTAAATGTCACATATGTACACAGGTATAAATATGGTATATATATATATACATACATATATATATATGTATATATATGTACATATATATATATATATATATGTATGTATATATATATATATAGCTCTGCGGTTCGGCACACATCCTCACTGTTAATCAAGGCATATTCATGCATGCATGAGTAGGCTTCTCTCAGTTTTTTTTTCTCAGTTTGTATAGGTTGTATTCTACAAGTTAGTTAGATCAAAGGGCAGCAATCAAGTTACTGGGAACTATATTGAGGCGGTTAAGGGTCAGTAGCAACAGATAAGTACCTCAACTTTAACTTATTATTGACTGCCTACTCCTTTTTTTTAACGGTAGCGAAATTATACATTGTGAAATATAACTTCAATGATACTGAGATATTTGCAAAACTCCGGGCCGTAGGTGAATGCGGTGGAGAACGAACGCGCTATTGTCCTTTCTGGGGAGTAGGGGAGATCATTGAAATTATATTTCACAATGTATACCTTGCTGTTAAAAAAAGAGTAGGCAGTAAATAATAAGTTAAAATTGTGATTATAACTGCGGCCTCAACTTAACTGGGTTTGTTGCCGATTTGGCCCCCCAGATCAATCCCGCTGACGGGTGATTGCTGATGGCAAAAGATCGATAGAACTAGCTGAGAGACAGGCGAAACGAAGGACCCGCGTGGTGTGATGGTGAACGCGCTACTGCCTGGTAAAGTACAATAGCGCGTTCGTTCCCCACCGCATACACCTGCAGTCCGGAGTTTTGCAAATATCTCAGCATCATTGAAGATAAGTACCTCGTCTACGCTTGAAACTGACAGCCAATAACTTGTGAGAATACAAGCCCACGTGCTGCTAGCTTAGCAAGTTAACCATAGGTATTAAGAGTCAAAGACAATAAAATAAATGGGCCTGACTTTCCTGAAGAAGGTTTCGAGAGGACAGCATTGGGTAAAACGAGTAGGAAAAGGAGATGAAGATCTGTGCTTAAATGATTGTCACCTGTAACCGAGTTTTACGTTGAGGTTTGATGATGCAGTCTAAAAGCGCAAGGTACGACTGGTTGAGACGGTCATTGACTGGATGAGACGAAAAGACAGCGTTCATTCGCCGCTGTCAATGAGAGCAGAGGAAAAGCTTCTTGGAACATGCGATAATATCGCAATCTGAGGCGTTAATGTGCCCGTCAGCACGAGTTTAGCAATAACATCGGTTCATTCGAACAACCAGAAACCAGATTAGTACGATTTCACTTGAAGAGATGCGGACTTTTATCCCCTCAATATCTTTAGGATAGTGTTATGATAGCCAGGAGTTTCAAAGCCACCAAGAGGCCCCCGTCTTCTGGGCGCCACATTTAATCGCCAACTCACGCCCGAACTGGCAAAATTGCAAAAAGCAATAAAGGAAGATCTCAAGGAAACAAGAAGCTTAAGATCACGGTGATCTTGCAGGTGGTAGGGAGAGCATTTCCAACACCAGCTAAAATATTGCCAATTATTAGATTGAGACTATCGCAATTCGACGCCCAAGCAACACAACTGCTGCTTCCTTAAAGGCAATGAAGGGTGCGCTGTGGAAAACGAAGGGTACATTTCTGTTGTCCATTCATTGGTGCAGCTGTTGAAGTATATGCTACACTTCGTCGATTTGCTAGACGTATTTCTCTGCCGCAGTCCTTTTATCCCGTTTCTGGAAACCGGAACTCTGTTGTATTAAACACGCAGCAGACCACCAAGTGGTCAGTATCACTTTCTTTTAGTACAATTTCGGCTTCTGAATGTGCTGCGGAGCATTGCCGTGGCCCAAACATTGAGATGACCGCCTCGGCATCATTTCTCGCTGGTTTCACACTATGGTAGAAAAATAGGTGGTACTGCTTGTGAAGAAGGAGCACCAGTCGTGGATCAAAGCGACAATTTCATTCATTGTCATTCAGCTTGTCTGGTATGCACTCGTCGAGCTTCGACTTTCCACTGTTTTCAGATTTAGTCACTTTCTTACTTGCTGCCTATTCTTTTTCCATGGCATGGTATTATGTGAAATATAATTGCAATGATGCCGAGGTATTTGCAAAACTCCGGACCGCATGTGACTGCGTCTGAGATCGAACTCACTATTACCCTTTGCGAGACTAACGCTTTTACTATCACACCATGCATTGTAGTTATATTTCACATCATATCATCCCATGAAAAAGAATAGGCATTAATAAAACTGGCTACATTGTCATTTATACTATAGTTCCAGCTTAACTGGGTACGACACCGATTTGTGCTCCCCAGATCAACCCTGTCAATGGGTGGTAACTGATAAAACCTATAGGTTTAAACAGAGCTGAAGGAAAGGTGAAACGAGGGATCCGTGTGATGTGGTGGTGAATGCGTTAGCCCTCGGAAAGTGAAATAGGGAGTTCCATCACCACAGCAGACACCTGCGCTCCGGAGTTTTGCAAATATCTCAGCGTCATTGTAGTTGTCTTCAGATAGTTCGATACAGTTGAGATGCTTACACCGATTTCTTCTGCAAGTTGTCGTACATTTGTGGTGTGCCTACTCTAAGACCTTGTACGTTAAGAATAATAAAATTACAAGTCCGACACTAACTTCGAAGGAACATAATATTCTCTACTCATCAGCTCATGAACTCTCACATCAGGGAGATCCGTCGATTTAATAAATGAAGCCAAAATTTGTTACACTTAGTAGTTTCCTGTGATAATGAAACAATGGTGGCATTATTGCCGTCACTATAAATGAGTAATTTTGACAAGAATGGTAGTAACGTTGAGTAGAAATAGAAATATGAACAAAAATAGGAGTATAAATTCATCCTTCATAATAAGATATGCGGAAAATCTCACCAAGTTGTCATCACCTGTCTTCCAGTAAATATTGTCCATGAAGGAGAGGTAGGATTCCTAAAGCTTCTAAAAGTGTGGAATTTCAACAGTCCGTGTCATTTATATTCATGCGAGCCTATCACTATGATCTAACTATAACTAACTATAGCCTTAACAAAAAACCACATAACTAGTGAAAAACAACTTGTAAACTTGAAACTATCAAACATCTCTCTACTATAACTAATTCTAGTGTTAGCTACAACTAGCTAACTATATATGACTACAGCGTTTCCGATACATTTCTTAGTACTTTAACAAAAATCAAAGAGAATAGGGGACAAATTTTGATTAAAAACAACAATAATACGTTGTTGAGAACAGTGGAACCAAATCCTTCGCGCATCGTTTTGAGAACGACAGCGATCTTTAGTTGTTCCCACAAGGACGTTGCTCGAGAATGGAAAGATTCATCCTAATTCCACACAATGATGGTAATTTTCTGTCGATGTAGCCATTCTCGACCGTCCCACAAGCCGCCAATTCTGCGGTCGCTTCGGGGGGAGGGGGTGGGGGAGTGGGAAATGTTACCAGACTCATTCTAGGGTCAGCCCACTTCCTCCAATCTAGGACAGCTGGTGATCGTTTATGACGACGATTTAAAATCCTCTAGTAAGGCCTAAAAGGGTGAATAGTACAGCGGTAGTGATGCCGATCAACGCGAGTACGGTGCCAGTTCGATTCCGCAGCGTGCTCTCCGAGCCTCTCATTCCTCCGCGTTCGGAGGACTGGTCCCGGACTTGTCCAAGAAAAAAAAATCATCCTCTGTAATCCAAGTGCAAATGCTCTACCTCGGCTATCCCGGTATTCCAGAGGAATCTAGTCGACCACCAATCAACGACATTCAAGTGCCCAAGCCACCTGAAAAAGTTGGAACACTTTCGCACATGACGGGTGCGAGGAAACGAAACCAAAACAAACGAATGTGAGAAGTGCTGATATACATGCAGCAGATGTGGAAGACGGGTTGTATGAAAATTGAGAAAAAGGTGTGTACAGTCTTACATCGACTACAGAAAGAGTCTGTTTTATCAAAACTCAAAGGAACTTATAAAGATGAGCAGAAATCTTCAAGAATGAGCAGAATCCTCCGAACTACGAAAAAACTTCCGTTGCTGACAGATGTGAGAAAACGGACGAAGCAGAAAAGATGGTGGAATTCGCCCAATATTTGACTTCGAAAAGTATTTATAGATAGAAAAAACTATAGGTTGTGAAGTCCTTCGTTACAGCAGTTGCGCACACACTGTGTTTAAAAATGACCAGTTTTTCAAAATGTGCTACGTGAAAAGAGCTGGTTGCTACTCGGTTTCCCTTTAACTAAAATATAAAATGCATAGTGCTATTTTTCACAATTTTATCTCGGTCTCCTGAATCATTGCTTCCCAGAAAGGAGCACTGTCACATTCTTTAGGTTTTTCGCTACCATTTACAAGGGATGGTGGGTTTCATAGTAATGGCATAAGAGCGCATTAGAATAAAGACGGATATCCTGAAGAAAGGCAAGCAAACCTTCATGGATCTCAAGTATTCAACAGACGGCAGCTGGTTGTTGAGAATTCGAAGTAATTCAAAGTACACATAGTTGCCAGCGAGACATCAGCCAGTTAAGAAAGATCGTCAAATTGCGGGAATGAAAAACTGAAACCGCATTGGCGAGAACCGCGAGCCATTGCGAAGCCCTGATATGCATTCAATCACCTCCAAACGATGCTTAATAAAGTCGAATGCGCATCTCTCAGGAATTGATCAGCGGCGAGAGCTTTATCCTGTTTTATCCTTTAAGGTACCTGCAGCTTCCCATTCGCCAAATACAATAAAAATAGACGATTCATGGAAAAAATGTGACGCTATTCATATCCATTCATGATGAATAGATTGCATAGAACAAAATCGACAATTTCCTTATGATATTCAATATTTTGACCTTGTAAAGTTGCATGTGATCTTATTCTAGTTTATGATTAATTCTTCGTCAACCCAAGATGCTGTGAATCGTTTGGTATATTTGGTAATTTTGTCTTCCAAAGCGCAATTCTCGTGCGAACAATCATAGAATAGGAAAGGTAGAACCTGGTCACTTTTTTTTCCAATCGCTAAAACCTTTGTCTTTCACTGTTTCACTTTTAGCACTGAAAAAAGGCCTTTTAACATTTCAAGTTTACACACTTCCTCACACACATATGAGCGATCTCGAGCCGGTTAGACGCGAGGCTACGTGGCGCGTCCCCAGGTGGCGGATAGGGGCTTAATCGCGGGCCAAAAGCGACCTTTGTTTCTTTGAGACGCAGGTGGATCCAGGGAATAGACTCCCTGATTTTGCTGCCCCGATTTAGCACATACTTTCTGTATTTGCTAGGCATATTCATGCGTGCGCGTGTGGGTACGTTCTCGCTTATGCGGACTGCATTCTATCAGTTATGTCGGCCAAAAGCCTGCAATCAAGTGACTGGGAATTATATGGGAGGCGGTTAGGAGTCACCTTCAACAAATAAGCTCCATGTCCATTCTGGGAAAGCCTGGCAAGCTACCCGTGAGTATACCCGGCCCCCACGTTCAGAGCCCAGCAAGCTATACGTGGGTATTAAAATGCTAAACACAGTAAAAAGAACGGGCCTCATTTTCCTGACCCCGAAAGAGCACCTAATTTCGCAGCGTTGGATAGGACGAGTACGGAGAGGCTGCTAAAATCTTAGGACCAATGGAAGCTGCGTGGATTTCAAAGAACTATGGTGACGATCTGTACCTGCAATGCACGAACACTTGCATCCGTGTTCTCGATAGAAGACTTGCTCATGCGTGCAAGAAGGATAAAGTACGACGTCATCGGCCTGGCCAAGACGAGAAGACACCAGCCTTTCAACGCCGTCCATGACACCGGAGAAGAACTGTTCCTCGTAACATGTGACAGTAGTGGAATCGGCGGCATCGGCGTTCTCGTCAACACGAGTTTGTCGATGAACGTCGATTCATTCGAGCAACTTACAACCCGAATCGGACGTTTACGATTAAAAAGCTGTGGATCAATATCAGCTTTGACAATCTTCGACGTTTACGAGCCAACATCAAACTATGACGAAGAAGAAATCGAAGCGTTGTATATGGACATGTAGAAGTTTCGCAGAGAAGACTATACATTCTTCAAGGCCATCATTGGAGATTTCAACGCCAAGATTGGACCAAAAAGAACGTTTGAAGAACGTCACATTGGTACCCATGGATTAAAATGGAACGAACACGGTGAGCGGCTGTTTGAATTTACCATGGCGACGAAGACAATCCGTGCTAACTCGCAATTTCAGAAACCCCACCCTCAGCGCTGGTCGTGCGAGTCTCCTAATGGAGAGTAGCATAACGAAAAAGACTACATAGTAAATAGAAGGTTTTGCCTAACCGATGTCGCTGTTGTCCCAAGATTCTACGCAGGATCAGACCATCGTCTCTTTCGTGCAAGATTCTATTTTTCGCTGAAAGGAGAAAAAGCCGCTAAATTCCAAAACCGAAGTCGCAGAACCACCGTGAAGTGGGACTTATTCAATTCATTAGTCGGCTGTTGGGAAGATGCCGCTGTCGATAACATCGACGAAGAATACGATCAGTTCAATCAACATCTTCACGTTAGCGCTATGAAAGCTGAGAGTCTGAAAGTCACCGAGAGACGTCTGTCACCAGAAGCACTCGAGCCGATACGCTAGCGCGGAATCGCACGAGCTGCAGGAAACCGCGAGCTATCGTCCGAACTTGCAAAACAATGCAGACAGGCGATAAAATAAGATCTTAGAAAGAGTAATGGTCAAAGCTGAAGAGGCTGGGAAAAGCATTCGCAAAGCCCAACGAAGCTTCCCCAATTACAGGATCAAAATGATTGCACTCCGACGCCCACATGGAACAATTACGGCGTCCAAAAAGGCAATGGAGAAAATCATTCGCGAATACTACTTGGATCTCTTCGATAGCCACGTCCACCCTCCGTTATATGAAATAAAGGAGGATAGATATGTTGTACCTTCGGTTCTTCTTTCCGAAATCCGACATGATATTTCGCCGGTGAAAAGTCGAACAGCAGCAGGTCCGGACAGGATAAGACCAGAACACCTGAAGAACCCTCCAACAGTCCTCGTAAGCACATTGGCTCGGCTGTTCACTCGTTACCTGTCTGAATGTAAGGTCCCTACTCAGTGGAAGACCAGCAAGACCGTGTTATTGTTCAAGAAGGGTGACATACGCAATATCGGCAACTATCGCCCAATCTGCCTACTGTCTGTCGTCTACAAACTTTCCACTGGAGTCATCCTAAACAGGATTGACAGAACACTGGACGAAGGGCAGCCATGTAAGCAAGCAGGGTTTCGAAAATGATTAAGTACGGTGGACCACATCCACACGGTAGAAAGGCTCATTAGGGTATCGCGAGAGTACAAAAGACCGCTCTGTTTCACTTTTATCGATTTACAGAATGCCTTTGATTCAATTGAGAGAGAGAGATAGATAGAGTTTCAGTTAATATAGAAGCAGTCTTGGAAGCCCTTGATAGTCAACGAGACCCTACTCAGTACATAAAGATTCTTTGTAAGCTGTTCAAAAATTTCACAACCAGGGTAGTACTATTCTACAACGATATTAACATTGGCGTCAAAAGAGGAGTTAGGCAAGGCGATACCACCTCGCCAAAATTATTTACCGCCACCATCCAGAACGTCATGCGAACATTGGAATGGGATAATATGGGAGTGAAAATCGATGGTTGGCAGGTACACCATCTTCGCTTTGCTGATGACAACGTCCTTATAATACCAAACGTTAGTCAAGCGGAACTTATGCTTGACAACTTTGATAAAACCTGTGGAAAGATTTGTCTTCGACTAAATCTCACAAAAACGATGTTTATGCAAAACGAATTAGTTTTCCATGCCCCATTCACGCTCAACGGAACGAATATCTCCGAATGCTCCAGTTCTATCTAGGTCGGGAAATCAATATGATGAACGACCTAACTTCAGAGTTGAGCAGAAGAAAACGAGCGGCTTGGGGAGCTTTCGAGACCATCGGGGATGTAGTGAAGAGAGCAAAGAACACCCGACTCTGTGCCCACCTTTTCGACTCAACAGTACTTCCTGCCCTGATGTATGTGTCAGAAACCTGGTCGCTGGGTAAGCAGGATGAAAAATCACTCAGCGTTATCGAGCGTGCAGTCGAAAGGACGATGCTAGGAGTATCCCGTTCCACACAAGTATGGGATAGGATCCGAAGCTCAGACCTGCGTCAGCGAACAAAAATCAAAGATGCCGTTTTGTACACCAAACAGCCGAAGATAAGGTGAGCCAGACACGTAATGCGTGTGAATAACAACCGATGGACAAGAGCTGTTAGTAACTGAATTCCTCGGGATGTGAAACGCACTGCAGAAAGACCATCGACCCGATGGTCAGAGTTTTTCCGAGAGCCTAGAAGAAAGGTATGATGCTCGACGAGTCCCTAGAGCGAGCAGAACCCACTAGGCTACTCTTGCACGCGACAGGGAAAAATGGAAGACTTACTGGCGCACTCTCGAGTCACTCGACGATCAACGGGACTACAGGTGAAGTTTACATACTAGCTTCATACTCCTCTCAGATTTAGACAATACGAATGATTTTTTCACCGTTTCCGTATTTCCCCTATCGAGGCGCTACCGTGTTGAGAGTTATTTCACTGTTAAGAAAACAGTGGGTTAACTTATTTTTGGTGGTCTTTGCAGTGGATGTTTATAGAAGATTTTCCGATTTTCCTGGCGTGAGGACTGAATGCGTTCCTAGAGAAGGCCTATTTCCTGAAGACGACTCGACATCAGCCTTGTGCTTTCTCTCATCTGATTTAGGGCTTTCGTTCAAGGTAAAATGCAGGATCAATCCGCACATATACGTAAATTCAACGCAGATACAGAAATTATATGGTTAATCTGCATAACGGAGGCAAATGTCCCTTTCTTGAATGGCAACTACATGGTCCCTCTTGGTCTGCATTCTATTCAATAATGACCATCTGGGACCTGCTACGATGCCCGTGTCGAATATGTTTGAAATCCGTCAGTGAACAATTTTTGAGGAAGGGAACAGAAAGGACTGCAGGACCTGGTTTTCTATCTAGCAGTGCTATCAGCAATACCCGTTAACGGGATTGATTTGGGGAGCTCCATGAACCCAGTTAAGTTTAGGCTGTGGTCAAAATCGAAAATTAACTTTTTATTTACTGGATATTACAATGTTTCACGGCGGAGTATTAACGTGTGATACAACCACACACGCATAACTTGATTCATTGCAGATTTGGGTTCCCCAGATCACTCCCATTGACGCGTGACTGCAAAATCGATAGAACTAGCTAAGAGAAAGGCGAAACGAAGGACAAGCATGGTGTGGTGGTGAACACGTTAGCCCCCGGGAAGGACAATAGCGCGTTCGTTCCTCACCGCAGACACCTGCAGCCCGGAGTTTTACAGATGTAGCATCGTTGTAGTTGTATCACACAAAATATCTTGCATTGAAAAATTGTAAGAGGCTGTAATAAGGAGGTTAACCTTGTCTCAACTCAGTTTCAGGTCCTATGTTATACTGGTGTGACCGATATTAATAAATAATTGGTATGTTAGATAGCTAATCAAGCGTTGTAATAAAACCTGAGTAACGGTTTAAAATTTTTTGCCTCACTTGGCCAGCCTTTCACATCTACTATGTGGAACCCAGCACATTTCGCACCCGATTTTCCTCCTATCCATAGTACACGAAGGTTTTCGAACGTCTCCCGTTTTAGTCACCATAAAAAAGTCAGAAGTATTTTAAGTATTTAAAAAAGCTCTAATCGATCAAACAGTGGCTACAAGTTGTCGATGATTAAAAAGTGTTGTAAACAGGATAAAGCTTGGTGGTCTGAAAATTCATGTAGGAACCGTGTGCTTAACATCACTATTTTGGACTGCTGTACGTGAAGAAGATTCTACGGTGAAAATCACCAGCTTGCGAGTTGATCACTCTCGATTTTGCCGCTAAATGGACAACAACGCTAAGAAGGAGGTCCACGGTATACCCCAGTATCTCCCAAAAGTAAAATCACCACACGTATAACACTGTAAACTTCGCTTTTTTACCTAAATAGACTAACCCAGTGATATACGTAGCGGATTGACATGCACAACAAACATTACCGACTACAGAATCGATTAGACATTTGTAGTCGAGGTATGAGATTAGAGGATCAATCAGTGTTGTACTCCACAGGGTTGTAGAAAGCAAATAGATCTTTATCATTTGTCCTGCTCCTGGTTAACAAACAGATGCCAGAAAAAATTCTGCCATTTCTCATCGCGTGTTGTAGTTATAGGGTGAGACTGCCAGTTCAGTGGACTCAGGGGCATCTTTTTTTCTAAGATCTTTGCGAAGAAGTATGATCATTTGTTTGGTATCAATCTTACTTTGAGCTGTACGCTGTACACCCCTTCGGATCTATTCGCTAACATCCCTTCACGATTGATACGAGGTGCTAAAACTAATCGTAAATAAAATTCTTTTTTCGCCCTTTCTTCTCCGAAGTCTTCATCGAACACTAACGTAGACTAGACAATATGTATTCTTTCTTTAGTGAGCTTACACGAGGTTGATAAATATATTTATTTTCGGCTAACGTTTCGACGTCTTCGCCTTCGTTACAACGATGTTAAAGGAAAGTCGGTTTCAAAATGTTATATTATCAACGTCGTGCAGAACAACGTGGGCTGTTGCAGATTTGAGGAAACTTTGGCTATTGTAACAGCGATTCTTTAAGGATTCTCCTGTACTTACAGAGCACGTACACTTGCATCGGAGTCCACGATAGAAGACTTGGTCATGCTGGCAAAAAGGATAAGGTTCTGCCTTCCGAAATCCGATATGCGGTTTCATCGGTGAAAAATTGAACAGCACCAGTTTCAGACAGGATAAGATCTGATCACCTAAAGAACCTTACAACAGCCCTCACAAACCCACTGGCTCGGCTCATTACACGTTACCTGTCACAATGCAAGCTTCCTACTCAATGGAAGACCAGCAAGAGCGTGCTGTAGTTTAAGAAGATTGACTTTCACGATATCTGAAGGAATCGCCCAATCTGCTCATTATCTGCCGTCTTCAAAACTTCACTCGAGTCATCTTCGAAGCGAGCGACGGAACATGGACGAAGGAGAACCATGTGAGCAAACAAGGCTTTGAAAAAGATTTAGTACGATGGATCACATCCACACGATAAAAAGGCTCATTAAAGTATCGCCAGAGCATGAGTGACCACTCTGTGTCACTTTAATCCATTT
This sequence comes from Angiostrongylus costaricensis, assembly GCA_900624975.1. NCBI lineage: Eukaryota > Metazoa > Nematoda > Chromadorea > Rhabditida > Metastrongylidae > Angiostrongylus > Angiostrongylus costaricensis. The sequence goes on from UYYA01003943.1 coordinate 178,181, forward strand.
AAGGAAAGCTTTTCACTCAGTCGAGATAGAAACAGTAATAGAAACCCTGAACACTCAAGGTGTCCCTAGTCAGTGTATAAAAGTACTTCGTGAGCTATATACAAGTTTTGCAACCAAAATGTTAGCATTCTGTAACGACATTAACATCAACGTCATAATAGGGTGCAAGGGGGATACGAGTCCACCAAAATCATTTACGGCCACCCTCGAGAACATCATGCGAATATTGGATTGGGACAACATGGGAGTGAAAAAGAAAACTTTGGAATAAAAAGATATCAGCGCCCAAAACTCTTGAAGCGTCTGGTATGTACTCCAAAGATCCAAAAATAAACCACAGGGGGCAGTGTGTTACATTTGACGCCGTTCCATAAATCATTCTTATTTTTTTAATCTGACTGAGACACATTCACCACCAATGAAAATGAGGTGTGATTGGAGACGACAAACAATCGAAAGGGTAAAAGAAAACAATGAGTGTGAAAAAAGCTCTTTCCCGCGAGATTACAACTATGGTCCCGAGTGTTTTGTTGGGGTTGCGGGAGCTTCGGCCCAGTAGACTGCTTGTTTGTGTCATCTTCCTTAGGCTATGATAGAGCTCTAGACCATGATCAATCTCTGAAAAAACGTCATGCATTCGACATCATCAAATATGGTTAAAAGTGATGGAATGCACATCTGGTCTGTACAATGATTTTTGGTGCCTTACTAATATCACTGATGGTATCTTCTAGACAATTCTGGTATCAATTTGCTGAACCCCTGAGGAGTGAAAGGTTTGGTAAGCTTAGAGTGCGACATCGAACCGACGACCCAGTATATATTGCAGGCCACCTCTACTTAGTCTGCTAACGTTTAACGACTGCAAAACTCAGCAGTTGTTATTATTCCTCTGACCACTGCGTGAACTACGCGAAACTATTGGTACATAAGTATGTCACGCAGAGACCATTATTGGTACATATTTGTTCTCTTAATTCCTTGGACTTGATGAATAAAGCTAATATCACTCCTAGTAAATCTTCACGGGAATGGAACAATACTTGTGTTATCTGGTATTTCTGTGACTTACTGCATATGCATAGTATAGTGGTAGTGATGCCGTTCATTAACGTCCTATCTCGACTCTCTTTGGGCCCGCAAAGACTTCTATCCATCTGATGTTGAAAAATTAGCATCAGAATGGGATCCACCGTCTCCAATAAATATGAAAACGTCTTAACACTGTAATCCAAGGTTTGCGGGGAAAATCGGCCCCACCAGCATAAAACTACATCTATAAAAAAGACGAAAATCCTCAAACAGAAGCGGAACACCACCACAGATATTCGAGGAAGAAAACCACATATGATTAATTTGAAAAAACGAATTGAATGCAAAAAGCCCCACGACCCTTGCAACATACGTGGAGGTGGACCTCATAGAAAAATCCCATGACTCACTTTTTCACTACAGAAAATGCCTGCTGAAGATATGAGTGAAACCTCACCAAGCTGTTTTCATTATCTGTCTCCCACTTGATATTCTTCATAAAGGAGACATAGAATTTCCAAATTCTAAAATCCTTCAATTCCGACCAAAATTTTGACCCAAAAACAAATTTTAGCTATGAGAGACTGGTTCCATTTCATCCATTAAGGAGTTAAAAACTTATTAAGAATCTCGTTCATTGAACAATATCAACGGCACCGTTTCCGCGAAGGTTGCCGTTGTTTGGAAGGATTTTATTCTGTCCCAGTTCTACAAAAACGGCAGAAGCACTATTTGATTAAATGTTCGAAAAAATGGTCACTTGTACAAAAGACCGCGAAGAATATTGGTAGATCTTAGCCTTCTTATTTACTGCCTATTTTTTCAACGACAGGGTGTGTTGCGAAATATAACTTCTGTAATGCTGAGATATTTGCAAAACTCCGGACCGCAGGTGTCTGCGGTGGGGAACGAACGCGCTATTGTCCTTTCCGGGGAGTAAAGCGTTCGCCACTACACTATGCGGGTTCTTCTTTTCGTCTGTCTCACAGCTAGTTCTATCAATCTTTTTGCCAACAGCAATCACCCGTCAACGGGATTGATCTGGGGAGCCCAAATCGGCATTGAGCCCAGGTAAGCTGAGGCTATAGTTATAATCAGAATCTTAACATTTTTATTTACTGCTTATTCTTTTTAACGACAGGGTATGCTGCAAAATATAACTACTATAATGCTGAGATATAATTGCGAAATTCGCCGAAACGTCAGCTTAATCGTGAACAAAGAATAGTAACACCTCGCGTTTGCTCAACAAAAATACGAAGAAAATCACTTGTTCTGAAACAGACCAAATTGAAAAGAGTGTACGCGCCGTCATTGTGGGATGATGCTGAAATGGGCTCCATTCATAGTCTGACCCTTTCACGAGGTCCTTCCCCTTCCTTTTTAGGCGTGACAACTACGACCGCCGAAGCTTCATTTCCGCACCTTACTTTTCATCAGCTAACTGATGGGAGGATGACTGAAACATCATTTTGCGGAAACCCAACGCGTTTAGGTGTCCTAGATGGAATTGTGAAAGTACAGTGGCCTCAGCGGCTCTCATGTAGTTGTGTGCACTTAACTACTAGAGTAACAAATCACCATCGAATAAATTGCACCGATGGTAACCACGGCTGACTTACGTAGTCGGCCGCAACGCACTGAGAATATCAGCGAGAAATGGTGGCGGAGTCGTACACATGTGCTTAAATTGCTGAGCTTACACGAAGTTGATAAATGGGTTTTATTCGGCTAACTTTTGGACGTCTCCGTCTTCATGAGAGCCGATGATCCAAGTCGATGGTCCACTGCAGTTCGTACAGGAGACGCACATAGTTCCATAGGCAGTTAACGTTGGTCACAATGGCGGGTATGCTTTGCTTCTCAGCCGTTTTGTTAGGTGTGTAAACTACTCGTTTGTACTGCACTTCACGTGGGATCTCATCATCCCACGTGACCAGTGCACGGAATGGTCGCACACTTAACAAAAGGGCGTGTGTGCTGTTGCTAAGCAATCACTTAAGTAGTAGATGATCAATAGTATGGTGTACTAGTCCTTTTTGCTTTTCAACTTTGCCCATATAGGTTCTTCTGTGTTTTAGCAGATAATTAACCAAGGTATTTTGGAATGTATTCGGATATGGGGTGCTCATTCATCAAAGCCGAGGTTTGTAGAATACAAATCTTGCATGCGTCGTTTTCTTGTTCAGCAATCGCGAGGTTTTTAAACAGCATACATCTACTTTCATAGAGAAACACAATACAATACAACAGTAGCTGTCGTTTCGGCAGTATCGTCTTCTTCAGAGCCTGGAAGCCTATACCGACATACTAGGCCAAACGCTTCAATAACACTTACAAAACGACGAAAAACTCTTTGGTAATTACATGATCAACAGCTTCTCGAAAAGCTCATCGTCTTTTACGTGACTTTCAATTAGGAAGATTAGAACAGCTGATTATAGTCGCATGTGGTTGACGACTGTACCATCCAAGATCAGAAATTGATGCGAACATACAGGGTCAGGTCGCGTACGACCTCCGGGCATTCGTCTCTGCTATTCATTGTAGGGTTTTTGGCATTGATCCAAAAAGCCTCAAGGAGTTTTCGCGTTGGTGTTTTGGACTCCTGTGCAAGGATATTGACTTTTACTTCAAAATCGTCTCCGCTATGCTTTTGTAACCTATGCGTGCCTCGTGGGGTGCTTCGTCTTAGTTTTNTGTAATAATTGTGGAGATGAATATATGGGCGAAACGGGCAGAACTTTGTGTATCCTACAAAAAACACCTAGATGGCAAACGAAAACTAAGACGAAGCACCGCACTAGGTACGCATAGGACACAAAAGCATAGCGGAGACGATATTGAAGCAAAAGTCAATATCCTTGCACAGAAGACTAAAACACCAGCGCGAAACTTTTAGAGGCTCTTTGGATAAATACCAGGAACTCTAGAATGAACAGTGGGTAGGAATGCCCGGAGATCGCACGTGATCTGACCTCGTACCTTCGCATCGACTTTTGATGTGGGGTGGTGCATTTATCGACCATATACGGCTCCGATCAGCTGTCCTTCCCCAGTGGAAGGCACGTAATAAACGGTGGGCTTTTTCGAGAAGCTGTTGATCGTGTGATTGCGATCTGGATTTTCATCTTTCTGTATGTGTTATCGGAGCGTTTGACTTAGTAAATTGCCTATCAATATGCCCTTCCAGGCCCTGAAGAAGGCGAAATCCGCCGAAACGTCAGCTTTAACGGAATAAAGTGTAAAAAATACTATTTTTCACACATAGTGACATGAGCAGTCATCTAGTTGTTTTGAATTAATGGTTAGAAAAGGCACTGGGAATAATATCCTGGACATCTCTCAGTGAGGTGCAACCGATGTTTTAAATATTATGGAAACGTAGCCTTAAAAAAGCGCCCTCAACAATAAGTGTTCATGTTTAAACCGAAAGAAAGCCGTCTGTTCTCTACCCCAAATGGGTGTTGACATTTCGGACGACTTCGTTTTCTACCTGTTCTTCTATTATTGAACGAATGGTTATAATCCTTTTAGTAAACGTGATTTCTGAAATATCTCGTCATTTCATTTCCAAAGAACGGACATTTCGAATTTAGCTCCTAATTTGTCTCGAATTCGCTGACATCGTCAATTGCCTGGGTCTGTCTCACTCTCACTCTCACTCACTCAACCCGTTTACCATCTAGGTGTTCTTTTATACGGATACACAAAGGTCTGCCTGTTTCGCCAATATATTCATTTTCGCAATTATTACAAGAGATCAGGTATATGGTACCTGAGCTCATGCAATTACCGTCCCTGTCGTAAGGGCAAATTACGCAATTTGTTGTTTCACATAGACGGTCATACCGGCGGTTACGAACTAATTGACGACGTAGGGTAGCCGGTGGTATTTCATCTATCGCGACCGATTCCTCTAGATCTGCTCTTCTTAAGCAACGTTTTATAGCTGCGCTTACTTCATCGCTTATAAAAGGCAACATAAACGGAATTTTGTTTTGGCCAAGTGTTTCGCGTGGCCGCGTCGTTCTCCTTGTAACTTATCTCGTGGGGTTACCATTTCGTAGCCATTGGAGATGGCTATTTGCCGAGCCAACTCGCGCGATTCTTCCTTTAATTCCCTGGTAGTGCACACAGAGGTGGCTGTTCGAAACATGTTTCTCACAATCGCCCTCTTTGTGTGTGAAGGGTGGGAAGAAAGGAAATGAACAAGAATGTTCTTGTTACTTGGCTTTCGATACCACTTTATCAGGTAACTGCTACTTGATAGCTTTACTTAAACGTCCAAAAACGGAAGCCAGTTTTTTCTCGGTTTCTCCCGGGTGAACTTTATGTACTCGGATTGCTCGTTCAATAATTCAAAGCATTTGTCCATCTCCTCATGCGTAGAGAAGACGACAAAACCATCATCTACATATCTGCAGTAGAGTAGTGGCCGGAGATCGAGAACAGGTGCTTCTATCTTAAACGTAAACACAATGGCAAGGCTTGGTGCCAATCGCTGTCCCATTGCCAACCCCCTTATTTGCGCGAAATATTTCTCAGACCATCTGAAGATCGAGCAGTTTAGGCACTCCTTTAAGAGAGGCATTAGCTGCTGGATGGACAAGCCATGCATATTTATTCTTCCTCCGTGTTCAACAAGAAGTTCGAAGATGGCTTGCATTGCGGAGTCATTCGATACGTTGGTGTACAGTGCGGTAACGTCGAAAGACTCCATCACGTACGCGTTATGAGGAGACGCGTTACGTAGACGTTCTAGAAACATTTGGGAACAACATTTTTAGTTCCAGATAGTCCAATGTGCACAGGACGGTAATTATTTATTAAGATTAAACGGACCTCGCTACAAAATCCTATTGAATTCTTGAATACAGAATCATTAAGTGCTTTACTAGCCTAAGTGCAATGAAAATCTTGCTTGTTCCACACTTAATATTTGTATCCTTGTCTGTTCATGACGTTCCCATGAAGTTCCCGCCTACAACTCTTATTGAATCGGTGATAGGCTCGTTGCTTTTCGACTTCGTATTTTTCCCCCATTACTTTGGATCACCACTACGCATTCATAATGCTAAAGCAGCAGTAATCGCTTGCTGTACAAGAATGTGTGACACACCTACGATCTTTCTGATGCCAAGTTTTCCCGAAAAGTTGATCAATTCCTGAGTAAATTCGATGAGTGATATGAAGAACGTCAGAACTAGCAATTGCAAAAATTTGAACAATATTTGCCTTTTAGATTCAAAATAGTCAGAACTTCAAGGAGGTTTATTTCTGTGAGCACTCGAAGACGTTGCGAGCGAATGATCAACTGCACTGACGACGGTGGTATGACTCCAGCCAGTGACGAGGTGGTGCAGACCATGCGGGATTCGCTCTTCGTAAACATAATTCTCCTCTCGTTGGGCCTCCTTTGCACACTACTCAACGCTCCTTTGGCATACGTGCTCCTAGTGTCGAGAAAATTACGTGGCGATTCTAAGGTTCGCAAATGTTTTTTTTCTTTCAGTCAATAATCTTCATTCTCGCCAGTTCGATTCATTACATTTTTCTAGCTTTCTCAACAGTATGAAATTGATGCTACAATGATTGCGATTTCACAGGTCCAATTTCAAATTGGAAATATCTATCCAGGAGTGGCGGTAAAGCACAGTAGTTAGCAATGCCGTCCATCAGTATGCGAAATTCTAATTTGACCCGATTGAATTTCAAATAAGAACTATCTTTCTTGGGGTGCACAGCGTATAAGACAGCAGTTAGACGCTGTCCATCCGTATGCAAAGGCGCCAGTTCGATCCGCTCCCCAACGCACTCGTCCAATCAACGCGGGGACACCTTAGCCCGACTATCTCCAAGATTGCAAGAAAAATCGACTCGATCAGCATTCCACAATCGACATTCTTAAAAGAACGAAATCGTCAAGCAACAGCTGAGACAACACGCGAAGTGTTCGGAAGCCTTGTGGATGGACGATGAAGGCGAGAGTGACCAACAGAATACAAGAAGTGCTGGGATGCACACAGTAGAAGTGATGCCGGGTCATGTCGAATCGAGAAAAATATCTAGATAGGATCCGAATATACTTATGACAAGCTACGCTGCTGGTCAAAAAGCACTTACATCTGTTACATAGAATTCAACAGGCTTGTAATCGGCTTTTGTAAACGGTATTAACAGCTTGCCAAACGTCTGTTGAGAAATTTTTTTGGCGGGTAAAAGTTTTTCCGAGTTTTCTGAAAAAGATGTACTTTCTTTTTTGGCACTTTTCTTCGAGATATGCACCAAGAATATCCCACTAAAAAGTAAGCAGTTTGCTGCCTATTTTTTGTTTGATCGCATTTCCTTGCGGGCGAAGAAGCTCTTGTTGCGAATTTATTGATAACGGTTATCTCCTGAGAGGAAAAAATTGTGAATGACGTCACTTTGTCTATTTATTTACATTGCCCGACATCACATAATGTGCGGATCCCATCAATTCTTGCATTCTATTCGTTCCGTCGTATCCGTAATCCATGGAGTTCTCTGGGTTCCCATGTGAGTTCACATGGTGCTTAAGGACTTCGATCTTTTTATAAATGCAGTTTTATTCTGATTGAGTCAGTCTTCCAGTTTTATTGTTAGGGATAGTTGCCAACCTTTAGAGTCAATTGTAGCAACTCTACTTGCTGGCCATAAAATTATGGCTGCAACATTTTCAATAGCGGCAAGGATTGGAGAGTCCTTATCCTTAGAATCAAGAACGGATCCTATGTCGGAAAAGTTGTAAAGGAAAATTCTACAATTTTCGATCAGCTGGTGCGATAGCGATTCATCGAATTTCTCCAATTATCTAATTGAAGAATAATATTAATATCTTTGGCATGTAATTCTACTAAACTCTTGCGAGTTGCTTTTCGAAATTTAGTTTTAACAATGGTAGATGTTGATTGTCTCGAAACAAGAGCTACTGCTCTTAATCTGAAGCCATCATCAAATCGTTTTTGAAGCCAAGTCTAAACTCGTTTTGCTGTCGATCTCCATATTAATTTCTTGGTTTACACTATGCGTAATCTCGTTCTATTTTTCAAGCCACGTAAGGATACCCCGCAAATATACTATTTTCTGCGTTTTCGGCTTTGAAATAGCGTCAGCAGAATTTAACTTGTTGTTCTGGTGCCTTGATTATCAGTGGGTTGACTAATCACACCACATCTCTTGAATCACCATCCATTGGCGACTGCCTCGGATGAGCAGTTGGGACACTAAGGCTATCTAAACATCACGGAGAAAATCAAACCAGCACCGCATTCATCATGTCAATGAGCAAAGGTAATGTGAAAAATACGTTGTCATATGAAATCGTTTAAAATTTTTCGCCACGCGAGAATTTTTCGTTTCTCTAAAGGCCAGACGCTTAACTTGGGCAGTTAAATCTTTGTGATAATGTAAACGTAATTATGGTGGTAAAATGAGATAAAGATAAACTCATGCAAGTAAAACTCTTTTAGCATTCAAAGCTGTGAGTTAAATGATTATGCATTATTGCTAAGTAAAGCTAAGACGGCTACTTAAATGATATGGAGACAACGTTACCACCTAGGAGAGATGACTTCACAACTAATAGCCGCTTTGTATAGGGTCTGGGACGCGCGGGACTGTCTACCGTTGCACGGTCGTGATGATGAGCACAGCTTGAAGTGTTCAAGCAGCTCTACTCGATAGATATTCCCCACACTACTAACGTGTTGTCGCTATACAAGAGCTACAGTAGCGGAAGATATAAAAAGTACTCCCCACGATCGACTTTCTATTAACCTCGGCATTGATCAAGTAGTTATCGATATTCTTGTTGAGCAAAATCTCTGGCCAGCACTCTACTGTAGAAATATAGATGAATGTTCCCGGGATCGACTTTCTCTTAACCTCGGCATTGGAATATGAATGTGTCGTTTTCTTGTTCAGCAATCGCGAGGTTTTTAAACAGCATACATCTACTTTCATAGAGAAACACAATACAATACAACAGTAGCTGTCGTTTCGGCAGTATCGTCTTCTTCAGAGCCTGGAAGCCTATACCGACATACTAGGCCAAACGCTTCAATAACACTTACAAAACGACGAAAAACTCTTTGGTAATTACATGATCAACAGCTTCTCGAAAAGCTCATCGTCTTTTACGTGACTTTCAATTAGGAAGATTAGAACAGCTGATTATAGTCGCATGTGGTTGACGACTGTACCATCCAAGATCAGAAATTGATGCGAACATACAGGGTCAGGTCGCGTACGACCTCCGGGCATTCGTCTCTGCTATTCATTGTAGGGTTTTTGGCATTGATCCAAAAAGCCTCAAGGAGTTTTCGCGTTGGTGTTTTGGACTCCTGTGCAAGGATATTGACTTTTACTTCAAAATCGTCTCCGCTATGCTTTTGTAACCTATGCGTGCCTCGTGGGGTGCTTCGTCTTAGTTTTCGTTTGCCATCTAGGTGTTCTTTTACACGGATACACAAAGGTCTGCCCGTTTCGCCAATATATTCTCCTCCCATCCATAACACACACAAAGAAGGCGCTTGTAAGAAACATGTTTCGAACAGCCACCTTTGTGTCCACGAAGAGGGAACTGAAAGAGCAATCGGCGACTTGGCTCATCAAATAGCCATCTCCAATGGCTACGAAATTGTAACCCCACGAGATAAGTCTAAAACGAGAGCGATGCCCTAAAAGGGAAAACGTAGCGAAGACAAAATCCTGTTTATGTCACCTTTCATTAGCGACGAAGTAAGTGTAGCTATAAAACAATGCTTAAGCACCGGCAACTCTACGTCGTCAGCTAGCTCGTAACCGCCTCTATGACCGTCTATGTGAAACAACAAATTGCGTAATTTGCCCTTATGGCATGGACGGTGATTGCATGAGTTCAGGTACGATATACCTGATCCCTTGTAATAATTGTGGAGATGAATATATGGGCGAAACGGGCAGAACTTTGTGTATCCTACAAAAAACACCTAGATGGCAAACGAAAACTAAGACGAAGCACCGCACTAGGTACGCATAGGACACAAAAGCATAGCGGAGACGATATTGAAGCAAAAGTCAATATCCTTGCACAGAAGACTAAAACACCAGCGCGAAACTTTTAGAGGCTCTTTGGATAAATACCAGGAACTCTAGAATGAACAGTGGGTAGGAATGCCCGGAGATCGCACGTGATCTGACCTCGTACCTTCGCATCGACTTTTGATGTGGGGTGGTGCATTTATCGACCATATACGGCTCCGATCAGCTGTCCTTCCCCAGTGGAAGGCACGTAATAAACGGTGGGCTTTTTCGAGAAGCTGTTGATCGTGTGATTGCGATCTGGATTTTCATCTTTCTGTATGTGTTATCGGAGCGTTTGACTTAGTAAATTGCCTATCAATATGCCCTTCCAGGCCCTGAAGAAGGCGAAATCCGCCGAAACGTCAGCTTTAACGGAATAAAGTGTAAAAAATACTATTTTTCACACATAGTGACATGAGCAGTCATCTAGTTGTTTTGAATTAATGGTTAGAAAAGGCACTGGGAATAATATCCTGGACATCTCTCAGTGAGGTGCAACCGATGTTTTAAATATTATGGAAACGTAGCCTTAAAAAAGCGCCCTCAACAATAAGTGTTCATGTTTAAACCGAAAGAAAGCCGTCTGTTCTCTACCCCAAATGGGTGTTGACATTTCGGACGACTTCGTTTTCTACCTGTTCTTCTATTATTGAACGAATGGTTATAATCCTTTTAGTAAACGTGATTTCTGAAATATCTCGTCATTTCATTTCCAAAGAACGGACATTTCGAATTTAGCTCCTAATTTGTCTCGAATTCGCTGACATCGTCAATTGCCTGGGTCTGTCACTAATGGGTTATTATCGATATCGGCTCTACAATCGATCAATACTGGAACGAATGGTGCCTTTGGAAACTTCGCTTTCTTGTGCCTCTAAACCATACATATGGTTCAGGTCGTTGGAAATTAGTTCTATACGTCTTTTTTCTTCCATTTAATTTCATTTTCTGTTCAATACTATTTCTAAAAAGATAGAATGGTGCTTCAACTGAGTGGTTGTAGTATCGTAATAACTTACGGAATTTTTTGCTCACCTATTACACGGATTTCAGCTTGTGAGATGACTTTAATTTCTAGGATTATCGGGAACATCTGGCCGTCTACTGTACAAGCTGTGATGGGAATCGAACGCGTTCTCGCTACCACTTGGCCTATTGCCTATTTTAATCACTTGCGAGATCGGTAAAGAAATATTTTATAGAAAATAGACTAGAAATTATCTTAAAGTGTAAATTACCCCTCAGCGCAATTTTTTGATACCAAATTGGCTATGCAAACGACTACTCGGATAACTCGAAAGACCGACCTTCTACAAACCTCGGCAAAGATAGTTGATATATCTGCGTCGTTTTCTTGTTCAGCAATCGCGAGGTTGTTATGCAGCATACATTTACTTTCATAGAGAAAACAATACAATACAACAGTAGCTGACGTTTCGGCAGTATCGCCTTCTTCAGAGCCTGGAAGGGTATACCGGCATACTAGGCCGAACGCTTCAATAACACTTACAAAAAGAAGAAAAATTCTTTAGTAATCACATGATCAATAGCTTCTCGAAAAACTCACCTTTTTTAGGTGACTTCCAATGAGGAAGTTTAGAACAGCTGATTATAGTCGCATATGGTTGACGACTGCACCAACCCACATCAGAAATTGATGCGAACATACGGGGTCAAGTGGTCGAGTTTAACCTCTAGGCATTCCTCCCTGCTATTCATTGTAGGGGTTTCGCATTTATCCAAAAAGCCTCAAGAAGGTTTCGCGCTGGTGTTTTAGTCTCCTGTGCAAGGATATTGACTTTTACTTCAAAATCGTCTCCGCTATGCTTTTGTATCGTAGCGTGCCTAGTGGGGTACTTTGTCTTAGTTTTCGTTTGCCATCTAGGTTTTCTTTTATACGGATACACAAAGGTCTGCCCGTTTCGCCAATATATTCATTTTCGCAATTATTACAAGAGATCAGGTGGTACCTGAGCTCATGCAATTACCGTCCCTGTCGTAAGGGCAAATTACGCAATTTGTTGTTTCACATAGACGGTCATACCGGCGGTTGTTGGCGATATGATTGTTTTTTCGTCTTCTCTGCGCAAGAGGAGATGGACAAATGCTTTGAATTATTGAACGAGCTATCCGAGTACATAAAGTTCACCCGGGAGAAACCGAGAAAAAACTGGCTTCCGTTTTTGGACGTTTAAGTAAAGCTATCAAGTAGCGGTTACCTGACAAAGTGGTATCGAAAGTCAAGTAGCAAGAACATCCTCGTTCATTTCCTTTCTTCCCACCCTTCACATGAAATACCACCGGCTACCCTACTTCGTCAATTAGTACGTAACCGCCTTCATGACCGTCTATGTGAAACAACAAATTGCTTAATTTGCCCTTACGGTATGGACGGTGATTGTATGAGTTTAGGTACGATATACCTAATCTCTCCTAATAATTGCGGAGATGAATATATTGACGAAATGGGCAGACCTTTGTGTATCCGTATAAAAGAACACCTGGATAGCAAACGAAAACTAAGACGAAGCACCCCACTAGGCACGCATAGGATACAAAAGCATAGCGGAGACGATTTTGAAGCAAAAGTCATTATCCTTCAACAGGAGACTATAACACCAGCGCGAAAACTCCTAGAGGCTTTTTGGATAAATACCAAAAACCCTGCAAGGAATAGCAGGGAGGAATGCCCAGAGGTTATACTCGACCTGATCCCGTATGTTCGCATCAATTTCTGATGTGGGATGGTGCAGTCGTCAACCATATGCGACTATAATCAGCTGTTCTAAACTTCCTCATTGGAAGTCACGAAAAAGCGGTGGGTTTTTCGAGAAGCTGTTGATCATGTAATTACCATAGAGTTTTTCGTCTTTTTGTAAGTGTTATTGAAGCGTTTGGCCTAGTATGTCGGTATACCCTTCCAGGCTCTGAAGAAGACGATGCTGCCGAAACGTCAGCTAGTGTTGTATTGTATTGTGTTTCTCTATGAAAGTAAATGTATGCTGTTTAAAAACCTCGCGATTGCTGAACAAGAAAACGACGGATCCATGTTCCAATGCCGTGGTTAATAGAAAGTTGATCCTGGGAACTGTTGATATATTTATTTATGTGACCTTTTAAACTAACCTTCTTAAGCTGATTCGAGGTTGGCACAGGTCTTCGTCGTTGTCGTTGTTGTTGATGCTGTTGGTCGATGGCTGCCGTTTCGTCGACTTCGCCTGAGTCTGGACGTATTTTGTAATAGAATATTTCTATAATTCGGTGGAAAAAAAGTTAAAGCATTAATAAAGGTCAAACTCCTAAATAGACGCCATATTGAACAGAAAGGCCACTCACCGTGATGTTACGTGTGAGACTGGCACACACGTAGTTCACACGGGGTCGCGAGCAAGACACACTCTGGGGTCAAAATATCACTTTGAAATTAGGGCGCCAGGTCACGGGTGATAGTGAGGTTTTCGTCTTTCCCGTTCATCTTTGGATTTTTAAAATTTATCCAAAACGCTTCAAGAGTTTTGCGCGTTGATGTTTTTGATTCCTGCGCTAGGATCCGCACAGTCACTTCAAAATCGTTGCCGTTGTGCTTTTGTGCCCTATACGTACCAAGAAGAGTGTTTAGACGGATTTTAGTTTTCCATCTAGATGTTCTTTTATGAGGATACAAAGTGGCCTACCCGTTTCCCCAATATATTCCTCGCCGCATGCGTTACATGAGATCTAGTATATTATACATAAACTCATCCAATCCCCGTCTCTCCCGTTAGAACAGATCATACAGTTTTCTAAGCTGCACAAACGCCTTTCTGTTCAATATGGCGTCTATCTTCATTAATACTTTAACTTTTTTTCAACCGAATAATAAAAATGTTCTAATATAAAATACGGCCAAGCTCTGAGGAAGGCGAAGTCGCCGAAACGTCAGCCATCGATGAACAGCATCAGCGACAACGACAACGACAACGAAGACCTGTACCAATCTCGCGTCAGCTTAAGAAGATCAGTTTATAGGATCACATAAATAAATAGATTACTCGGATAATTGGGTATTTTGATAACCAAACGTGACGTATAGTGTGAACTGAAATCTGGCTTCTACACCATGTTTTGCAAACTAACATCATATTCATTCAAACGACCATCTGCAGACCATATTAATCACAAAACAACTTAGGAGCAGTTGAGTAAAATCTGTTCATTCTTATCGCACGCCATAAATGTGGATTAGTCTCTATTTGTTGACTCAAACCATTCGCTGACCATCATACTTTTAGCGCGTCGTTTTTCGTCCGTTGTTTCTGGAAAGAAAGCCATCCTGGGAAGCCGGTCGGATCCCACCTTATCATACGCTTGCCCCGCTCGAGTTTTGCAGTGAAAGTTGAATTCAGCTTCGCATTCTGTACCCTGAAGAACAAATTTCCCACTTTAGATCGTAGTTCGACATAGAGCAACACTTTACAATAACAACAGGGCGGTAAACCACTTGGTGTGTATCGCACAACACCTGTGAGATACATCCAATGACGGATATCAATGACCAATACCTGTGATGAAACTGATGTAGGTAGGATTGTGGTAAAGATGTTTCCCACTATTACGAGCAAGCCAGGTTCGACTTTTTTGCTAGGCAACTAGGTCCCCAATCCTTCGAGAATCAGAATAATGCTACCAAACTTGCCCAAGAAGTTTCCTTCGATTGACGAGGCTAAATGTCTGATTGGTGACTGGCTCTAGTGAAGGGCTCGCTGTAATAGTTACATAATTATAGGGAAATTAACTAAATTAACATTTAGCGATATGTATATAAAACGCCGAATTCTTCAACTCAAAGCCAAATCTGGAGACGCGAAAAACATGAACGATGCGAGAAAGTGAATAGGTGGAAGGAAGTGCCGGCATGCACAAAATGTGTGGTTTCTGCTTGTGTAGAAAAAATCTGCCCAAAATTCTATAACAAGACGATAGAAATATACCCTTGTCCTTCTCTGTTTCCAGGAGAAGATTTGATGAGCACCATGAGTACATCCAATGTTTAGATCTCTACATTTCTGTCTCGTCACTGTCGCATTGGTGCTATCGTTCTGCGCGGTCGGACTTGCTATAACCATCTCCAACGTCAACAAAGGATACGTCAGATTCAACTGTGGTGTGTTGACGATGAATTTATTCTCCAAATTTGTGAAACTCGTGAAAAATTTGTTTTATTCGGAGTTCGCTTGCTTTATATAATACGCATTCGCATTCAACTTACGGTAACTTGTAACATCGACAATCATAAAATTTCTCATGTCGATGGGAAACGATATTGCTGGAGAATACGTTACCAAGGATATAAGCGCAAAAGACAAGTACCATCCACCTGGTCAGATTTCTTCACAAAGATCGTAGAAAAAAACATGGCGTTCTTCGTGTCACTTGAGCGAACAGAACCCACTGTTTAGCTTTGATATGGGGCAAGAACAGACGAAGATTTTCTTCGCATCAAGCTCGTTGGTCAGGAGGACTGATGCAGTAGTTGATAAAGGGTTACTTCGTTCTAACATTACTGTAGGGCGAAATGATAACCGATCTTTTTATCTCATAATAAGAGTGCGAATAATGTACAATCGATTTTACAGTTGAGATCATTTGTTGTGCACTACATGAACCGCTGAGAACACTAACAATTTAGTGTGTTCAGGTCGAAGAGCGACGTTCACGATGATGTACGCGCAAGTGATCTACTTCTGGGAGATGTTGGGTTATGTCATCGGCCTTCTTCTTACCACAGTCGCCTACATAAAAGCAAATTCGCGCTTAACAAACTCGTAAGGCAGTGTTTTTCACTATAAAATCTTCTCTTTTATGTATACGGGCCAATAATAGAGACGTGTAGGTCCATGAATGGATGGAATGTTTCGGAGAGCACTAAACCCTCTGTTGCTCACAAGGTCTTTGAAATCAGACAACGTCTCACCACCACTTGATTGATTACACTTATTTAAATTATGAAGACATAGCAATTAAAATTGTTGTCCAGGCTCGATTACAGTGTTTGCTCAGGTTTCCCTTTAATTAAGGACTTAGTAATATTGGCCCCAATAGTGTAAAATAAAGAGTGTGACTGAGTCAACGACTGTAACTAAATAGCCCACCCTTTAGATGGAAGGTTTTATTTCTATTTATAACTTCGAAAATTAATGGAGCTAAATAAATGTTGGGCTTCAGCGCTTGTAGGATAATTTTCAACTTTCATTTACTGTCTTTTATTTTTTCACAGCATAGTATTACATGAAATGCAACTACAACGATGCTGAGACATGGGCAAAACTCGGAACCCCACATGAGCCTCGAACTTACCATTACCCTTTCTGGAGGCCCAGGTGTTATCCGCTGAACCACCAAGGGTAATCAAGGGTTAGAAGCTCACCTGAGGCTTTTGAATTTTGTTCATATCCCCGTATCGTTGTGTTTGTGGCACAGTTGATCTTTTAAACTTCAAGCTCACGATCAGCTATCTGCGAGTGAGATGCGTGTATCTAGGAAATTGATACCATGATTGGAGACACAGCACCAGTGCTCAGCAAAAAGAAACAATCGGCTTGGAGACCTTACACAAGCGTCCAGGATCTAGTGAAAGAAAGAAAATGTCGTTGGATCCAGTCCACCTTCACCGCTTTGCGATTCCTTTGCCTTTCAGGTATCACCTGTATTGCCTGTACTACTGTTGGTCATCGAGTGACTCGAGCGGGCGCCAGAAAATCTTCCATTTTTCCCTGTCGCGTGCAAGAGTGCCCAGTGTGTTCTGTTTGTTCTAGGGACTCGTCGAGCATCATATCTTTCTTCTAAGCTCTTCGTGAAGAACTCTGACCATTGGGTCGGTGGTCTTCTTGCAGTGCGTTTCACATCCCGAGGAATGCAGTCACTAACGGCTCTTGTCCGTCGGTTGTCATTTATACGCATTAAATTTTCTGCCCACGTCATCTTCGACTGTTTGGCATACAAAACAGCATTTATGGATTTTGATTGCTGACGCAGGTCGGAGTTTCGGATCCCATCTCTTACTTGCGTGAAACGGAATGCTCCCAGCACCGTCTTTTCTATGGGGCGTTCGATAACGCTGAGTGACCTCTCATCCTACTTAGGCAGCGACCAGGTTTCTGACGCATGCCTTAAGGCAGAAAGAACTGTTGAGTCGAAAAGATGGGCACGGAGTTGGGTGTTCTTTGTTCTCTTCACTACATTCCCGATGCTTTTGAAAGCTCTCCACGCCGATCGTTTTTTTCTGCTCAGCTCTGGAGCTAGGTCGTCCATCACATTGCTTTCCCGACCTAGATAGATATAACTGGAGCATTCAGAGATATTCGTTACGTTGAGCGTGAATGGGCATACGAAACCAATGCGTTCCTCATGAAACACCGTTTTTGCAAGATTAAGTAGAAGACCAGTTTTTCCACAGGCTTTATCAAAGTCGGCAAACATACATTCCTCTTGGCTAATGTTTGGTGTTAGAAAGACGATGTCAGCAGCAAAGCGAAGATGGTGTAACTGCCGACCATCGATTTTCACTTTCATATTATCCCATTTCAATGTTCGCATGACGTTCTGGAGCGTGGCGGTAAATAATTTTAACGAGGTGGTATCGCCTTGCCTAATCCCTCCTCTGACCTCAATGTTAATATCATTGTAGAATGATGATTTCTTGGTTGTGAAATTTTTGTACAGCTCATGAAGAATCTTTATGTACTGAGTAGGGACTCCTTGACTATCAAGCGCTTCCAGGACTGCTTCTATCTCAACTGAATCAAAGGCCTTCTGTAAATCGATGAAAGTGAGATGAAGCGGTCTTTCTTACTCTCGCGTTACTTCAATGAGCTGTGTTGCCGTGTGGAGGTGGTCCATCGTACTAAATCCTCTTCGAAACCCTGCTTGTTCACATAGCTGTCATTCGTCTAGTGTTCAGTGTGTTTACAAGGACTGGCAGAAAATTCTTCAGGTGTTCTGGTTTTATCCTGTCCGGACCTGCTGCTGTTAGATTTTTCACCGACGATATGGCGTGTCGCATTTCGGAAAGGAGAACCGGTGGTACAACATATCCATCCTCTTTTATTTCATATGACGGAAGGTGGACGTGGCTATCGAAGAGATCCGAGTAGTATTCGTGAATGATTTTCTCCATTGCCTTTCCGGACGCTGTAACTGTCCCGTTTGGGCGCCGGAGTGCAATCATTTTGGTCTTGTAATTGGCGAAGCTTCGGTGGGCTTTGCGAATGCTCTTCCCAGCTTTTGCAGCTTCGGCCATTACTGCTGCTCTTCTCTCTCTAAGATCTTCTTTTATCGCTTGTCTTCATTGTTTTGCAAATTCAGACATTAGTTCGCGGTAGCCTGCGGCTCATGCAATTCCACGCTGGTGTATCGGCTCGAGTGTTTCTGGAGAAAGACGTCTCTCGGTGACTTTCGAACTCTCAGTTTTCATAGCTCTAACGTGAAGATGTTGAATGAACTGATCGTATTCTTCGTCGATGTTATCGACAACGGCATCTTCCCAACTGCCGACTAATGAACTGAATGAATCCCAGTTTGCGGTGGTTCTGCGACTTCGGTTTTGGAATTTAGTGGGTTTTTCTCCTTTCCGCGAGAAATAGAATCTTGCACGAAGGAGGCGATGGTCCGATTCCGCGTAGAATTTTGGGTCAACAGCGACATCGGTTAGGCAAAATATTCTATTTACTGTGATGCTGTCTATTTCGTTACAGTACTCTCCATTGGTAGACTCCCACGTCCAGCGCTGAGGGTGGGGCTTCTGGAATTGCGAGTTACCATGGATTATCTTGGCCGCCATGAGAAGCTCAAATAGTCGCCCACCCTGTTCATTCCATTCTAATCTGTGGTTCCTAATGTGACGTTCTTCTTGGTCCAATCTCGGCGTTGAAATCTCCAATGATGACCTTGAAGTATGTGTGGTCTTCTCTGTAGAACTTTTCCTTCAGCCTTTCAGGTAACTGGGGGAAATCTTTGTAGACATAATGAAGAATCACGTTGCGTTATGGAGCATAATGTTTAAATGGTTTTCGTAAAAGTATCTCATATAATGAAGAAAGCGGAGGAAATTAAATTTCTAATTTATATTAACGACCCAATGGCGTTTCAATGTTCTAAGATAGTTTAATTCAAAAAGTATTAAAGTTGTTAAAAAACATGTGGTGCTTCTTATTGATGCCCGTTAGAAAGAAGCAGTTAAGGACTAGATCCCTTGTTCGCTGTTAGCGAATAGTAACTTAAACAGGGACCAACATCCAGCTTTATATTGCTCTCAGAGACCGATTCCTTCAAAGAATTGGGTCCCTGCGGTTTGCGTTTCGCTGGTTCACCTGGACGAAAAGCCGAATGTTGAAACACTCTGTTTCAGCACGTTTGTTTTCTAGATTAATCTTATTGTAGACGCTATTGACGATATTTCTACAAAGATCTGTAAACTATTGTTTTAGAATTTTAGCTTATTGCTTACTGCCTACTCTTTTTAACGGTGGTGTATATATTGCGAAATTTAACTTTAATAGTGCTGAAATATTTGTTTTCTTGTTTTGTTGGCGCTAGTATTCCAATGAACGGGGTCCTTCCATGAAAAAACTCAGTTCTAGTGCTAAAAGGAAAACATAAAAGGAAAACTCATTCTTCGGTACAACCACAACGTTGCTGAGATATTTGCAAGACTCCGGACCGCAGGTGTCTGCTGTGGGAAATGAACGCGCTATTGTCCTTTCCGGTGAGTAACGCGTTCACTACCACACCATGCGGGACGGCAAAAGATCAGTAGAACTAGCTGAAAGACAGGCGAAACGAAGAGCATGGTGGTGAGCGCTTTATTCCCCGGAAAGGACAAAAGCGCGTTCGTTCCCCACCGCAGACACCTGCGGTCCGGAGTTCTGCAAATATCTCAGCTTCATTAAAGTTGTATTTCGCAATATATACACTGCCGTTAAAGAGAGTAGGCAGTAAATAATAAGTTAAAATTGTGATTATAACTGCAGCCTCAGCTTAACTAGGTTAACTGCCGATTTGGACTCCCCAGATCAATCCCGCTGACGGGTGATTGCTGATGGCAAAAATCAGTAGAACTAGCTGAGAGACAGGCGAAGCGAAGAGTTCGCATGGTGTGGTGGTGAGCGCTTTATTCCCCGGAAAGGACAAAAGCGCGTTCGTTCCCCACCGCAGACACCTGCGGTCCAGAGTTTTGCAAATATTCCAGCATCATTAAAGTTATTGTTTCAGAATCGTTCGTGATCAACGAAAGCGAACCCGAATTTGTCTAGCGCTGGCAGCATTGTCCACGGTGCTGGTGTCGATGGCGGATGTTAACTCTTTTTTCCGAAGTCGTCTAAACTATGTGAATGCTTTAGACCGTTCACTCAGTTATCGATAGAAGGGCAAAAAAACAGATTATTTAGCCATTCCGAAAACCAACTTTCTATTCACCTCGACATTGACTAACGATTCACTGCTTTTCTTCACTGAGCAAACGCAAGGTTGGTTTTATAGAAATTATTGGCATAGAGTAACTGACGTTTCGGCGGTTTCGTCTTTAGCAGACAAAACTTAACACATAAATTTGCATTCACGTAATAATCAGCTTTGTTTAAGCGTGGGTCACGTCATATAATCTGTCTAAGTCACTCCTCTTTGAGGTTCACTTTTGATTTTTGGAAATAGTCCAAAACGCTTCAGAAGTTTTACGCTCACTGACGTTCCCGCGATTTCACGTTCTTCAGTGCTTTGAAAGGTCAAAAGGTCAAAGCGACACCCACTCTGCTCAGTCAAACACATTCATGAGTTCGGCAGATAGAACTTAACACATAAATTATCATTCGCCTAGTAAACAGCTCCTTTCAAACACGTGCCGTTTTCAATGATGCTGAGATATTTGCAAAACTCCAGACCAAAGGTGTCTGCGGTGGCGAACGAACACGCTATTATCCTTTCGGGGGAATAACGCGTTCACCACAGCACCATGTGGGTCCTTCATTTCGCTTGTCTCTCAGCTAGTTCTGTTGGCAGAGATCGATAGAAATAGCTGAGAGACAGGCGAAACGAATGAGCCGCATGGTGTGATGGTGAACGCGTTACTCACCGGCAAGGACAATAGCGCGTTCATTTCCCACCGCAGACACCTGCGGTCTGGAGTGGCCAAATATCTCAGCATCATTGAAGTTATATTTTGGCTCATTCGTTTCCAGTTGTTTGGTCGAGGCCGGCCGCACACTCTCACACGGATGAGAAATGTGCGTGGCCCAGGTCGAAAAATCAACGTGAGATATGGCGCGTGGTCGGGCGTGGTAACAAGACACTCCTTCTTGCGATTCATTTTTGATTTTTGGAATTAGTCCAATACGCTTCAGGAATTTTACGCGCCGATGTCCTGGATTCCAGTACGAGGATAGTGACTTCTGCTTCAAAATTTTCTCCGTTATGTTTCTCTATACGATGCACTCCTAGTGGATTGTTTGGCTTAAATTTAAAACAGAGCTCATGCAATCACGTCTTTACTGTTAGGGTTTATTGTGCAATTTTTCGCTGTACACAGAGGATTACATAGGAAGGTTACGAACTAGCCGGCATCTTAGGGTGTCCGGTGGTATTTCTATCACTTTTACCAAAGTCTTAGACCCGCCCCACCTTAGCAACGTTTCGTAGCTGCACTTATTTGGTTCGAAATAAAGGAAAAGATAAACGGAGCATTATTTCCGATAGAATTATCGCTTAGGAGAGTGGTTTTTCCTATATGCCTTCGAAATGGCTAATTGCTGCGCCAGTTTCAAGGATTCTTCCTTCTGCTCTCTACCTGTGCACACGGTGGTGGCGATTCGAAGCATCTTTCTTATAACCGCGCTTTTGGTGCTTTGAGGGGTGAGAAGTAGCTATTAGACTACCAGTTATGGTAAGGATGGAGAGTTTGCAGTAATTCTTTTCCAGTTAGATTTTGAGGTAACGGAAAACATCTTGAAGACGTTTCGCCTTGTTGCGCATTAACTGAAAAGGAATTTAAATATCATTATCGAAACTCATAAGTTAACACCCTCTGGATCTGGCGCACAGCGACCCTTCAGCCTTCAACGTTAAGTCCATCATAAGTTTGCAAACGGGTTTGCTGGTAGAATAATTTGGTTTATAAACCTAATCCTTATCCAGTTGCCTAAGCACATACCACTCCATCTCATGAATAACCAAATGTTCCTACATCATCTTTTTAACGCGCGTCCCAACAACGCCTACGTTATGCAGTCCTTCGGCTTCACCGCCCTTTACATTAGCGTGTCGAATGACTACACAATTTATACAATCCGCGAGCTCTTTGAACAGCAAGAAAGTAATAAAAATGTATAGCTTCTCGATGCAGCAGCTCATCGCCTTTCTAAAGGTGTGCCCAAGCTTCTCGATCTTCAGATGCTCCGAGGAATATCGCCCACAAATTAGATGGTTGGCAATATGAGATCGACTTGCAACAACCCTTGCCATTGCCTTTATGTCTAAAGTGGAAGCACCAGTAGTCGACCTCTAGTCATTATTCTGTTGTAGACACAGATGATTTTTTTATCATCTGCTCCACACAAAAGAGATTGGCAAATGCTCTGAGTTATTGAACGAACAGTTGGAGTACATAAAATTCACCAAAAATACCGAAAGAAAACTGGCTTCCATTTCTGAACTTTCAAATTAACCTATGCAAAGGTTCATAAGCTCTTTTCTTACCACTCATATACCAAAAGGGTGCATATAAGAAATATGTTTCAAACCGTGTGCACAGATAGAGAGCAGAAGGATGAATCATTGAAATTGGCACGGCAAACAGCCATTTCGAATGACTACGAAACTGCAACTGCTCGTGATAGGCTTATAGGAAAAACTACGTTCTTAACGGTAATTCTAGCGCGAACAAGGCACCGTTTACCTTACTCTTTATTTCGAACGAAATAGGTGCAGTTATAAAGCGTTGCTTATGAATAGCCGGTCTAGAGAACTCGGTAAAAGTGATAGAAACACCACGGTACACTTTAAGACGTCAGCCAGTTCTTAACCGCTTATATGACCGTTTGTGTACAACAAAAAATTGTATAATACACCCTAACGGTAGAGAGGATGATTGTATGAGCTCGGATACAGTGTATTTAACCTCTTGTAAAGCGTGAAGGGACGAAAATCGGCAATGAGGTTATGAAAGTACTTGGCCGAGTAGATTGCATGTCAATTTCAACTTCCCAGTCTCTGAAGATTGCAGAACCGTCGAAACATCAGCTACTGCATGCTAATAAATTCTGTAATACCAAACTCGTGATTGGTTATTGAAGAAAAACGGTGAATTCATAGATTATTTGGTTACCTCACAGCTAGAGATACCAGATGCCAACTTGAGACGTAGGTAAGCTAGGCAGCTACAGTCAGTAGATCAGCTTGTGTGGTCCAAATATGAATTCAGTCACTTCTACGATATTACAAATTGGGTCAAACGAACAAGTCAATCTAAAGGAATAGAGTCAACTTCAGGTAACGTGAAATGTTCATAGCACTGACTCCAAAGCTGTCGCAAGTTCTTTTACCGTTTGACGTGAATTACATTCGACTAGAGTGAGAAGTGTCTCATCGTTTGCAGTAATTTCTGGCCTACCACGCTCTTCATCCGCTCTTGCACCCGTTTATAAAGAGACACGAATATCAGATCGATTCATACTAAACTTAAAACCTATAAAAACATTAAAGTAACAAATTTTAGAGAGAAAAAGGGCAGGCTTTGTGCTTTAAAAATATATATTAAGCATACATAAAGAATAAATCTTTTATTTAAAAAAATTATGCGGAAGATTAAAACAATAAAATTGGGTATTTCATTTGTTATAACCTGATTGTTTATCCTTTCACTTTCCTTTTGCGATCCGACACACACGTGCCGTGCCATATATAGAATGAGTTCCACACCTACGCTATCGTTTTATTTTACATTATCATGGATCACGACGAATACGTGACTGAAAACCATTGCCTATTCTCTACATTGCGTATTTAGGGTGACAACCAGGAGTTGATGTCGCAGCTGGCCAAATGCGCGGGAGTCGTCAGATCGTCCATGAATATCTTCATATACATCTGGTTCAATAGGGAGTTTCGTAGCGAGTTTTTCAAATTACTTCGATGTGAGTCCTATTCTATTAAAGGAAAAATGTAGCAGGATTATAGTTATCCCTTTTAATAATATGCGCAATGCAATGGTTCGACCCAACCCTGGAAGAATCAAGTCATCCATCTCTCTGGAATAAGCAAATTGACAACAGACTTCTTCGGAAAGAGCTGCCTGCCTTCCATAAAAATCAGTTACTGCATCCGATGAAGATCTGGGAACATCATAGCTCAGCTATCTCAGGATTCGATGAAAGCACCTCTTGACCAGCAGTCAGCGACATTCACAAGGAAGATCAGAATGCTCAAACAGCAATCGAATTCACAGAAATCCGAAGAGCTATGTCGATGACAGGTGTATTGTTTAGGCCGATGAACCAAAATGTTGCAATTAGGCCAATGCACCAGAATATTGCAATTGCTAGTGGAAAATCAGGTTTTGAGTCAGTTCTCGCCACCAAATAATCACTGGCTTTAAGTAGAATACTCAACTTCACTGAAAGTGGCCAAGTGGGAGATTTTCGCAATTGCCACAGTGCAATGCCTCAGACTTGGGTGGTTAAATTTCTTATAACAATAATGGTGCAGGAATAATGATATATGAATATCAGAGCTCTAGAGACGGCAATGTAGTAACGTAGTGAATTTGTGAGCGTAAGGATGGTAGGTAGCCTTGCCATAGGCTGGTGGAGCAATGTGATGTGAATGTATGATATAGAATGCATCAATAGCGGTAGAACAGGTGGGCATATCAAAGGACTCATGTGAGACCGTAATGCCTGACTTATAATGACAATACGGTGGGGTTTCACATCATATGTAGGCTAGAGATGTCGTTCTGATAACGTTACATGTTAAGGAGTGTATGTAAGCCTGTGATAACAATGCGATTAGGTCGCATCTCAGTTTATGTTTGCATTGCGATGAGGTTGTCGTATAACGGAGCGCATGCAAGCTTGTGATAACATTAACTTATAATGGCCGCACAATGGAGTTAATGTGTTTAAAGGTACATGACAATAGAATGAGGTTAATGTACAAAAGCGACCACATGCGATAAGAGTTAACAACTTGGATAATGTGCAGGGTGTAACACTCAAGCTTGAAGGGAGGATCACATGGGAACTATCGAGATGGATAGAATAGTAACACGCGAGGCTATTTAAACATTCTCTGGAGGAAGCGGTGTTTTGACATATAGCTCCAGAACTTTTACCGGAAATATTCGTCGACTACCGCTTCCGCCTCATTTATAACTAGATCAAATGACGGAAGACCACTCTCCCAAACAATTTCATACCCTTCAT
Organism: Angiostrongylus costaricensis; assembly: GCA_900624975.1. Classification (NCBI taxonomy): domain Eukaryota; kingdom Metazoa; phylum Nematoda; class Chromadorea; order Rhabditida; family Metastrongylidae; genus Angiostrongylus; species Angiostrongylus costaricensis. Next base: position 203,749 of record UYYA01003943.1, read on the forward strand.
GTTACTGTACGCGTGAAAGCTTCGAATTAAAATAGTATATAAAAGGCTCAAATCGCACAAAGAGGTTTGCATAACGCTGAATGTTTATGAGAAGCAAAGTTTCTCATAATGAAATGAAAAGATTTGCATACTGAAAAATTGTAAAGCGATATGAGAAACAGCGAGGTGCTTACTAATTGGATACTTGGATGGTCCGTCCTCACGAATTGTGCGGGCCCCAGCACATTTGACATTCGTTTCTTTCCCTCGCAATCGTCGTCAATGGTGGTGGTCTTGTTCGTGCATGGTGGCCCTTGCGAGTGTCATATCGTGATCTGTAAAACAACAGCAGCTGCGGGTACAGCTGTTCAACTTTGTTTACGAACACGACCGCCCAACGTGTAGGTGGCCGTTCTGGCTGACGTATGCATTCTCATAGAGTCCACTCTACACTTTTCGTCCATCTGTCTTCTGTTCATTTCATTATGTGATCGGCCCAACTGTGTTTGGCCACCAATGCATATCCGCCTGGATCTCGAAGATATGAGAGATTTCGAAGGTCAGAGCTTCGCATTCCGGCTTGATATTGAGAGCGCCGGTTATATTTCAGAAGACATCGCTCAAGTGCTCTGTGAGTAGTTCGAAGCGTTCTTGACGTAGTTCAAGTATCAACCCACGTCTCTGCAGCATAACAAGGCGCTTGGAGGACCGTAGAATCAAAGAGATGAGCGAAGATTTTCGAGTCCTTTAGTTGGTCGGTGGCTTCTTTGGGAGGCCCGAATGGGGCCCAAGCTGCTCTCTTTCTTCTATCTAGTTCCTCGTTCATGTTGTTTTCCATGTTCATTGGTCGCCCAAAGTAAACGTACGAGGTGGTCTCTGCAATGGGAGAGCCATCCAATTCAATTTTTTCGCCTTCGCACCATGGGTTCTTCATGAACTGGGTCTTCTTTCGATTTATGCGTAGTCCGATCATTTTTCCGCTTCGTTGAGCTTGGTGATCATCGTTTCTGCTTCGCTGGTACTTCTCAGGAAGATGACGATGTCATCGGCGAAACGAAGGCCTGATTTGAATATTCCATCAATACGTATGCCTTTCTCATCGCAATAGAGTGACTTCAATATCAACTGCCGTGGGGCATTAAACAGCTTTGGCGATATCGTGTCGCCCTGTCGAACTCCTTTTCCTATGGGTATGGTAAGTGGTTGATGGAAAAGCTGTATTTTCGTAGTGCAGTACCGATAGCAGTGAGACAGAGTTCTTAGGTAAGACTGGTCCACTCCTTGGTCGACGAGCGCTGATAGGATTGCATTCGTTTCGACACTGTCAAACACTTTTCATCGTCGACAAAGGTTAAGACTAGAGGCAGGTGGTATTCACGACAAACTTCGATGACCCTGGACACAGTTTGAATGTAGTCCATGCAGAAAAATTCTTTTCGAAATCCTGCTTGCTCGACTCGACGGTTGCTCCTTATCCAATGTCCTTGATATGCGCAATAGTATAATCTTTGTGAAGAGCTTGTAGAGAACAGTAATCACAGTTGACAGCGGAACACTGTAGTCACACAACTTCCGACGACATTTTATCAGACTGCTTCTTTCTGTCTTGCTTCCAGTATTTTGTTTTGCCTGTACTGTCGCAGATTTTCCTGCAAAGCCTTCAGTTTCCTCCTCTTTTAGAGTAACTCCTTAGTAGAAGTGGAGATGCGATTCGATCTTCTTGCTTGAGGAACTGAGGCGAAGTCTGCACAGCTTTTCAATCTTTCGACAGGCAGCTCGTAGTCTTCGGCCGGGTCTTCTTTAATCTGCCGTTCAAATTTGGATAGGACTTCGTTTAGAATGTTCTTGTCGTACACAGCTATACTTTTTCCTTGTGGTCGATGACGTGAATTCTTTCCCAGCTTGCGGCTGAGTCGAATCTTCGCACGAAAAAGGCGGTGATCGGAACCAGTATCGAATGACGGGTCTACAGATGTGTCAAGTAGCCACCATCTTTTGTTCGCAGAACGTGGTAGATCTCCGTATGAGTCATGCCGTTAGGAGATTCCCATGCCCAGCAGCGGCTTTCCTTCTTTTGGAAAAACAAGTCTTCATGAAGAAGACATGCTGCAGACAGGAGAGACAGTTTCCACTGTTATTTCTTTCTTCTAATCTAAAACTCCTGATCTTGCGTTCGCTGTTGTTGGCCTTTCCTATTTTGGAGTTGAAGTCCCCGACAACGAATTCATGGCATGCTTTATCATTACGGTCCTCCGAGCATCTAATTTGCACTCATCAGCTGCGTTGGTCGGTGAGTAGCAGTTAATGATTGTGATCATCTTATGACGCGTCAGTTAAAGATGGAAGATGGCTATGCGAGAGGAAAAAATCGCGAATGAGTCGACGAGAGGAACAAGGGATGGGTGTACGACAAAGCCTACGCCACCGAGATTTCGTGACGGGACCTTCTCTCCATGAATGATAAGGAACCCGCTGCTTAGTTGGCGTATGTCGATCTTCTTGATTTTTGTTTTTGTAGTGCGATCATATGACATTTAATGCAATTAGCAGCGAGAAGAAGGGCGAAAAGATCGACGTCTGTGGAGAGTGATCTGGCATTCTACCGGTAGAGTAAGAAACAATTTACACGGCGTATCGTGTATATGTTCGTCACATCCGGTCGCAATGATCTACTGCGTAACCGAGATTTCATCGTCTCTCACCGCCTGGCGTTATAGACGGCGACACCCAGTGTGCGGGGGATTGAAGCTGGCCTAATGTTGGTTGTGCAGCTTGATTCTCCCTTTAATCCTGACTTAACCTTGCAAGGGCAAAAGCGTATTCGGGTCTTTACCACGATGTGAATCCAATGAATCGATTAACTCAAACTTGGGTAACTAAATCGTGGAAACATGCTATAGAGTGAAAAATAGTAACTATTCTGTGACTAGTTGCTATAACGAAAACGAGTCTAATGATAGAAAGATGAATGCGAAAACGAATAGAATAGCAAAAGTGCTAGGATCCTTGCCATATTTAATGTTGGGACATGCAAAAAAGTAGAAATCTATGAATCGTATAGTGAACAGCTCGATTTTCAGTTCTAGATTCCACTCTGCAATAGAATGACGAGGTATTTCAACTAGCAAGGAGCATATCTCACAAAAACAGCTAGACCTATATAGTCGGTCGCGAGCAGGCGGACGACTAAAAGAAGTGGGTTGGCGAGTCAATACTGATCTTTATGCTCGTAACTTCGTAGAAGTCAATGAGAATATAATTTGCCCATATAGTGACTTCCCTTAGTTTAATTTAAAATATACAGTTGCCAGGATCGACTTTCTCTTAACCTCGGCATTGGAATATGAATGTGTCGTTTTCTTGTTGAGCAATCGCGAGGTTTTCAAACAGCATACATTTACTTCCATAAAAAACACAATACAATACAACGCTAGCTGACGTTTCGGCAGTATCGCCTTCTTCAGAGCCTGGAAGAATATACTGATATACAGTCTACTAGGCCAAACGCTTCAATAACACTTACAAAAAGACGAAAGATTCTTTGGTAACTACACGATCAACAACTTCTCGAAAAACTCACCGCTTTTTCGTGACTTCTGATGAGGAAGTTAAGCACAGCTGATTATAGTCGCATGTGGTTGACGACTGCACCATCCCACGTCAAAAATCGATGCGAACGTACGGGAACAGGTACGGGAACGTATGACCTCCGGGCATTCGTCCCTGCTATTCATTGTAGGGTTTTTGGCATTGATCCAAATAGCTGAGAGACGTGCGAAACAAAGGACCCGCATGGTGTGGTGGTGAACGCGTTACTCCCCGGAAAGGATAATAGCGCGTTCGTTCCCCACCATAGACACCTGCGGTCCAGAGTTTTGCAAATATCTCAGCAACGTTGTGGTTGTATTTCGCTTAGTAACCTGCCATGAAAATTATAGAAGGCAGAAAACAAAACGTTAAACATTAAACGTTTGTTTCAAAAATTTCGTTGTGGAAATTCGACGTTGAGGACATGGGAGGGTGGACGTCTGCCTGTTATTGACACCAATGAATGAAAGACTTTGGTGAGAGTAAATGCACCCACAACTATTCGATATGTTTCCGAAAAACTGAGCATTTCGAGTATTCTAAAAGGACTGGAAAGTGGAAGAAGCACAGCAAACGGATGCTGCACAAGTTCAATCGTAATCAAAGAAATTCCTGTTTTGATATACCGTTGGCGTTTCTTCTTCGCAACCGGAACGACTCATTTCTTGACCGTTCAAGGCGTGAAACGAGAAATGAATTCTGTGCGACAATCGGCGACAATTGATCGAGTGATTTTACCGCGATGAAACCTCGCACCACTTCCTATGACTGAAATTGCACTGAAGGAAATTAATGTTGGCGATTCGGCTCTCGAAATGGGTGAAACGACTACAGAGAAGAATTACCAAACAGCAAGTTGATGAAAAACGCTAGAAAAACTGGCGGCCGACTCTTTCATTGGTCAACATAAAGGCCCAATCCTTTCCTATGATAACGCGCGGCGTCGCTTCGTACATCTGATGCTGCAATTGTTGATCGAGCTTGTCTACGAGCCTTTGCCTCTTACACCATACGAGCATAAAATTTCGCTGAGTACTGCTTATTCAAACACAACCACAAATTACTGTGCGATAAATGTTTGAGAAACTAAACCGGGAGCGAAATTTTGTTTAAAGATTACGCCACCTCCAGAAGCCTTCTCTGACTTATATAAAGCTTTTCTGAAAGACTTAATAACTCGTAGAAACATCTCGTTTTCGCGCATCGACCTATTTCTCCACTTATACCAGTCTGGCTTTAATCGAAGAGAAAGAGGTGGTTTCGCATTGATTACATTACCGCTATGACATCACAAACGGGCCGGCTTTCCCTCCTTGATTCGCTTTCTTTAGTTTTCTTCTTTAGAGAGAAGCACGGGGGGTTTCCCAACGTTCTCTTCATCCCCAATTTTATTGTCACTATCGGTGAGATGTTGATTGACATCGAAGTTGAAGTCGTCGTCAGCTAACATAAATCTTGAGAAGGGTGAGAAAGGACGTGAGGAACGAGAATGGGAATGCGACTGAAGAAGTGTAGAATGACGACATGGCGGGCGGGCATTTTATTTACCCGGAAAGTCCAGAATTCTCCCTAAAGGTCAAGAACTTTCACTACGGTTTCTGTGCTAAAAATAAATGAATTCCCATCCATTTATGGACGCTGCCAGTTTCTGTTGCTATTGGTTGATGTTTAGTTCTAGTTTATACATACCCGAAAACAGTCACTCCTTCAACAAGTACATCTTGGCTCACAGTGAGCCTTATTAATTCCAGTAATAAACCATCAAAATCGATAGAACATTGCAAACAAGATGCGAATTACCTTTTTCGATTGTGAGAAATGGGATTTATGGGTACTTATTCTAAATACGCCTGAAATGGGGATCATATCACCACCAAAGTACCAAAGTAAAGCAAAGTATGATGAATCATATTTATCCAACGGAATGGTCGCCGGTAAAATTTAGTACGTGGTGAATATGTTATCTAGCTGAGCAAAGCAAAGCCTTTTCCATAACTTCACGATGTTATCAAGCGAACAAGTCTCAGTTATCGAAAATTATCGATTATTGATGAAATCACGGACCTTCTTTAGGCCTCAACAAAATCAATAGTGGTGGTACACGTGTTAACTTACCGATCCTAGCTTGATTATGCCAGAGTGCAGGATCGAACCAACGACAACGCATCTATAAAGAGATGTCGTACATCTTCAACAAGCACATCTTGGCTTACAGTGAGCCTTATTAATTTCAGTAATAAGCCATCAAAATCAACAGAACATTGCGAGCAAAATGCGAATTATCTTTTCGCCTGTGAGAAATGGGCCTTATGGGTTCTTATTTTAAATGCACCTGAAATCGAGATTGTATCATAAAAAGGCATTACCGTTCCTCAGTGTAGAGGAAACTCTCTTTTACATGTATGTCATGTGGTCAACTTTTTAAGTCCTTTAATTGCCGAAAATTCCGGGAGTCATTTGAATACAGCAATTACAGCTTCTATACGGTGTACGAAGTTCATTTCTTGACCAGTGATTCACAGTTTTAATTTTTAATTCTTGTGGTGAATCATATTTATCTCACAGAATGGTCGTTTACAAGAAATACAGAAGTACACCAAACCTAGAAAAATCCAAAAAAACACTGACAGTAATGGGTTTGGCAGGTGAGATACAGTAAAATTTAATATGAGCTAAAAAAACGTTATCTAGCTGAATAAAGCAAAGCCTCTTCCATATTTTCGAGATGTAATCAAGCGAATAAATGTCAGCTGTCGAAAACTGTTGATTACTGTTGGAAAAAACCAACGTTTTTGGTGTTCAAATCCCGGATGAAACCACGGACCTTCTTTAGGCCTCAACAAAATCAATGGTGGTGGTACACGTGTTAAATTACCGATCCTAGCTTGATTATGCCAGGGTGCAGGATCGAACCAACGACAACGCATCTATAAAGAGATGTCGTATATGTCTCTCAAAAAAAAAAACAAAAACTAGGGACTTTTCGCTGTTCAATCGTAGCTGGTTGTTTCAGATAAAGGTGAATTTCGAAGAGTGAAGACCATTGAGGTGAATCAAAAATCCAGGCATTAAACAACTTCGATTTTCATGATCTGCCGTATGGACGTCTCTCAACGGATTCCGAGATGAAGCAGAAGCACCGAAAATCTTAACGAATTTATAAAATTGCATGTTTTGAAGTGAAGGATGTTTTTAAGAGTATCATAAACAATTCCGTTCGATATGGACAATCACTTTATACGTTCTCTCTGCCTTCTTTCTCCTTGAATTACAAATGCTTTTGACCGACTTTCCATCAAACCTGGTGTTGAACACACAAGGTTGTTCTTCCTACTCTTCGAACACAGTAGTTCACGTTTCGAAGAGTTTTGCCTTCTTCAGAGTCTGAAAGGTTAAGTTAGCTGTAATCTGGTTATTCAAATACCACTGTAACCAGAAAAACCAGGCAGCCCAAGTTTTCATAGATTGGGAAAGCATTTTTACACTCTCGCTGTATTTTTTCACTAACGGGCTAACACAATTTTGATAAAAGAATTCGACTAGCGTTTCGGCGCCATAGTCTTCTTCAGAGTTGGATGGATTCGAGTTGATTGTCCATGGTTGTTCTTTGCTCCGAAGTGGTTCTTCGTGAACGCATTGAGTGAAATCCAGCAGGGTACTGCCAAAATGAGTTAACCGCACTCGATAATGCTTTTGTACCCAGAATGGATCTTGATACGAATTTTCGTTCAACAATCGCCGGTTTGTCTCTGTGCAATTCATCCTGCAGTAGTCGGTAGCATTACTAGCTAGAAAGCAAAGAAACTTACTAACTACTTTTATACTTGTATGGCCTGAACGTATTAAGCGTCAGTTAGACCTCTTTATACATTGTTTAAGCACTCAGTACGTGGTGCGCAGTATTGCTGACGTGTTTGGGGTATCTGCCGACGTTTATGTTGCATAACAGAGCGCTGAGAGGATTGTTCTATAGAGCTGAGCGCGGAGTTTTGGTTCCGTCAGTTGGTCGCTGGCTTCTCTAAAAGGCCCGAAGGCCCGTTCTACTCTCCATCTTTCATCCAGTTCTTCCATCTTGTTCTTCATGTTTTGATCTGATCGCCTTCGCACCATCGGTTTTCATGAAATGAGTACTCTTCTGATTTATGCGTAGTATGACCTTCTTCCCGCTTCATTGGGCTTGTTGATCACCGTTTCTGCTACGCTGGCACTTCTTAAGAAGATAACGATGCTGTCAGCGGAACAAAGGTTTGATAGGAATTTTCAGTAATTTCGTATGCCGTTCTCAACCCAATAGAGTGAATTTATTATCCACTGCAGTGCGGCACTACTACACAGCTCTGTGCAACTAGTAAGTGCTCAATGATGCTTAGATATTTCAAAACTCCTGACTGCAGGACTTTACAGTAAGGATTGAATCTGCTATTAACTTTCCGGGAGCTAAGGTTTTCACCGCCACACCATGCGTTTTCTTCGTTTCGCCTTTCACTCAACCGTGTTTTACTTTGCTGCTTTACTCTCAGAATTTCTAACTCCGTCAACAAGCTGCGGCTCATATTTTTCGGTCTGATCTTCCTTAGTCTGCTAGTCTCGCTTGGATAGGATTTTTTTAAAGAATACTCTCGTCATGTGCAGCAAGTCTTTTTCTTCGCAGCCGATAACATGGATTTTTTCCAGCTTACGGCTGAATCGAATCTTCGCGCCAAGAAGGAAATGATTGGAATCACTGCACAATGAAAGATGTAAAGTAGGCATCATCTGTGTGCCAAAATGTGAGCGATCTTCGCATGACCTGTGGTGTTAAGGGACTCCCATGTTCAATAGCACATAACATATCATAGAAATGATGGTATCTGCAGCTTCAAAAGTAGGTAAAAAAGGAGATCCAATGTGAGTACTATGGTATTATACGTGAAGAGTAAGTAGCAATCTCAATGAAGTGTCTTGTGTCCATTTGTCAGATCCGGTTCCAGTGACGTTTTTCGATGTATTTCTCTTCTTCAAAGCCGGAGATCCTAGTCGATGGTCCACGGTTGCTTGTATTCTCGATGTGGCATCTTCGTTTTCGTATCAAATGGGATTTCCCTGAATGGACCATCTCTCGAATGAGCATTCTCACGCGTCCATGGTTTTTTATATAGGATGACCGTTGTTGATAGTAGTGATGGTCTGATGATAACAACTTGTTTTTTTTAAGACAATACGTTTTGCACAAATGGATATCATCATTAGCTAGCATGGAGCACAACAGTATTTAAATACCGACTTTTTTAAAATCTCGCTATGAGTAATCAACATCTGTTATTTTTTTGATAGGCTTATACAAGGTTGCTAAAGACGATTATTCGGCTAAGATTTTGACGTTTTCGTATTCATGACAACTATCACCTTTATCACCTGCAGTCCCGTTCATCGACGAGTGATACGATCGGGCGCCCGTAAATCTTCCAATTTCCTTCTTACGTGCACGAGTTGCCGAGTGGGTCTTGGACTGGATGGACTCGATGGACTTGTTGAGGATAGGTTTTTTATAGGCTCTTCGTGAAGAACTCTGACCAACGAGTTGATGGTCTTCCTGTAGTACTTTTGACATCCCGAGGAGACCAGTAGATAACGGCTCTTGTCTATAAGTCGTCGCCCGTTCGTACGCATTACGTCTCCGGCACACAACTTTTGCGTAGAACGGCGTCTTCGATGTCTGGTCGCTGACGTAGGTCCACACGATAATAGGGCTCATTGAAGTGTCGCGAGCGTACAAAAGACCGCTCTGTCTCACTTTCATCGATTTACAAAAGGCCTTTGATTCAGTTGAGATAGAAGCAGTCTTGGAAGTGCTTGAGTCAAGTTAGTCAATAGTCAAGGAGTCCCTACTCAGTACATAATGATTCTTCATGAGCTGTACAAAAATTTTACAACCAAGACATCACCATTCTACAACGATATTAGCATTTACGTCAAAAGAGGAGTTAGGCAAAGCGATACCACCTCGTTAAAATTATTTGCCGCCACGCTCCAGAACGTCATGCGAACATTGAAATGGGATAATATGGGAGTGAAAATCGACGGTCGGCAGTTACACCATCCTCGCTTTGCTGATGACATCGTCCTTATAACACCAAACGTTAGCTAAGCAGAACGTATGCTTGACAACTTTGATAAAGCCTGTGCAAAGATTGGTCTTCGACTAAATCTCACAAAAACGATGCTCATGAGGAACGGATTGGTTTCGCATGCCCCATTCACGCTCAACGTAACGAATATCTCCGAATGCTCCAGTTATATCTATTTAGGTCGGGAAATCAATATGATGAACGGCTTAGCTCCAGAGTCGAGTAGAAGGAAACGAGCGGCTTGGGGAGCTTTCAAGAGCATCAGCTATCACCTTTATCACCTGCAGTCCCGTTCATCGGCGAGTGATTCGATCAAGCGCCCGTAAATCTTCCAATTTTCCTTCTTTATATAGGATGACCGTTGTTCATAGTAGTGATGGTCTGGCGACAACAACTTGTTTTTTCAGGGCAATCCATCCGGCAGAAATCAGTATCATTATTGGCAAGCATGGAGCACAACAATATTTGAAAACTGGCTCTCCTGTAATCTTGGCATGACTAATCAATATCTACTATTTGTTTGACAGGCTTACACAAGATTGCTAAAGATTATTCGGCTAAGATTTCGACGTCTTCGTATCCATGAGAGATATTACTTGCATCACCTGTTGCCTTGTTGACCACCGGGTGATTGGAACAGACACCAGTAATTCTTCCATTTTTCCTTGTCAAGTGCACGATCTGCCGAGTGGGTTCTGCTCGCCCTAGGGACTCGTTGGGCATCATACCTTTTTCTGGGCTCTTTGTGAAGAACTCTGACCATTGGATCGGTGGTCTTCCTGCAGTAGGTTTAACAACCAGAGGAATCAAGTCACGAACGGCACTTGTTCATGGGTTGTCCCTTATACGCTTTACGTGTCCGGCCCACCGCATCTTTAACAGCTTGCCATATAGAACGGGTTCTTTGATTTTTGATCGTTGACGCAGGTCAGAGCTATCCGGGAAATCAACATGTTGAATGGCTGAGCTCCAGAGTTGAGCAAGAGGAAGTGAGCGGTTTGGGAGCTTTCAAGAACATCGAGGATGTAGTAAAGAGAAAAAGAACTCCTTACTCCATACTCACCTTTCCGACTCAACACTACTTTCTTCCTTCACGTATGTGTAATAAATCTGGTCACTACCTAGGATGATAGATCACTCGGCGTTATAGAAAGCGTAGTCGGAAGGACGATGCTAGAAATATTCCCTATCACGTAAGTGAGAGAGCTGATGCGAAGTTCGGACGTACGTCAGCGAGCAAAAATCAAAACGGTGTTCCACATACAAAATTGTGAGTTGGAGACGTAGTGAGTATGAGCGACAAGAGATAGACAAAACCCGTTAGCCACTGGTTTCCATGGGATGTCAAAATTACTGCAAGGAGAGCACCAACCCGATGGTCAGAGTTCTTCACAAAGAGCCTAGAAAAAGGTATGAGGTCCCTACTCGGTGGAACACTAAGAAGGCCATGCTATCGCTCAAGAAGCGTGATTGCCACGATATCGGTAAATATTGCCCAATCTGCCTGCTGCCATGTGTCAACAGCCTTGTGAGAAAACAGGACCAGCACGATAGACTACGTCTACACGATAACAGCAGTTTTTCGTACAAAAACAGTACGTGCTATCTTTTTCTTGCAAATGCAATGCTAGAGCCCTAGAATTTTGTCTAAAACATGGGGAAATGTGTAGCGTTGTGATCAGACGTGTTCTGCCATGCACATGTCGTCATCAGTTTGATCACGCGTCCCTGATTCAGCGAGCTTTCCTTTCCTTCGGAGTCCGCGGTTTGTTAGCAGACTTCTCTGGGAGAATAACGACAATGTCTTTCCACATCTAACGGCTCACAGTGCAAGAATTTGAATAGCGATCACGAAAATGTTTCAGCAGTAAGAATGAAGAGTTGTTGGGTAAAGTACTAAACTTGGTTAATTAAATCTTTATGCATATGTGATTATTATTTGCGCAACGACGCAATGAGACTAAAAATGTATGTGCAACGAACTATAAGTCAGGTGGCTCAGTGAATTGTAGGATGGTTCAGCGGGTTTTTGCATATAACATATTGGATTAACAATAATGCAGACCATTATACAACAGGTTTATAAGGATATGAGTGATTAGTAAATCGTGACTGTAAAATTATTTCTACGCTTATAGGAGAGTTAAGATTTACGTGCCCACAATGCAAGAATGTGAATAGCGATCGCGAGAACGCTTTAGCAGTAAGAATGGAGAATGGTTGGGTAGAGTACCAGCGAGTAATGAAAGTATTTACCAAAACTATTTCGTTAACAACACGTAGTAATTACAAGAGAATCGATGACAACATTAATGCCTTGGAAATGCAAGAGCTACAGATTTGAGCTGACATCATTTGTGCCTTGATAGATCGAAGGAGTTATGAATGAAAGGATTATGTAGGAAAGCAAATAATGATAAGGAAAGGGTAACGGTGAGCTCGAAGACGTCGTCAGAAGCCAAATGACGATACTAGTAGGCGTGGCTACGCCCAGGTGAGTAGCGTTGGTCGCAGGGTCAAGGCTCGGTTTACGGGGTCTAGTCCCCAAGTAATGAAACGTACCCAACAGCATGTTTGGTGGAGGAGCTGATGGCTTGGATGGGATGTGGATTTAGGGTACGCACACGGGCTCGTGTCAAATGCAGTCTCTATCGACTTATTGGATGTGCTTGTCAGGTGGAAAGAGAATCCTCTATCAGATAGAGGAATTCTCTATAATACATTGGTAGACCACCGAAAGTTTGTATTGGCCAGGTATTTATTCAACCACTTCTAATGATGCTTAATGAAGTCGAATGCGTGGCGTGTCTCTCATGGAAAGACCAATGCCTGGGGTTTCACTCTTTTTTTAGAGAGCACTATAATTCGTTTTGGTGTAACGTGCGCTTTAGAAATCTGGCAAACACGTAACGAGGATGAAAGCCTACTCAGCGCTACTGAGCACGCAGTCAATAAGGGGATGCTGGGAAGTCGCCGCTACGTACGACAGTTCTACCCTAGGATTAGAGCCGTTTGAAGTTGGGTCCCACAGGACGTGAAGAGCATAGTAAGAACACCATCACTCTCAACACCACTTCAAATCCTAGAGTTATCATTCAGACGTTTCGCATGTATGGTTTATCTGTTTTTCAAGGCACTGTCGTACATGGCGGAACATATTGTCGTACGTAGCGGCGACTTCCCAGCATACCCTTATTGGCTGGGTGCTCAATAGCGCTGAGTAGGCTTTCATCCTCGTTACGTGTTTGCCAGATTTCTAAAGCGCACGTTACACCAAAACGAATCATAGTGCTCTCTGAAAAAAGAATGAAACCCCAGGCACTGGTCTTTCCATGAGAGACACGCCACGCATTCGACTTCATTAAGCATCATTAGAAGTGCTCTGCGCGAATTTGTTGCTGCTTGAGGATTCTGATCTCTCCTGTGAGTGTCGACGATTGCTGGTCAAGGAATTTCTTCCTCGAATCCTACGATAGGTCCGCTGTGGAGTTCCCAGATCTTCATCACATGCAATGACCAGTTCTTAGGGAAAGGAGGTAGGTCTTTCCGGATGTCTGGTATCAATTTGCTTATCCCAGAGAGACTGATTCTCCATGGGTTGGATCGAACCATTGGATTGCTCATATTATTAAAAGGCATCACTACAACTCCGCTATATTTTTCTTTATAATCTGAAATAGGACTCACGCCGAAGAAATCCAAACAATTCGCGGCGAAACTCGTGATGGAACCGGATGTACATGAAGATATTCATGGCTAGAGTGGTTAAGGACTTTGAGAGTTTCGCTCGAAATATGCGACATTTTACATCGAATTCGTCGTTTGGGTCTTGTTGTCTAAAGAATAACCGAGGAAATGGTGGGAGTGGTACTACCTCTGCTTCTCGTTGTTGCTTTTTATTTTGTATCTCAATTCTAGCGTTGCTGTAGAGTCGATCTTGGAGCTCGTGCAGGCTGCACGCGATCCTACGCAAGGTTTCCTTAGAAATGGGTTTCGCTGGTGAGAAACGTGGACCCAATTCTAATAGCGAACGCGTGTCATAGGGGAGAGTTATGCCTCCTAACACGGTGACCCTTAACTTCCCAGGAACGTTATCGACCACATTTTTGGTGCTAACGCTTTCGTAAACGATTTTGTTTTGTTCAATTGAAGCTGCGTTTTGCGAACGATCTAGTGAATTTTGAAAAAAAAAGTCGGTCCTGGGTATTTTTCAGAATACTTCATCAAGAGGAGCTCCTGCTGTTTTTGTAGAAACGGGGCAAAAGAAAATGCTTGCAATGAATGACAACCTTCTTGGAAACCGTGTCAGTGCTTTTTGTCATTGCGGATGGTGTGAAGGAGTTGGCGGCATTGAATATCTGTGAATGAGGTTCATTAATGTTCTTTAAACTCCTTGAAGGAAAATATTTAGTGGAAGACAGACGAGGATAACAACTTGGTGAGGTTTCTCTCATGTGTTTAGGAGTTTTTTCTGGGGCGAAAAAGTGTCTCATAGAGTTTTCTTACGAGGCCCATGCGTACCTATATGGCAGGAATCACAGAAATTCCTGCATTCTATTCGTTTCCTCGCATTCATCACGCATGAAGTTCTTGGTCTTGGAACGCAGGCGTATGGGTTCCGGTTCTGTTTCTGGACTTCCTCCTTCTTTATGAATCACTTCCATGATGGCTACCTCGATTTTCCCTGCAGTCCTTGGATGGCTGTGCTGGGGTATTCTCACATGGATTTGAGAGGGGTGATCTTATTCACGTCCGACGCAGATTTCGCGACCAGCTAAGTCGTTCAAAATGTTCATTTCCTCACTTACATAGACTAGAGCATCGACGCTCTTCTTTCCGTTGAACGTGAATGGGACATACGAAGCCAATCCGTTCTTCATGAGCATCGTTTTTGTGAGATTTAGTCGAAGACCAATCTTTCCACAGGCTTTATCAAAGTCATCAAGCATACGTTTCGCTTGGCTAATGTTTGTTATTATAAGGACGATGTCAGCAGCAAAGCGAAGATGGTGTAACTGCCGACCGTCGATTTTCACTCCCATGTTATCCTATTTCAATGTTCGCATGACGTTCTGGAGGGTGGCGGTAAATAATTTTGGCGAGGTGGTATCGCCTTGCCTAATCCCTCCTCTGACCTCGATGTTGATATGGTTGTAAAATAGTGATATCTTGGCTGTGAAATTTTTATACAGCTCACAAAGAATTTTTATGTACTGAGTAGGAACTCCTTGACTATCAAGAGCTTCCATGAATGCTTCTATCTCAGTTAAATCAAAGGCCTTCTGTAAATCGATGAAAGTGAGACAGAGCGGTCTTTTGTACTCTCGCGATACTTCAGTGGGTTTTGTGATCGACTGGATTTGGTCTTTCCTACTGAATTCTTTTCGAAACCCTGTTTGCTTACATAGCTGTCCTCTGCCCAGTGTTCTAACAATCCTGTTTAGGATGACTCGAGTGAAAAGTTTGTAGAAGACAGACAGTAAGCAGGTTGGGCGAAAGTTAACGATATCGTGGTCACCCGTCTTGAACAAGCACGTTCTTGGTGGTCTTCCACTGAACAGGCACCTTGCATTCAGATAGGTAACGTGAGAACAGCCGCGCCAGTGTGCTTACGAGTGACGGAGGGTTCTTCAGGTGTTCAGATTTTATCCCCTCCGGACATGGTGCTGTTCGATTTTTTGCTGAAGAAATAGCATTTTGGATTTCGGAAGGGAGAACCGGTGGTACAACATATCCATCCTCCTTTATTTCATATAACGGAAGGTGGACGTGGCTATCGAACACATCTGAGTAGTATTTGCGTATGATTTTCTCCATTGCCTCTCCGGACGCTGTAACTGCTCGGCCTGGGCGTCGGAGCGCAGTCATTTTGGTTTTGTAATTGGCAAAGCTTCGATGGGCTTTGCGAATGCTTTTCCCAGCCTCTCCAGCTTCAACCATAGTTGCTGCTGCTCTCTTGTTAAGATCTTTCATTGGCGGTTCGCTTTGTTTTGCAAGTTCAAACATAAGTCGGCTGTTGCCTGTAACTCTTGCGATTCGACGCTGGCGTATCAGCTCAAGTGTTTCTGGAGACAGACGTCTCTTGGTGACCTTCGAACCCTCAGCTTTCTCAGCGCTAACGTGAACATGTTGAATAAGCCGATCGTATTCCTCTTCTATGTTATCGAGAACGGCATCTTCCCAGCTTCTCGAACCTCCAAATCACCAAATGTGGGGACTTAAGAGTGGTATCTGGCTGCTTTGGCATTGTATGCAAAAATTGTTCTTTAGAAAGGATTGATTGCTTTCCGTTGTGCTAACTTTTTTCTCCTGAAATGTATAATTTTCTAATACGCATTTAGGTGATTGGTTAGGTCTCTCCTCGAATCCCGTATCCAGGTGATAACATTTTTTCCTTCGCAGACTTTTTTATGTGAAGCTATTTATAATCGGCAATAATATAATGCTTCCACTTTTACAATTGTTTTCAGCTCTCTTATTAAAAAGTTAAAGCTTATTGTAGCCTCATTCACAGATATTCAAAGTAGTAACCTCGTCCATACTATCACCAAAGAATGAGCAAAACTAACTCTATTAAGTTGGTCATCGTTCATTAGAAGAAATTGGAAGAAAGAAAGATACGACTGTACAAAAAAAAGTTTAGGAACTCCTGCGGATGTATAACTCCGAATAAATGAGAACCTTGTGCAGAGCACTCTCAATGATATCAATGTAGTACTCCGCTTTTGGGCTTTTCTGATTGGCCAGAATGTTGCTGATGGCGCTGATCGATAGAACTAGCTGAGAGACAGGCGAAATGAAGGGCCCACATGCTGTGGTGGTGAACGCGTTACTCCCCGGGAAGGACAATAGCGCGTTCGTTCCCCACTATAGACACTTGCTTTCCAAAGTTTTGCAAATATCTCAGCAACACTGTGGTTGTATTTCGCTTAGTACTCTGCCGTGAAAATTATAGTAGGCAGGAAATAAAAAGTGAAAGATTGGCCAGGATGTTGTTTCTACCAGTGAACGATTTCATTGACCAATCAGAAACAACATTTAAACATTTGACCGGCATGAGTTTGAAGCCAATGACCCATCCATATATGAAAGAGTCACCTAGCACTGCACCATTCTGAAGTGAACTTATTGAGCTACGTTCTGAAGTCTGTCAGAAAAAAGTGTAATGAACAAGTAGAAGCATCTCTACTTTATGGTAAACAAACGCAGGGAAGACTTAAAAATCGCCGATTTTCCGATGAATTGCTTCATAGTACCCTTCCTTTTTAAAACAGCTAAGACTTTACAATACAAACACCTCTAAAAGACTATTAAAATGTTCAATGCTTCTGTAGTCCGTCGAGAGAAACCGATATGACAGATACCAGAGCAATGATATGAAAATCGAAGACTTTTAAGGTCGTGACGATTTCTTATTCAATTCAATGACGGTGACCGTTCGAAATCGACGTCCAGCTGAAACATGTAGCTGTGATTGATTAACGAAGTCAGTTTTTTTTGAAAACCACGTTATGTATTAAATAATAATGGCTGCTTGTGGCGCAGTGGTTAGGAGTGCTCTGCTATAGCCGAGCGTGTCCTTTGGTTCAACTTTGAACCATTACGCCAATCAATCCTTTTATCAAACCGAGATTGGTAAACTAATGCTAAGCTTGTCAAGGAAGATAGAAACATTAACGTAATAAACTCGTGGCTTGAAATCCATTGCATAGGTGAAATGTGGACTCATCCACTTCTACGGTGCTAACGGTGTTACGAATGGAATCGTAGGCAAAACGCATTCCTATGGAATTGATAAATGCCATGTGCTTTCCCGTATGCTCTTTATTAAAGGTGATACAACGAGTTTCTTCGGCTCATGAAAAATCACCCGTTATTCTTTTCCTCAAACAACATATAGAATAGGAAGACAATCAGGTGGCTAACGAAAAGTAGAAAAAGTGTAATAAGATCGAGAAGCGGAGATAAAAAATAGAAGCCCTTTTTTTCAAAATCTAAAAGTCGTCATTTCCGAAGACAATGGAAAATAACTTCTTCCCAAATTTCTCCCGAAAATAAATTTCCTAAAATGTTTTAAAAATTTTTTCATTAGACGATTTATTACATTATTGGATGATAACACATATATATTGTGCGGACCTCAGCGAACATCAATACCTGCCTACAGTGGTATGAAAGGCCTGCTGGGCCCCGTGTGGGATCGAACCAGTTTCTCCGTGGGTTGCTCGCCCACGTAGTGAATGTCCTCGTACACTCCCACTTCGTGAGCAGTACATAAAGATCGCTAATGATTCGTCAATATACTCCCTCAAAACTTTGCCTGCTCCCATTTACCTATGTGATGTCTCGCTGTATTTGTAGAATACACTATTTGTTCCTACGCTAGTGACGCCGATCATCACGAGCACAGCGCTGGTTCGACCCTAACTCGGTCTCACCGAGCCTCTCATCTTTCAAGAGTAAAAAAATTGGTACCAGACATGTTTGGGGAAAACCTCACTCTCTGCAATCTAGGTCCGAACGCTCTTGCCCGGCAACAGCAGGAATCCAAAGAGAATGGACTCGACCAACATTCAACGACATTCATGACTGAAGGAAAATCCTCAAACAGAAGCCTTTCTTGGATCCGTTGAGTAAATGTTAAAGACGGTTGGTATAAAACAAAATAACAAAAAATTTTATAATTTTGTCTAGCAAACACGACGTGTTATTTAATTTCTTTATTTACGTACAAGCTGACGTTTTGGCGGATTTCGCCTTCCTCAGAGCCTGGAAAGGTCAAGTTGACTGCAATTTACATGGCCAATCACCTCCATAACCAAACAGAGAAAATGCTGAACCAAAATTTCAATCACACTGAACACAGAGACTTTGCACACTCACCGCTTTCTATGAGTCTTCCACCAAAGATGTCACGTGGAGACCAACCGCACAGAGTTCACAAGGAATCATATTGTGCCCATCTCGTCAGAATAACTGGCTTATATAACAATATCGCGCTTGATAATGAGGCATTCCCCCTTGCAGTTCATTTTCGGATCCTTGGAATTAATCCAGAATGCCTCTAGAGTTTTGCGCGCTTGTGTCCTCGATTCTTGCGCGAGGATCGTTACCTCTGCTTCAAAATCTTCTCCGTTATATCTCTGCGTCCTATGCGCGTCCAGTGGACTACTTGGTTTACGTTTGCCGACTAGGTGTTCTTTTATACGAAGTGATTGTACTGGCTGATAGCTGATGGTTTTAACCCAGCCACTCTTGCCATTTTAACCCACTCGTTGTTTAACTTTTGCTACTTACTTTTAAACTCCTTCTCAGATGGTGGGTGATAACGTGAAACATCTTCAAAATGCTTTTACGTTACCTCAACATCTAACCGATGGGGAATTACGACAAACTCTCCACCCTTATCACTAACGGATAGTCTTATGTTTTTCAAGCTTATTAGCTCTCCTACCTCTCGCATGCCACGTTATTGCACTTCAGTGAGGTTTGAGGTATATCTTTTCGCGCGATAGTGATTGAGGACTTTGAGAGCCTCATTCGTAAACATCCGAAATTTAAAATCAACTTCATTATTGCGCTCTTGTTGTCTAAAGAACGGTTGTGGAAATGGTGGTACTGGTATTGCCCCTACTTGTTGTTGTTCGCGCCTATTTAGCACTTCATCCCTAGCTTTTTTTGCGGAGTCTATCTTGAAGTTCATGTAAACTACATGCGATCCTACCCAAGGTTACCTTAGAAATGGGTTCAGATGGTGAGAAACTTGTTCTAACGTGGTTAATAACCCTAATACTTACCCAGTCGTTGAAGTACATTTCAGCCCATCTAATGAATACCCAAATGTTCCTGGATCGTCTACGTAACGCGCGACCCAACAGCACGTACGTGATGGAGTCATTCGACGTCACCGCCCTCTACACAAACGTGTCGAATGACTCCGCTATGCAAGCCATCCGCGAGTTCCTTATACAATACGAAGAAGCAATAAACATGTACGGTTTCTCGATCCAGCAGTTGATGACACTCTTAAAGGAGTGCCTACATTGCTCAATCTTCAGACCATTTCATTCATGTCTAAGGTGGAAGCACCAGTAATCGACCTCGGGTCGTTACTCTATTGTAGATATATAGATGACTGTTTGGTGATTTGTTCAACAGAAGAGGAAATTGACAGATGTTTCGAGTTGTTGAACGAACAGCCAGAGTATATTAAATTCACCCGAGAAAAACCAAAAAAAAACTGGCTTCCATTTCTGAACGTGCAAATTAACCTATCAGAAAACGGCTACATTACGAAATGGTATCGAAAGCCAAGTAGTAAAACATCTTGGTTCATTACCTCTCCTCTCCCCCCTCTCACATGAAAAGGGCGCTTGTGAGAAACATGTTTCGAACAGCTACCAGCGTGTGCACAGGAAGACAGAAGAGAGAGGAGTCCCGGAACTTGGCGCGGCAAATAGCCATTTTTAATGGCTAAGGAAACTGTAGCTCGAGATAGGTGTAGGAAAGACCACAGGTACCCCAGAAATAACTCTAGCGACAATAAGGTCTCGTTTATACTGACATTCATTTCAAATGAAGTAAGTACAGCTATAAAACAATGTTTTAAAAGGGCCGGTCGAGAGAATTCGGCAACGATAATTGAAATTCCACCGAGTAATCCAAAATGCCGGCTTGTTCGTAGTAGCCTATGATCCGCCCCAATGGTAGAGACAGTGACTGCATGAGCCCAGGTACAGTCTATCTGATCTCTTGTAAAGCGCGCGGTAACGAATACGTTGGCGAAACGGGTGGACCACTCTGCATCCGTATAAAAGAACACTTAGTCGGCAAACGTAAATCAAATACTCCACTAGGCACGCATAGGACCCAGAGACATAACCGGGAGGACTTTGAAGTTCGTGTCACGATCCTCGCACAGGAATAGAGAACACAAGCGCGCAAAACTCTCGAGGCGTTCTGGATTAATTCCAAGAATCCGAAAATGAACCGCAAGGAGGAAGGCCTCATTATCACGCGTGATATTGGGCAGTATATATAAGCCTGTTATTCTGATGGGAGGGACACATTACGATTCCTTGTGAATTCTGTGCGATCGGTTTTCACACGACATACTCAGTGGAAGACTCATAGAAAGCGGTGAGTGTGCAAAGACTCTGTGTTCAATGTGATTGAAATTTTGGTTCAGCATTTTCTCTGTTTGGTTATGGAGGTGCTTGGCCATGTAAATTGCAGTCAACTTGACCTTTCTGGGCTCTGAGAAAGACAAAATCCGCCGAAACGTCTGCTTGTACGTAAATGAAGAAATAAAAGAACACCTCGTGTTTGCTAAACGGAAGTAGAAAGAATTATTCAATCAGTGCCGAGGTTAATAGAAAGTCGGACGTGGGGTTAAAAAAGAACTGTTTGCTCTTTTTGGAGCAAGCGATATTCTTTTGTGTATCGCTTACGCCATTGTTATATCTTGTTTACAAGTGCATTTATTAACTTCGATCTCTCATAATTTTTATATTAATGTTGGTTGTATAAGTAGCCCCAACTTGCTGGTTCGTTGAAAGACATGTGTCCATCCGGAACTACCAAAGCCAATACTTCGTATTCTTTCAATGAACAATGTTCATTGAAATGAGGGAGCTCAAACGACTTCTATTCGATTGGTACTTTGCTGATTGGCAAAGATTGCTCGAGAACATCGAAAAAAGGAATCCACAATTAAAAATCGAGAATTTCACCGCATGGACTAGGTTTTTCCAATTTTTCACATGGTTGAGCAATACATATTGACGGGTCTCAGGACTTCTCTAATTCTACTAAATCTTCCGCTTCCATAATCCGCGTAGGTCTCGAGACTTGCGCCCGAATCAGTCGTCACTTGAGGATTTTGACCTTACTTATGGATATCGCTGTATTGATATTATCGATATTTATGGATATCTAAGGAACTCTATCCTAGAATACTACGATACGTGCGCTAAGAAGTTCCTAGATCATAACGAGTTCAGTAGTCAGCTTTAATGGGATGAAGTGAGCTCTTTCCAGGTGAGTCCAGTACCAATATTCTGACCACGAAGACAATAGAGGCTTCGGCGTCATGGAACGAATTCGAAGCAGGAAATGCGCGTATTATTGAAAAGCATCTTTGCAACTCCGCTGCCCCCCCCCCCAATGATCAAGAAAAGCACTCACGTTTAAGTAACCTGAACAACTCTTCACGAAACTCCTTATGCAGCCAGATGTACATGAAGATATTCATCGACGATTTGACAATGCCTGCACAATTGAACAGTTGCGACATTAGCCGGCTCCCGTTAACCTAGAAGTATTCACGGTGAAAAATTTAAAGAATAACTTTTTAATGTAATCACTTTCTATTTACTATCTATTCTTTCTCCATGGCATAGTCTAAAGGATAAAGGAGAAAGCTCTCGGCTTTGATCAAACCCTTAGGGATGCATCATGCGTTCGACTTCATTAAATATCGTTTGAAGGTGATTGAATGCATATCTGGCCTTTACAGTGATTCGCAGTGGCCTGCCGATGTATCGAGCCAGTGTTGCTATCCTCCCAGACAAGTCTGGTAGCAATTTGCCGACCCCGGAGGGATGGAGAGCTTTGTGGACCATGGGGGCGGGGATCGATTCCACGTGTGTGTTACATGGCGCTTCCGACCAGTGCTCCATGCGCTCCGCTCCTCCGATCATTGCATCACACGGGCTTCTCATAGCAAGCTATGATGTGAGATACAACTACGATGGTGCTGAGATATTTGCAAAACTCCAGATCGCGCGTGCCTGCAGCGGGAATCGAATCTCGTTATTGCTCTTTCCTGGACTAACGCTTCCATCACCCCAACATGCGTGTATTTCGTTTCTAGTTTCTCTCAGCCGTGTTTTATAGGTGCTATCAACAACACCCGTCAACGGGATTAATCTGGGGAGCACAAATTGGTATTCAACCCAGTTAAGCTGAATTTGTAGTATAGATCATAATGTAATCACTTTTGATTTAATGTTTATTCCTTTTTCATTTCATATTTTGATACGTCATTTCACATCACACACTCCTACGAACAATGAATAGGAAGTAAATAAACAGGAATTACATTGTGATTTATACTACAGGTTCAGCTTAACTGGGTTCAATGCATATTTGTGTCCCCAGATCAATAAAGCTGACCGGTGATTGCTGATAGCTCCTATAAAACGCGGTTGAGAAAAAGGCGAAACGAGGTACACGCTTGGCGTGGTTGTAAACACGTTGGCCTCCGTAAAAGGTAATAACGATGTTCTATTCTCGCCATAGACACCGGCGATCCGGAGTTTTAATAATCCTGCAGCAAGGTAGTCAACATGCATGACTCAGAGCAAGATAGAAGGAAATGGTAATAGGTGAGTGCCTGACCGCTTAAACTGAATAATTTTCTGTCTACATGACGATGTCGAATCGGAAGCGGTGAATAACGAGGGAAAGTATGTCTTTCAATGTGCATGCTCATTCTATAAAAAGAAGAAGGAATAAAAGGAAAAAAATGAAAACGAAAAAAGACCAGCAGTTTAAAAGGGGTGGAATCTGTCTATTGAGAAGTCATCAAAGCTGGCGACGAACACATTCATGTATGCAGAGAAATGGCGGTTCCTTAATAGTTTGGTATGTTCAGTATTTCCATGCAACAGTGTCTTAGAAAGATAAAGAGCTGTTAAAAAGATTTAAACTTATCACTAAATGCAAAAGTGGTCTTTTCCAGAGCACTGAGGTTTTACTTTATCATGCAAGACAAGAAATCAAATAGAGTGCATTCACACTGACCTTATAAATGGTATCACTTCATTTGAATCCCTATCTGTTTTTTATTAACAGATTAGAGAGACGATTTTTAAGCGACTAAAATCCTAAATATGTGCACGGACTGTCCAACTGGTTCATTGAACATGCAATCGCTAGCCTTTGAAAATCGCACGGAGCTCATTCCAGACAACTTCAGCACCAATTTGCAGACCACGAAGTTATGGGAGGCTTTCTTTCCCCCTAACATTTTTCACTGCCGACTTTACCCGCGTTGCGGAACAGTATCTTTACAAATCACTTAAATAAACGCTTGGTGGCACTGATCGATAAAACTAGCTGAAAGAGAAGCAAAACGAAGAACCCGCATAGTGTGCTGGTGAACGCGTTGGACCCCGGAAAGGGTAATAGCGCGTTCGTTCCCCACGACAGACACCTGCCATCCGGAGCTTTGCAAATGTGTCAGCATCATTGTGGTTGTTCCACACATAATACTAGTAAAAAATTTTAATAGGCAGTGAATAAAAAGTTAACACTGCAGACGCTTGGTGTTTAAGTGATATTCGATCGTTGAAATAATGGAACGGTATTGAGGCACTCACCAATGCTGGATAACTGTAAAGTAAAGACTTTACATCAGTCATCGAGACGAGCACCGTGGACAACGCGCCCAACGCTAAATAGATTCGGGTTCGTTTCAGTTGATCACGAACGATTCTGAAACACTAATTTTTAAATCTGCGGATAAATGAGAGCAACATCGTATGCAGCACGAGCTGCTTAAAAGAATAACAGTTTCGAAGCCAAATAAAAGTGTACGTTTTTGGTGGAATCAATGAGCAAAGTATAATGCACATAGACGTCGGAATGCCCTTACTCCTATGGATAAACATGCTACTTTAAACGACCGTATAAGCATTTATATTGTGGTTGAGACAGATATCCCATTCCTTGAAGGAATCGCCCCGTTTGAGCAAGAGCAAGATCGATTCGGTTCGTTTCCAATCCTCTAATTGTCTACAACAAACATGGGATCCGGTCGCTGGCCGCCCATGTTCGACAATTGTCGTTAAGAGATACCACATGCAATTAAAGTGTTTTAAATACTCTTTTACTCACAAGATCGGAGGATCTGAAAATACCCGTTGTCCTTGAGCATGGACATATGTTGGGAATTCGATTCCATCAATCTCCTACTTCATACTGAATACTACTGGCATCATCATCTTCATAGTGCATTCCGTAAGGCTATGTGAACTTTAATGATGCCCATATAGCGCCCAGGTTTCCACTGCTTTCGTGAAAGAAAGAAGAAGCGTAAGGTGGACAAGGTTAATAAGAGCAGGGGCTGTTGGTCGCCGTTCACCTTGCTTGTTTGGTAGAAGCTGTAATTTATTCAGTGGAACCGATGTACGTGTTGGCGATGACACCATTTCCTCTAACGCTTAAATGAGCGGCACTTTGTCTCGTATCGACTGATCCAATGATGTACATAAATTCTTAGCCTGCACAACCAGACCATCAGTGAATCTCAGATACTGGTGTGTGTGTGTGTGTGTGTGTGTGTGTGTGTGTGTGTGTGTGTGTGATTCCTATTATAATCCATGTATGTCTAAACAGTCTACAATGACAGATTTTAGCAGCTCTTTTGCACACGTGCTGTTCTGCCACCGATATATCTGCCATTTTATAGAACCAAGGAAGTGAGGCCTCTTATAATTCTGGGATTCGGTGGTAAAAACGCTTGAAAAATTTGCTAAGCTCTATCATGAGGTTGATTGTATTTAGCCATATCTTGTTGTGCTGCCTTAGGACAGATGAAGAACTTATTTTCTGCAGGGAACACTTAAGCACCTTTTTAAACTTAGGTTGCTAGCAAGTTCTTGGCCAAGTGTTTGCAGTGTGTTTAAGTGTGCATGCAGTGTTTAATCTGGGTATTCACAGGTGCACATAACACCTATGCTAAAAGTACATAGCAGGACTACACAGCAGAGACAAGGAGTTCCTCTCTTGAATCCACCAGAATTATAATGTAAGTACGTGTCCGCTCTTCGTCCTTGTTTAACCCAACGTTCGTGACCTATCGCGTAGTGTCGCGAGCAACAGCACTGTAATTAACAAAATGGATAACTAAAGTGACGTTAAAAGCTGAGCAATGATTTTAGCTACCATGAAAATATCAACCATCTGTTGAAGATTATAAAAGCAGATCTTGGTTCAGCGTTTATCTGTTGGGTTTTGGAGGTGTTGGCTGGGTAGATTGCAGTCAACTTGACCTTTCCAGACTCTGAGAAACGTGAAATCCACCGAAACGTCAGTTTTTCCGTATTAAAGAATAAAATTTCACTCGCTTGCTCAGTAAGAATGGAAGGAATTATATGAACAATGCCGAGGTTAATAGTACGTCGGTCTTGAGAATCATAAAAACATTTGGATAAGTCAAGAAACGGCCACAAACTCTCAGATTCGTAAAAAGCGTTATTAAAAAGGAAGCACTAAGTACTCAATAAAACTTTTGATACTTCGCGTGTCTTCACACATTTTACAGCTAGAAAAAATTTTTAGGGAAAATCACAAGCTTACAAGTTTGTCAGGCACGACTTTGCCTTTATGTAGGAGATAATGTGAAGAAGAAGACCGCTGAGATATCCTAGCATTTCCCACGTGTAAACGGAATGTGCGTATAAGACCGTGAACGTCGCTCTTCGACCTGAATACAATAAATCCATAATGTTTGAATGGATTTGTGCTCACAGTCAGTGGTTTTATACCAGGATTGATTAGACGACATTAGTAGTCGAGTTCTGAGAAAAGGAGATCTATCAGCGTTCCATTATCACCATCCAAAACTGCCTCATTATCTTGGGTGAGTGGCGTTCTTTGGTATTGCACCGCGATGTACAAAGGGGGCTTACTCTGTAGCAAGGTTTATCTAACCAAGAAAGAGTCGGATGCTTCCAAGCGGAAGCCCAGATAAGAGTAAACCAATATTAGGAATGACCACCGTCCTGATTCCAAACAAGTAGAACGGTGGCAAACCTCCCTGTGATCCACAAGGGCCTGTGATTTTCTGTGATGACGATGAGCTCAGAAAGGCTTTGATTAGAAAAACCTTGAAACCCTATGAAATTACTTTGACTACACCAGCAAAGCATCATACTGAGTACCTACACACTGAGCGCTCCCTTCCACGACGTCAGTCGGTGTGACAAGAATTGGGAGGCGATGAAATCTCGTTTTGCATGGAACGCATTGGAAATGGATAAAGTGAGAACGGTCACTATACGCCTATGGACACTTATTTTTTCTGTGCATCTACAACACCAACGAAGGTTTTCTGAAGCTCATTCCTACTCTCCACTTCAGACTGCTGGTCACATCAAATTCCATGTGTCGGCCCCACAAAAAACGAAAAGCAATAAGCGACGTACACCAAGTAATCGATAGGTCCTTTTCTATTCCCGAAGACAGTATTCTCTTACGAAATGTTGGAGGCGGTGGCCTTATCGCATACTCGTCTACTTCCCAACTAGTTACCTCATACGAAATCTCATCACTGCGTTGGCCATTCTTCTCATCCAGCTTGCGCGTCAAAAGAAAGTCAATATAATCAACTGTTGCTCATCAATTTGTACAAGTGATGAGAGCGAGCTAGACGTGTTCTACAACCAGTTGGAGGAAGTATTCCACAATGAGAAGCCTTTCTATAAATTCGTTGCTGAAAACTTCAGCGACGGATTAGGGACGCCCAACGAAAATAAATACGGGATAGAAAAATTCGGATTAGGAGAAGGAAATAGAATGGAAACTGTCTTGTAGGATTACTGTCCGCACCACGTCTCTTCCAAGGAAATTCGAGAAAGAAAATCACCAATGGACACGGGAGTTTTCCAAAAAAAAGATTCATGCGAACGTCGATCACATTCTCACAAACTGAAGATGGCGCTTCTTTAATACCTTAGTGGCAACTGGACTTTGGGCTTGATCCGGTCACCACCTTCTCCGTGCGTAGATTCGTTTTATCTATAAGCTGGAAAAAGCTGTCATCATTCATGAGAAACAAAAGAAGTCGAGCACAATGAGGATGCTTCCAAAAAAAATCCTTCCCTCATATGAGTTCTAGAAAAAGAATCCGATTGACTATAAGCTGCTTTGTCAAAGGACTTAAAACTTGGCGGAGCTCACCACAGCTCACGAACTGCATTTCCATCACCATTAAAAATTTGCTTGAGAACAGAAAAAATAGAAGCCTCATGCCACCGCAACACACCTAACACTGCTGATAATAGAAGACCTCTTTAATAGAATTTACATCCCTATGCACAAAAAAGTTATTGGAAGTTATTGGAAGTCCTGTCACTAAGACAAAAAATTGTCTTAGCTAGACAAACGATACTCTTCCTCCGCCGCTGCCTGAAACACCGAGTCGTGCCGAACTTCATCAAACGAAAACGACTACACGATGTGTGCGGCCTACCAAGGGACAGCCAACTAGTACTGGACATCGAAACGCGACTACTACGTGCCTCTCTTCGATACAAGCAGAACACCATGTACGCGCAATTGAAGAAATGCAAGTTGAAGGAATCTTATTGTGTCCAGTATTTGGAGGAATCCCTTTGGAAGAGAATAGTGGGTGGGTCAATTTTGATTTGTGATTCTATTAGGTCGAATGCTAAAGTAACCTTAAGCAGAAAGTTTCAAAATT